>CM067169.1:11003897-11045031 GCA_034093135.1 Erigeron breviscapus | reverse complement strand
CCTGCAAAAACACCACAAGACAAAACGTCAAACGTACCTGGGACAAAACAAAATTAAAAACACAAAACAAAAATAAAATCTATCTAATAAAAACAAAGAACTTCCCCACAATTGAATGCAAGGAAGGATCGAATCACAATACAAACAATTACTTAATTTAAATCCCCGGCAGCGGCGCCAAAAACTTGATGTGTAATTTCGAGTCTTAAATTTATAACACGAACTACCTAGTTACTGTCTACTACACATTTGCGGGCAGTGTACCCGTTCGTATGCAATATAGTTACTTGGTAAGTACGAGGTCGAACACAAGGACTTTTATAAGCAATTGTTAAATGATACAGAAAATAAGGGGGGTTTTATGGCCGAATTGCCACGTTGCAAAAGTTAATTAAAATTGTTAGTAATCCCGTAGGATTAATCGCAGGATAATTTTGTTGTTTAAAAAAACAAGAATTTAAAAGATCATCTACCTCGACTCCATGACACATTTCATCTTGGTTGCATTTAGGTTAAAGCCAATTCAAATATGTTGATTCCGATAACTAAGTTATGATAAGGAACTCACTAGTAGGCCTCCTAGCTAATTACCCTACCCGAACTCATTAACCAATTAATTCAATCCTAAAGATCTGGCTACCACCTTCCCTATTAAGATTTCCCTATCCGATTAATTTGTTTTGTTATGATTAAACAATTTCACCTATCGATTCTACCAAACCGTCAACACATTGAATTCTTTTACCTATTGTGGTTTATCAACTCGCTACCACGAATTAACACCTATTGATTCTACCAAATCAACTAGAATAATGCATTCCTGGAATTAACTACCATTAAAACCATTTATACCTTATCAACAAACAATAGAATAAATCATAAGAATTCAATACATTAAGATCTTGATGAAACGTTTAATAATCAACTTGAATTCAAAATAATATGCAACCAATATTCATTGTGTCATTTCATCGGAGTAGATGATGACGTGTTTAGCCTAACATAATCATAAATAAATCACAAATAGCAAAAGAAAGAATAAACATCTTGTACCGAATTGTGAAAGACAATGAAACGCTAAAGAAATCGATGATTGAATGCCTTGAAATTCTTTAGCAACCCTTAGATCTTGGAGAAGGTAAAAGCTGCTGAAAAATGCCTCAAGAAACCCTAAAATCGACTAAAAGAAAGAGAGAGTCGAATGGGCCAATTTAGGGCATGTATTTATAGTGTTACAAAAAACCCTTGCTGAACCGACCTACAGGTGCGGCGCACCAATTGCCAGGTGCGGCGCACCTTACTTGTTTCAAAAATCTTCAACTACCCGATATGCGGCGCACCAATGGATTGGTGCGTCGCACCTCTCTTCTTTCTCAGAATTCCCATTTTACTGATCAACTTATGCGGCGCACCAATTAACAAGGTGCGGCGCACTCTATTAATGCAAAAGCCAGCCAACTTCCTGATCAATATATGCGACGCACCAAGCTCCAGGTGCGGCGCACTCAACCCCTTTCTCAGCATAACTTGTGATTTCCAGCTCGTTTCTTCTCGTACTAGTACACGAACCATCCTAATGCCTCTTTTAGCCATCCACAAGCTATTTTTAACCATTTTACCTGTTCTAAGCCTGCAATCACTAACAATACCATCAAAGCATCGAATATACACGTAATTTGCATAAAATCAAGCTTAGAACGACTTAGAAACAACATGGGATTATACATATAAATGGACATATCAGACGTCCTTCTTTTCCCACTCCTGGTTCTATTTCTGTTTCTACTGTGGAGTCAACTGATGAGGAACCCTTTACTTTTCCCTCTCCAGTTGCTCCAATAGCACCTGTTGCTGGTCCAGTGACACTTTCTCCTCCGTCACTGGACAGTCAATTTGTCTCATTTCAAGCCGATATCCGAAACCTTCTTACCAGGGTGCAGGATATTCAGAAGACAATTGACAAAAATACTAAGTCCTTCTCCAGATTCAACAAAGATACACTGACAAATCAAAAGGTTGTGGATCTGGGGATCAATAAGTTTGCTGCAAATGAGGACTTGGTATTCCAAAAGCTCAACGAGTTGGTCAGAAGCTGCAACACCTTATCAGCTTCATTAAAAGAAGCTTTTGACTTAACTTAGACAAAAGTCTCCACATCTATCTCCAACCTGCTGGGTACTACTGTTCGATCATCAGAGGTTGATTTGAAAGAGATAGAAAAGAAGGTTAAGGAACTGTTCAATAGACCTGGCCTTAATATGGTTGAGCTTGGGCAACAGGTGGCCACTTCAGTTGGCCAAAAGATTGATGAGACATTGGCTGACAGAGAAGATGAATTAGTTAAAAAGGTGATGTCTGAGATCGCCAAGATACCAGCTCCTCAGGTTGATCTGGCCCCATTAACTGCTGAGATCAATCAGTTGAGAGGTGCTGTAAATGCTCTGAACACCCAACTGTCTTCACATTCGATCCATGTTGATAAACTGGCAACTGAAGTGGAGAATTTGAAAAAGAAAGAGGAGGAAAGAGAAACTGCACTGGCTGGTCTCTTTCCAGATAATGTCAAGTTGTTGGAAGAACTGAAGACTAGTCAAGAACAAGTTGCTGGTAATGTTTTGACTCAGTCTAGAGAGACCAACCACCTTTGGAGGTCATTCCGAATGGTTTGCATGATCTTTAAATAGTGCAAGGACATGCAGTCGTGGCAGCCTCTTGACCGATTGCCCAGCAGCAACACAGATTGGGAAGCAATTCGGGCAGGTCTAGATGCTGCCAAGGGTGAAAGACCTGTCCTTGCACCAAGATTGCCAGGTGCAGGTACAAGAAATCTGGTGAAAAGGCAAGTTGTTGTTGCTGGTGCTGGTGCTAGTACTGATGCTAGCCAGCAGGTTACTGAAGAGTTTGAAGATGATGGTGATAGGGGGAATGTTGATAAGGGCAAAATGATTGCAACTGATGAATCTGAAGCAGCTGGTACTGATGCCAGTGTGCTAGAAACTGGTAATCCTGATAAGCTTCCTCCAGTGTCTGAAAGTGATAGCAAAAGACTGGCAAGAATTGGTGATGGTATAAAAGATAGAAAGAAGCAAAAGAAAGCTAACCAATTGGTTTCCATAGGACAAATGGAGAGAATGAAGATACTTGATGCTAGTGATTCCAATCTGTTAGGCATCCCACTGGAGCAGTACTTGAAAGTTAAAACTGATCAAAGGATAATTGGTATGTTGAATGAAATGCTTGATATTGAGTTGGACAAACATTATCCTGATGATGAGGCTGAATATGATGCCAAGAACATTGCTGTATCAGTGGAGAAGGCCAGGGAGATTAGGGCCAGTGGAATTCAAAGGAGAATGGAAAATGTTAAGAAAGTGGTCAGAAGAGTACTGAATCCACCCAAGTCCAAAGGAAAATTGAAACCACTGCCAAGAGATGCAGATTTGAGGACTTGGGTGCAACCAAATGAGCCCACAACTAAAGATATCCGAGCTGCAGTGCAAAAACTGAGCACTAGCCAGATCCACCTGGCTAATGAATCTGAGGCACATGCATACTTAACTGAAATACTACAGCGTCGATATTAACCAGGCAAGATCATTGATGTTAAAGTATCGATCAAGCCTGGAACTCAATACTTTACAGTTGGGGTTCAGTACTTCAATGGACCATTGTGCTCAACTGAAAATCCAGACATCCATAGGTATGGCCATTCTGAGCATGTGGAGATGCTGAATGTGTTGGAGGCTAGGCAGCAGAAGAACAAGTTGGAAAGAGGTTGGATTCATGTGCTTCAAAGTCTTATCAAGTTCAAGGAAAGTGTTGAAGAAAAACTGAACTTTGATCCTGAAGACAACCAACCCATCTCTACAGCTGTCAAGAGAAGGAAAACTGGCGAAGGGCCATCTGTATAAGTTTTCCTTCCAGTTATCATCTTGTAATTTTATTTTACTTTCTTGTAACTGATGTAAATTTCATTTTCCTGTATAAATGAAGTTACCAGATTGTAACAACAGGATAGATAACAGATTAAATCTAACAAACTTAAAAGAAATACCCAAGGCATTTAATGATTTATAAAAATGCCTTGGAAAATTTAAGTAGATTTAGTCAAACAAGTCTTTCCAGTTCATACTTGTATAGATACAAGAACTTGAAAAGACTTGGCAATATTTCAGGACAATTAGGGGGAATTTGTTAGGACCAGTTTACTGATAAACTGGCCAGTCTCCAGTTGCATCTAGAGACCTGAAGAAATTGTCCAGAAATATATTGAAGTTCAGTTGCAACGTACAGTTAACGCAACTGAAGACTTCCTCCAGTTGAGATCTGACCAGATGTAAAGATATTCCATATGAAGTCGAAGACAACAAATGGAAGATAGAGAATGACAATGGCAGCGAAGCCCAGTTTACATTCTATTCAGATAGAAACTGGAAAATATCAGTTTAAAGCATTTACAAAACTTTACACTGATTACGAGGAAGACCTTTATGCTTTATGTGCTATTAACCGAACAATAACAATTGTCTGTGTTTAAAGTACAAAAGTACATAAAGCAGGTTGAATAAAGTGACTTTATGTCATACTTTATACATCATTTAATTGGAAGTCGTATTGCTTCCTTAAATGCTCTCAACCATATTTGTACGATAAAGTTGGAATCCCAATGACAATTTTATCTATAAATAGAGGTCTTTGCACAACCAAGAAACAACTTTGCATATTCAGACATTTGCATTTCTTGGTGAACTTGTGCAATATTCTCTCAATCGCAAAAAGGAACATTTCACAACTTTAAGTGTTTCGATTGTTGAAGAGAATTTCCAAGTATTAGATCATTGTACTTCATAGGTTGTTAGGATATTTACATATTTGTATTATCTTGGTTCCGCAACAACCTTGTAATTTATTTAACGATAATAAATAAATTACACTTGAAAAATTACATATCGATCTTACCAGATTTACTTTACAAGTATTTATTTATTGCATTGTCTTTACTTATTACACTTTGTCACCTTAATAAGTAATCTAACCATTAACCTGGTATATACATACTGCAACTGGTCGTCTCCATATCAGTGTGTATATTGCAAAGTAACCTCACCATCGACATAGAGGTGTCTTCAGGTAGTACCATCTATTGAGTTGGGACCTATAGATAATTTGAGGATGGGGTAAAAAAAAAGTACAAGGGGACTCCTCCCAGCCGTCCGATCAAGCATTTTGATGGCTCAGATCAAGCATCTTCCTCCTTCTCCGGCGAGACAACAGCCGCCGCCATCATCTCCTTCTCCGGCGAGACAACCACGTCACCACCTCCTCCTTCTTCCTTCTTCTCCGGCGAGACAACCACCGCCACCACCATCATCTCCGACCACCCCAACCACGGCGTCGGCGCCGGCAGCAAGGGCTACGCCCGTACCGTATCAAAACACCACCATCTCTTGGATCGCCGCCCATCAAATCCATACGATTCCCATATGCGTCCGGTGACAACCATTTTAGAACGGATGAGGGCAACGCCCGTACCGTATCCACCGGAAAACGAAACTGATGATTGCCGGAGATGATCAGTGGTGATTAGATCCGATGAAGATGGCTGGAGATGTCGCCAGAGATGCATCTTTTATTTCCATCCGATCTCCAGATCAAACGGTCTAGATTGATCCCCTTGTTCCCTTTTGATTGCTTGTTCCTTATTTAACCCACCCCAAACATGATATATAGTTAATTAGTTATAGTTATGATTAGGAATGTAAAAAAGAAAGGACTCAACTGCTTGATTTGAAAACGAAAAAACTGAAGAAAAGAAAAATAAAACCTGGAAAAACTAAAAACCGATATCAAACAGTTTAGTTACGTTTTTTTAGCTTTCATTATCCGCAATCAACCGAATCGAATTTTGATTTTTGTCGATACGTATATAGACACACATATGTATTACATGAATCTATTTAGCTAATTACTTTCATTTGTTGCATAAAGTAGTAAATAACGAAACTTTTAAGTGAAAACTTGCATTGCATACAAAATTAAATAGTTAACAATATAAATTGACTATATTAATTGAAAACTAGAACTTTTATATTTGAATGACGTTAATAAATGATTAACCGTAAACCAAAATGATATTAACCGAATTTTCGGGTAACTGAAATTATCAGCTTGGTTGAACCTGAAAAAATAGTTCAAAATTTCTAACTAACCAAACCGTCCGTATCCTTGCGTATGATAAGTATATACTATAAAGTTATTTATAACGAATAAACATTTATGTAATATTAAGCAATTAAAAATTTGTATAACTATTTATATCTGTAATGTTAGGCCCATTTCACGTTTACTTTAAAAAAACATAGCTTATAACTTCGGTTTCAATATGTGATATAATTATGACAAATTCAAAATATTTTACAATAAATTTATTTATAATAAATAAAACGTATATTTAATATTAAGCTATAATTTTTTTTAGAAGTTTTGATTAAATTAAAAATATATGAGATAGAAAAGAAATAAAAGTTTTGGCGATGCGAAGAGATCAATTTTATTTGCTTTCATTATTGATTCATGTTGTTGCGTTGTTGTCTGGGACATGTTTGGGAAAAACACTGCGGAATGAAAACCGATGACTCGGTTTCTGTGTGTGGAGGTTTTTATCTTGTCTCAGTTTCACTGTAATTGGCTCAACTTTATTTTACCTTCTTTGCAATTTTTGCAGTTAATGTCTTGGGTAAAGTCTAGAATATGTATTTTCGTTACATTCTAGTGTTGTAATTGTATAATTGGCATCCAGCGTTATGCTAGTTGCTATTTTCTTAATATATACACCCTTCGTCCCACTAGAAGTGACATGTTATGAAATTTCAAAGTCTAACTTTTGCAACTTTGACCGTAAATAATTTTCTTCGTGTTAGATAATATATAATGAAAGTTATATGAATTAATTGTGTTTTAGAAGTGTTTTCAATGATATAATTTTCATCAAATTTTATATAACACAAAAAAATATATTTAAGGTCAAAGTTTAAAGATTAAGACTTTGAATATTCAAAGTAAGACACTTCTAATGGGACGGAGGGAGTAATATTTTTCTTCAGAAGGGAATACATTATATATATTTATATTTACCACACTAAAAGATAAACGTAAAAAAAGAAAGATTTGAGCCATGTAACAAAAAGGTTGAAAATCAAAAGTTGAGATGATAAAAGGTAATTAATTGGAATTATATGTCATGTAACGAACAAATTGGTCATGTTTTAGGCCTATGTGTTTAACTTACGTATTATTTCTCATTCAAACTAAGATCATAAAAACATACAGCTAGTGTTGTCAAAAAATGTCTCGCTTTGTATCAAGGATAATCATGTGCCGTTTAAAAAATCATCAATCATACTTAGCTATATACTAGAGAGTATAGAATGCTTGCTTATCAATAAATTTGTGTGTGAGATGCATTGTTTGCTTACAATTTTTGAATGTAATCACACATTATATTAGTGTAATTAGTTAGTAGCCTACATCAAACCGCAACCTCGTGGATTCTTAATATCTGTCATATGACTCGTCACCACTTTTTCTTCATCCCAATGTCTAGAAATCAAATCCGTAAACTTGGAGACAAAACTAAGTTTGTTCTCTTTCGTCAAATATCGTAGATAAGAACCAAGTATTTATCTTAAATTGGCATTTTGCTATTTGCTATGGTTGGGTCAAATAACGGTCTTAACTAAATATAAAATATCACAGATTTGACCCAGATAAAAAAGCATTATAGCGACTAAGTGTAGCATTTCCTGACATAGTAACCATGGCAATCTTTTGAAGGTGTTCAATGACAGATCTTTGCTGCTGCATCTAAGACTATCAATCGACACATCTTCGGTATCCATCCTGCTTGAACTTCCCTCTATACTTTTCCTAACATAAATCTTAACAAAGATAATCAAATCTAGTATACTTATTTTCTAATCTCATACCCGTTTCTGCAAGAATCCCCTCTTCAGTAGCCTTTCTCTTATTTTCTGTCATTTGTGATTATTAAGATTTTTGTGGGACTACCAAGATGATTCTGGTACCATTGTGCTGCCACCCTAATAGCTGAGAATGCATTACCCAACCAACATATTATCAAAACATTTACTAATTAAATCTATATATATATATATATATATATATATATATATATATATATATATATATATATATATATATATATATATATATATATATATATATATATATATATATATATATATATATATATATATATATATATATATATATATATATATATATATATATATATATATATATATATATATATATATATATATATATATATATATATATATATATATATATATATATATATATATATATATATATATATATATATATATATATATATATATATATATATATATATATATATATATATATATATATATATATATATATATATATATATATATATATATATATATATATATATATATATATATATATATATATATATATATATATATATATATATATATATATATATATATATATATATATATATATATATATATATATATATATATATATATATATATATATATATATATATATATATATATATATATATATATATATATATATATATATATATATATATATATATATATATATATATATATATATATATATATATATATATATATATATATATATATATATATATATATATATATATATATATATATATATATATATATATATATATATATATATATATATATATATATATATATATATATATATATATATATATATATATATATATATATATATATATATATATATATATATATATATATATATATATATATATATATATATATATATATATATATATATATATATATATATATATATATATATATATATATATATATATATATATATATATATATATATATATATATATATATATATATATATATATATATATATATATATATATATATATATATATATATATATATATATATATATATATATATATATATATATATATATATATATATATATATATATATATATATATATATATATATATATATATATATATATATATATATATATATATATATATATATATATATATATATATATATATATATATATATATATATATATATATATATATATATATATATATATATATATATATATATATATATATATATATATATATATATATATATATATATATATATATATATATATATATATATATATATATATATATATATATATATATATATATATATATATATATATATATATATATATATATATATATATATATATATATATATATATATATATATATATATATATATATATATATATATATATATATATATATATATATATATATATATATATATATATATATATATATATATATATATATATATATATATATATATATATATATATATATATATATATATATATATATATATATATATATATATATATATATATATATATATATATATATATATATATATATATATATATATATATATATATATATATATATATATATATATATATATATATATATATATATATATATATATATATATATATATATATATATATATATATATATATATATATATATATATATATATATATATATATATATATATATATATATATATATATATATATATATATATATATATATATATATATATATATATATATATATATATATATATATATATATATATATATATATATATATATATATATATATATATATATATATATATATATATATATATATATATATATATATATATATATATATATATATATATATATATATATATATACACAGATTATATATATATACAGCACAGAGCCACAAATTTTATTTTTTTTTAATTAACGAGCAACGGCTCTTTTCTTCCCATGGGCCCACCTCGCACTCCGCTCCCCCTCTTCTCTCTCCATCTATGAGCAACGGGCTTATTGCCTTGTGAGCATGCCGTTCAACCATAAATTCGCCACTGGCGGTGGTGTAGCCGGCGGTATGGAGGCATAAATCCTCCTACCCGCTGACCACTCCGCCCCCCTTAGATTAAAAACATATACACTACAAGAGCTTAACAACCTTAACACAACAAAATAAATTCAAAAAAAAAGATAAGTAAAATGTGGAATATATATACGAATCCCATGTTCTGTACTCTGTAGAATGAATCAAAAATATTGTAAAAACTATGAAACTCAATCTTTTCTACACTAATGCTTCAATATTATTACCAGAAAATAAGAACAATTAGTAGTCCTCAAACGAGTGCTACTATTACAATAGAAATAGAATCGTCCCTCTAATAGATTCGATTCTCTATACACAAACACACTTACAATTAACCTCACTACAAATACTCTCAGAATAAAAGAATGAAAAAGATCAAGATGATTTAGACAGAATAATACAGAAAATATATGAAGAACAATACGGCTCTCAATCTTTTCTCTCAAAACCCTAAAATCTGCAAACAAGAAGATAATATATATATATATAGAAAACAGAATTGTATATTACCTGTTTTAGTCCCTGCATTTGTACCTGTTTACATTTTAAACACTAAATATAAACTTATAAGATAAGTTGCAAGAATACCCCCTGAACATCTTCAATGTGATAAGATTGAACTAAAACATATATTTCAACATCCTCCCTCAAGCTGAATCACAGTTCAGAAACACTTGTAAAATCTGCTCATGTTCTAACAAAAACAAATCAAACACTTTTAGTTTTTTACAAATAGATTTATGCTGATTGAAAGACAACCCTTTGGTAAAAATATCAGCAATTTGATCTTTAGAATCAACCTTAATAATCTTTAAAAAACCAGATCCCACTTTTTCTCTTACTAAGTGCACATCAATTTCAAAATGTTTAGATTTTTCATGAAAAACTGGATTTCCAGCTATTTGAATAGCTGAACTATTATCACAAAACATATGAACAGGAATAAGATTATCCAGACTCATATCTTGAAGTAAATTTGAAATCCAAATGGCTTCACAAGTGGCTGAAGCCATACATCTATACTCAACTTCTGTAGAAGACCTAGAAATTGTAGCTTGTTTCTTACTTTTCCAGGAAATCAAAGAGTTACCCAGAAAAACACAATATCCAGAAACAGATTTTCTGGAAACTGGACACTTTGCCCAATCTGAATCTGAATAAACATTAATATCAAGTTTACTACTTCTATCAAATTGAATTCCAGAACCTGGAGTACCTTTTAAATATCTCAAGACCCTAAGAGCAGCCTTAAAATGAGACTGTAAAGGAGCATGCATATGCTGACTTAAACAATGCACTGAATATGATATATCAGGTCTAGTAAGATATATAAGCTTACCTACAAGCTGTTGATATCTAGAAATATTTGCAAGATAACAATCACCTTTAGATTCTTTAGTGCTTAAAACAATATTTTGAGTTAAAGGAGTATTAATAGGTTTAGAAGCAAGAAGACCAAACTCATGTAGAAGTTCTAAACAATACTTTCTTTGTGTTAAACAAATCCCTTTATCATTTTTAAGAACTTCTATACCTAAAAAATATTTTAAAAAACCTAAATCCTTTATCATAAATTTTGAACTCAAAAACTGTTTTACTTTATTAATTTCTCCATCATTGTTTCCAGTTACCACTATATCATCAACATACACCAAAAGAGCAACAAAGACAGAATCAGACCTTTTAGTAAACAATGAATAATCATGTTTACTTTGAACAAAGCCATGCTCAACTAAGGCAGTGGTTAATTTTGCATTCCATTGCCTTGGGGCTTGCTTAAGACCATATAAAGACTTTTCTAACTTGCATACCTTATTACCATTACCATTATAACAACCAAGAGGCACAGTCATATACACATCTTCCTTTAAATCACGATATAAGAAGGCATTGTTCACATCAAGTTGAAACAGAGACCAACCTTTACTAACTGCAATACTAATCAAACATCTAACAGTAGTCATTTTAACTACAGGACTAAATGTTTCTTCATAATCAACTCCTTCCTTTTGACTATAGCCTTTTGCTACCAACCTAGCTTTATATCTTTCTATTTCACCTGAAGCCTTATATTTAACTTTATAGATCCATTTACATCCTATGGCCTCTCTATTACTAGGTAAATCAGTTAAGGTCCATGTATTATTCCTATGAAGTGCTTCAATTTCATTATTCATTGCTTCAATCCATTTAGGGTCTTTAATAGCTTCTTCATAACAAGTAGGTTCATCAGCCTTGTTTAAGTTAGTAGTGAAGCAAAAATTGACACTACTAAGACTAGCATATCTGACAAACTTTTCTATACCATATCTAACATTAGAATCAAGTATATAATCATTTAAATAAACAGGTTTTCTACTTGTTCTTTCAGACCTTCTAAGATCAGGACCACCCTCTTCTGTAACATGAGTAATAACATGATCAGGATTGACATTAAGATTATTATTGTTATTACCCTCAGGGATATTATTATCATTCATAAATGTTGCAGGTGCATCAACATTCTCTAAACTCTGTTCATGAGAATGGACACTGTTGCCATCATTATTGAATGTACCTCTCCCTTCATCATTGGGTTCTAAGACATTTTGATTGAAAAAATTAATTTGATCCAAATCAGTAGATAAATCCAACCCAGACCCTTCCAAACCAGAACTTTGCATTTTAAAGGGAAAAACAGTTTCATGAAACTTTACATCTCTAGAGTAAAAAACATTTCTACTATCAAGACTGGAAACTTTATAAGCTTTTTTACTAGAAGAATAACCAAGAAATACACATTTTTCAGATCTTGAAGAAAACTTATCATGATTATTTAAAACAGAAGCATAACATAGACAACCAAAACTTTTTAAACGGGAGAGGTTAGGTTTTCTATTATAGATTAACTCAAAAGGAGATTTTCCTTTTAAAACAGAAGAGGGTAACCTGTTAATAAGATATACAGCAGTTAGAACACATTCAGACCAAAACTTGAGAGGGATTCCTCCCTGAAACATAAGACTTCTAGCAACATTGAGTAAATGTCTATGCTTTCTCTCAGCAATACCATTTTGCTGAGGAGTGTAACTACAAGAGGTTTGATGAAGAATACCATTCTCATTGAGAAAACTACTCATTTTTGAATTAACAAATTCTGTTCCATTATCTGACCTTATTGTTTTAACATTAGCTTTGAACTGATTTTTCAATAAGTTGATAAAAGACACAAACCATTCATACACTTCATCTTTAGTTTTCAAAAGATATACCCAAACAGCCCTAGAGTAATCATCCACAATGGTTAAAAAATATTTATATCCTTCTCTACTAACAACTTTATAAGGACCCCATATATCTAGATGAATTAATTCACCAACTCTGCTTGATTTGTGTTCACTTAATGGAAAAGACTCTCTAGTTTATTTAGCCTTGTGACATATATCACAAGGTGATGTATGAGAAATATTTTCAATCATCAAATCATTTTTAAGAACAGACAAAACCTGATCTGCAGGATGACCTAGCCTAGTATGCCATAAAGATTTTGAAACATGAAAGCACATATTAACAGCATTATTAGACTTACCAACAACATTTTTATGCAAATCAAAGAGATATAGTCCATTAGATTCACTACCAGTCCCCAGAACAGTCTCCTTTTTCAAATCCTGAATGTAACATTTACTTTCATCAAAACCAACAAACAATTTACTATCCCTGATCATTTTATGAACAGACAATAGACTGACACAATAATTAGGAACAACTAACACATCATATAACACAATATTATTAGTAAGTCTTAGGTTTCCTACTTTTGTAATTTTGGCCAAAGTCCCATTTGGGTGACCAACAGACAATAGACTGACACAATAATTAGGAACAACTAACACATCATATAACACAATATTATTAGTAAGTCTTAGGTTTCCTACTTTTGTAATTTTGGCCAAAGTCCCATTTGGGTGACCAACAGACAGATTTAAACTAGAAATATCAATAACATCAAACATATCTTTATCAGAAATAGTCATGTGCTGATTAGCACCTGAATCAATAATCCAGCCTAACCATTTAAGCAAATTATCAACAGAGTTTGCACAGAAGTACTTGCAGAAATTCAGATTGAACATCACACTATTATTAAAGAAAGAAGGCATACCTGCCATATTAGCTTGCATAGATGCAGGCTGCTTATCACTGATTAGAGAGATTAACTTCTGCACTTGTTCATTAGTGAAAGGCAAAGAAGAAGAAGATGGCATAGCAGAAGCATACTTAGCAGAATTATCAGAATGCACAGAATTCATATTTGCTTCACAATTAGCAGTAAAACCTTGCTTAAACCCATGATTTTGTCTAATTGGATTAGGATGTTTCTTAAAACTAGGTGGATAACCAACAATTTCATAGCATCTATCCATAGTATGACCAATCATGTTACAATTCTTACAAACCAAATTAGGATTAGGACCCCTGTTATTACCAAACTTCTTTTTATAGTCAGCAGTTTTAGAAGCAAATGCAGTCACATTATGTTTATTATCAGTAACAGAACCTTTTTGACTAAATCTATGAGAATCCTCCCTAGACAAGATAGCATAAGCATTTTTAACATCAGGTAATGGATCTTTAGTCAACAAAGTACTCCTAACAGGTTGATACACATCATCTAGTCCCATTAAAAATTGCATAAGCTTAATCAATTTATCATGAGTAGTAGTTTCAGTTCTAGCATCACAAGTACAATTTGGCAATTTAGTAAGTGAATCAAATTCTCTCCACATAGAATTCATTTTATGATAATATTCAGACAGAGATAAACCACCTTGTTTAAAAGTATTGATTTTATGTAACAGATTATATATAATTGAACCATCTACTTTATCATAGGTTTCTTTTAACTCAGTCCAAACTTCAGAAGCATTTTCAGAAAATATTTGACCTAGATAAACATCTTGTGACACAGAACTAAGCAGCCAAGAAAGAACAACAGCATTACACCTATCACATTGCTGGGATAAAACAGGACTAGAAGCATAGACAGTTTTAGCAACAGTACCATCAATAAATCCAATTTTATTTTTGGTTTGCAAAGCAAGTTTAATAGCACTAGCCCAGATTCTGTAATTTTCAGTACCAACAAGTTTAATAGACACAATAGGCACACCAGTAGTATCATTAGCATGCAGATACAAAGGACTTCCAATATCAAGACCACTAACAGTAGTAGCACTAGAATCACCCATTTTAAACAACAAAATACAACAATTATAACAAATAAAACAATAACACTAAAACAACAGACAGCAGTAATAATATATATATATATATATATATATATATATATATATATATATATATATATATATATATATATATATATATATATATATATATATATATATATATATATATATATATATATATATATATATATATATATATATATATATATATATATATATATATATATATATATATATATATATATATATATATATATATATATATATATATATATATATATATATATATATATATATATATATATATATATATATATATATATATATATATATATATATATATATATATATATATATATATATATATATATATATATATATATATATATATATATATATATATATATATATATATATATATATATATATATATATATATATATATATATATATATATATATATATATATATATATATATATATATATATATATATATATATATATATATATATATATATATATATATATATATATATATATATATATATATATATATATATATATATATATATATATATATATATATATATATATATATATATATATATATATATATATATATATATATATATATATATATATATATATATATATATATATATATATATATATATATATATATATATATATATATATATATATATATATATATATATATATATATATATATATATATATATATATATATATATATATATATATATATATATATATATATATATATATATATATATATATATATATATATATATATATATATATATATATATATATATATATATATATATATATATATATATATATATATATATATATATATATATATATATATATATATATATATATATATATATATATATATATATATATATATATATATATATATATATATATATATATATATATATATATATATATATATATATATATATATATATATATATATATATATATATATATATATATATATATATATATATATATATATATATATATATATATATATATATATATATATATATATATATATATATATATATATATATATATATATATATATATATATATATATATATATATATATATATATATATATATATATATATATATATATATATATATATATATATATATATATATATATATATATATATATATATATATATATATATATATATATATATATATATATATATATATATATATATATATATATATATATATATATATATATATATATATATATATATATATATATATATATATATATATATATATATATATATATATATATATATATATATATATATATATATATATATATATATATATATATATATATATATATATATATATATATATATATATATATATATATATATATATATATATATATATATATATATATATATATATATATATATATATATATATATATATATATATATATATATATATATATATATATATATATATATATATATATATATATATATATATATATATATATATATATATATATATATATATATATATATATATATATATATATATATATATATATATATATATATATATATATATATATATATATATATATATATATATATATATATATATATATATATATATATATATATATATATATATATATATATATATATATATATATATATATATATATATATATATATATATATATATATATATATATATATATATATATATATATATATATATATATATATATATATATATATATATATATATATATATATATATATATATATATATATATATATATATATATATATATATATATATATATATATATATATATATATATATATATATATATATATATATATATATATATATATATATATATATCTCTATATATAAAACCTAAAACCTGCAAATAAGATGACAATATATATATAGAAAACAGAATTGTATATTACCTGTTTTAGTCCCTGCATTTGTACCTGTTTACATTTTAAACACTAAATATAAACTTATAAGATAAGTTGCAAGAATACCCCCTGAACTATCTTCAATGTGATAAGTTTGAACTAAAACATATATTTCAACAAATATGTCAAAAGATAATACAACAAAAATGATTATAGAAGACAACTGAAATCCAGCTCTCTAATTGAAAGAATGACTTTATTAGTCAAGTGATGCTACTTAGCTTTGCTTAAACATCACTACATTTCGAATCAAACCAAATATTCTGCAAAATTGATTACCAAAAGGTTTTGAACAACAACGGGCAATCTTAAAAAAATAATGTGGGGAGCTTACTTATGGTTTTCATTAGAAAACACAAAAAAATCTTCTTAATTGATTACTACATAAGTCCCTTAGCCTATTTTAAACTCCAAGATTCTTGTTCTTGACCTCGTCCAATACCACTGACAGCACCACAACATCATCAATCGCCACATTCTCAAGCAAATCGATCTAAATTCAAAAACTTTGGTTAGCATTTGCAGACATTGACCTAGAAGACTTCCTTTCTTTTTACATTAAGAGGTACGACACTTTTTTGTTTGTATTGTATTACTCATTCTACTTTCTTTTGTCACTAGGTTATTTTTAGACGCCTTAACATACCAATTTGGTTCATTCTTAAACTGCTGAATTTAGCCTTTCTATACGAATTTTACTTTAAAAAACACCGGTTTCAAAATGACCCAATAATTACAAACAACCAATCTTTTACAGTCAAAACAGATACGACAACTGATACTAACAACACCACCGAAAACGTACTACAAAAAAACCTAAGAGCGTGTTCGGGCCTAACCTATTTTTCAGCTTTTCCGCTTACTCTACGCTTACAAGCCACAAAAAGTGGACTTATAAAAGATGATCAGAACGAAAAAAAGCCAAGGCCAAACACCCCTGAATTCAAACTTATAAAATAAAATACAAAATAGTGAAGTAAACCTGATTGTGTACAACATTAGTATCTAGAACAAGAAGAGTCGAATTCGGGGAAGTGAAACGGGCATTTTTAGTATCACAAACTCTACAGAATGAAGCTCCACAATATATATCATCTCTCAAATGATGTTCCCTCACCACCTGTAACATGTATATACACATATAAACATTTATGCAAATGTTTACAAACTTATATATATATATTATATTGTTGGCTAGTATTGGGTTAATGATCAAAATTAGGGTTTCATAAATAGTATTAAAATAATTAACGATTACCTTTTGAATTTTGCCATGTTTGGTTTTCATATGAATTGACTTTGATTTGCTTTGTAACATGATTAGGATCAGATTGATTTTGACGGGCGGTTGGTCGATTGGTGTTTAAGCAATTTTTGCCGCAATTTGGCGGCGTTGCTGTGTATTTTTTCAAATTTCTGTTGGACAAAAGAAAAACATATCCCCATTATTTATATCCATTTAGAGTAAAATTAAAATTTTAGTCCTTATGAAAACGATATTACATATTTCATCTTTAAAAAAACTATTTTGTTTAAAAAAGTTTGCCCTGTCAAGTGTCCAACAATTTTGATACGAGTAATTTCCATGACCACGACACAACCAAAAATGTATTATTATTTATATATACTGTTAAGATTTATATAAGTTTTTATTTTTTTTTTTTTTTTTTTTTTTTTTTTTTTTTTTTTTTTTTTTTTTTTTTTTTTTTTTTTTTTTTTTTTTTTTTTTTTTTTTTTTTTTTTTTTTTTTTTTTTTTTTTTTTTTTTTTTTTTTTTTTTTTTTTTTTTTTTTTTTTTTTTTTTTTTTTTTTTTTTTTTTTTTTTTTTTTTTTTTTTTTTTTTTTTTTTTTTTTTTTTTTTTTTTTTTTTTTTTTTTTTTTTTTTTTTTTTTTTTTTTTTTTTTTTTTTTTTTTTTTTTTTTTTTTTTTTTTTTTTTTTTTTTTTTTTTTTTTTTTTTTTTTTTTTTTTTTTTTTTTTTTTTTTTTTTTTTTTTTTTTTTTTTTTTTTTTTTTTTTTTTTTTTTTTTTTTTTTTTTTTTTTTTTTTTTTTTTTTTTTTTTTTTTTTTTTTTTTTTTTTTTTTTTTTTTTTTTTTTTTTTTTTTTTTTTTTTTTTTTTTTTTTTTTTTTTTTTTTTTTTTTTTTTTTTTTTTTTTTTTTTTTTTTTTTTTTTTTTTTTTTTTTTTTTTTTTTTTTTTTTTTTTTTTTTTTTTTTTTTTTTTTTTTTTTTTTTTTTTTTTTTTTTTTTTTTTTTTTTTTTTTTTTTTTTTTTTTTTTTTTTTTTTTTTTTTTTTTTTTTTTTTTTTTTTTTTTTTTTTTTTTTTTTTTTTTTTTTTTTTTTTTTTTTTTTTTTTTTTTTTTTTTTTTTTTTTTTTTTTTTTTTTTTTTTTTTTTTTTTTTTTTTTTTTTTTTTTTTTTTTTTTTTTTTTTTTTTTTTTTTTTTTTTTTTTTTTTTTTTTTTTTTTTTTTTTTTTTTTTTTTTTTTTTTTTTTTTTTTTTTTTTTTTTTTTTTTTTTTTTTTTTTTTTTTTTTTTTTTTTTTTTTTTTTTTTTTTTTTTTTTTTTTTTTTTTTTTTTTTTTTTTTTTTTTTTTTTTTTTTTTTTTTTTTTTTTTTTTTTTTTTTTTTTTTTTTTTTTTTTTTTTTTTTTTTTTTTTTTTTTTTTTTTTTTTTTTTTTTTTTTTTTTTTTTTTTTTTTTTTTTTTTTTTTTTTTTTTTTTTTTTTTTTTTTTTTTTTTTTTTTTTTTTTTTTTTTTTTTTTTTTTTTTTTTTTTTTTTTTTTTTTTTTTTTTTTTTTTTTTTTTTTTTTTTTTTTTTTTTTTTTTTTTTTTTTTTTTTTTTTTTTTTTTTTTTTTTTTTTTTTTTTTTTTTTTTTTTTTTTTTTTTTTTATATTTGTTGTTTACTTGTTTTTTGTTGTTCTTTATTTGTCTGGCTAATTGTTCTGTTGAATTACTTGCTATTCTGTTTTGTGTGATTATTCTGCATATTTGTTTGTTTATGTGTGTGATAGTCTGTGTATTAATTTGATTGATTCTGTTTTTTGTGATTTATTTGATTGTTTGAATATTATCTGTTTGCTTTGTGATTAAAATTGTTTGAAAATGGTGAATACTCCACCTGGTTCAGTTCATACTGGTAATACTCCTCCTCATTCTGTTCATAATGAAGAATCTGATAATGAATCTGAATTTGAGATTAATAATACAAAGATAAGTAAGTTAGATTTTGGTGATCCTTTGTATTTGCATGCAAGTGACACTACTAGTACACCTTTGATTGGTTTTAAACTTCTTGGAACTGAAAATTACAAAGTATGGGCTTGTGCAATTGAATTGGCTTTAGAAACTAAGAACAAAACTGGATTTATTGATGGTACATGCTTGAAAAATTTTGATAATCCTGTTTTAGCTAAACAATGGGATAGATGTAATGTTGTGGTTCTTAACTGGATTTTAGGTTGTGTTTCACAAGAGTTATATTTGGGTCAAATTTACTCTAAAAATGCTTGTGTTGTTTTGCAAGAACTTGAAGATACTTATGATAAGGTTGATGGTTCTGTGATTTTTAACTTGCATCAAAAGATTAATTCACTTGCTCAAAATGGTTCTAGTTTGTCTGAATATTATCATAGGTTGACTTCACTGTGGAAACAATTTGATGCTATTGTAAAATTACCTGCTTGTTCATGTAAAACTGCTAAGGATTTACAAATGCATACTGATCTAATGAAGTTAATGCAATTTTTGATGGGGCTTGATGATGTTTATATGTCTGTTAGGTCTAATATTCTTATGAAAGATCCTTTACCTTCTGTTAAAACTGCTTTTAATATTGTGTCAAGGGAATAATCCCACAGGGGAAGGTCTAATGATAAAAATTCTTGTAACATCCCGAACTTTTACTTAACGTTTGACTAATGCTGTTAAGTCAATTTGGTGTGTCGTTAAGTCTAGTGTAAATATATGCATATACGTAGTTAATGTGTGTTATGTGTGAGGCTTGGAAGCCTAAATTTTAATGTAGTTAATGTGTGTTATGTGTGAGGCTTGGAAGCCTAAATTTTAATGTAGTATAAATGTGTGAAATATGAAGGTTTATGTCTATGTAGTGACATTTAATGAAGGACTAATGTTGTATATGGTCAATAATGCAGTTTGTGGCCAATAATGAAGGGTTTAGAAGTCCAGGGACTGATTTTGACGTAGGTTGAAATCTAAAAACGGGATTAAGGCTTTGATGGGTGTAATTAGGGTTGATTGAGCAGCCATTAGCAAATAATAACTCATACACAAAGTCTCTCTAATCTTTTCTTGATTTCTAAAGCAATTAATCTAGTTTTCGGGTCTAACGATTGGGTATTTTGGTGTTGAAATCGATCAGCCATCTAGCAAGCAGGTAATCATTGAATCGTTGGTTGTATTTTCAGGTTTAGGGGTTGGTTAATTATGAAATAGATCTGATTAAAATTGGATTATACACGTAATTAGGGCTTAGATGGTGTTTTGGTCAATTAACGTGCAAAACGATGTTAAACGAGTCTATAATCGATCTTGATGATCAAAAGGTGTTAAATTGGGTCGAAAACATGTTTTGGGTGAAGCCTAGATGGATCGTTTTCTGGAAAATCGAAGAACTTAGTCGTTTTTGAAAAAACGAACGAACTTAACGAAACTGTTGCTAAGTTCGTACGAACGAAGGCTATCTTCGTAAGAAGGATTTCTGAAGTTAAATTCGTAAGGCAAAATTAAGTTCGTAAGAAGGTTTTCATGCTAAATTCGTAAAGAGGATTAATTTCGTAAACTATCTTCGTTGGTTATATAAATTCGTTCAGAGTATTAAACGAAGTTTATGTTCGTACGAAGATTAACTTCGTATGAATGATTTTTGGGTTATTTTCGGCAGATCAACTAAATTCGTAAAGAAGCTATTTTCGTAAAGTAGAACGAACGAAGTTTAAGTTCGTACGAAGGTTATCTTCGTAAGGTGTAATTCTGGAATTTTACGTAGTCAGTCTTAAGTTCGTACGAGGGTCCATTTAAGGTCCTAAATGACTTATACTTTATATGTTAATGTACGATAGGTGTCGGGGATTACTGATAAGCACTATTAGCTATTTGTTTGCGCGCGTACACTACTACCAGGTAAGATACACTACTTTGACACGCTGGGGGATCAACTAAAAGCTGGTTTCAAATCGTAAACACTTCCATTCGGTACCTTATTAATGCGTGTGGGCATATGGGTTACTTGGGAGGTATTATGGGTTATGCAGTTGACCATGAGACCTGAGATGCAGTCCCTATTGTAGTGTAATGTAGTAATGATTAATGTAGTATGTAGCTATGCAGTTGATGTAGTTTAATGAAGTATCTTGATATGCATGATATATAGAAATGAAGTTGATGTGTGATATGCATGATATATAGAAATGAAGTTGATGTGTGATATGCATGCCTGACCTATACGCCTAGTTCACTAGACTTGCTAGGTTGCTATGTCACTTGCACGTTTAAGGATCCAAACGTAATGAAGTTAAAGTGTGTGAATGTCTAGGAATGTGTGTTACCTAGACTATATGTGTGTGAATGTTTGGGAATGCAGGGACCCAATCTATATGTGTGAAATTGAGCTCATAAAACAGATGCAGTGAAAAGTGTTAAGCTTAACCCGTACTAGCCTTAGCCGGGCGAGTGCGTTGACGTAGTTGTTGCTTGGGTGGCTCCTTGCAACATGGTCTTCATAATGCAGGGCGAGTAATACGAGGGGTTTGACCAACCTCCACATACGGATTACTCTTGGATTGGCTTGCCATTCCTTAACAACGTAAGATGAGTAGTCTTTTGACTAATCATCCAGTCGGGTGTGATGCAGGGCACACTTATATGCAGTTAACGAAGATACGTGTGACAATGTGTGAACTAATGCAGGATAGGCACATTTAGGATGATTATCCTAATTGAAACGAAGTTGAAATGCAGTATATGTGTGAACGTGTGATGTGTGTTGTGCCTAATAAAACTTGTCTAATAATGAAGATTGTTTTAATTGGACAAATGCTTTTAAATTAAGTGTTATCTTACTTAGCTATTCTTATAGCTAACACTTGCTTCTTAATGTGGTTGTTCCCTCAGGTTTAGCTTGATGGAATCTAGATGCAGAACGTGTGAGCTTGGGTAGATGCAATGCAGGAGCCTTAGCTACCCTTAGACGATGCTTACTTTAGACATTCGTTACATTTCGTATTTAATGTCGAATTTATGTAGTGATGTGTGAACGGTTGTTTTATGTTGGGCAACCGTTGGGTTTTCATTTGAACTATTGTTTGATATGGCATGTAACACCAAATAAATGCAGAAACCGAAATGTTTTTATCGGTTTTGACTTTTACAGTCTTTACTTCCGCAAGTTAACACCGTTAGGTGAAAAGTTTTTGAAAACCCATACGAAGTTTAAGTTCGTACGAAGGTTATCTTCGTAAGGTGTATTCTGGAATTTTACGTAGTCAGTCTTAAGTTCGTACGAGGGTCCATTTAAGGTCCTAAATGACTTATACTTTATATGTTAATGTACGATAGTGTCGGGGATTACTGATAAGCACTATTAGCTATTTGTTTGCGCGCGTACACTACTACCAGGTAAGATACACTACTTTGACACGCTGGGGGATCAACTAAAAGCTGGTTTCAAATCGTAAACACTTCCATTCGGTACCTTATTAATGCGTGTGGGCATATGGGTTACTTGGGAGGTATTATGGGTTATGCAGTTGACCATGAGACCTGAGATGCAGTCCCTATTGTAGTGTAATGTAGTAATGATTAATGTAGTATGTAGCTATGCAGTTGATGTAGTTTAATGAAAGTAAGTGTTATATTCAGGATTTTCAACAAAGAGACTCTTCTGGGGACTGGTAGTGAGCAGGGTGGTCTCTATGTGTTTGTTGATTCTTCTCTGTGCAATTCTGTGGTATGCAATTCTGCTACTTTACCTTATGAGTCCAAAATGTTATGGCATTTAAGACTTGGTCATCCTGCTGACCAAGCTTTACCTGTGTTTAATAAGAAGTTGAATTTAACAAATGATAATATAAAACCTTGTGACATTTGTCACAAGGCAAAACAAACCAGAGAACCATTCCCTTTGAGTGAACATAAAACTAAGTCTTTGGGTGATTTAATACACTTAGATGTTTGGGGTCCTTATAAAATTCAGTCTAAAGAAGGTCATAAGTATTTCCTTACTATTGTTGATGATTTTACTAGGGCTGTTTGGACTTTTATGCTTAAAAGTAAAACTGAAATGTATGATAACTTGGTTTCTTTTCTAAATATTCTTAAAACTCAATTTGATACAAGAGTTAAAATAATAAGAAGTGATAATGGAACATAGTTTGTTAATAATCAAATGTTTAATTTGTTTACTTGTGAGGGAATTGTTCATCAAACTTATATGTCTTATACTCCTCAACAAAATGGTATTGCTGAAAGGAAACATAGACACCTTCTTAATGTGGCTAGGTCTCTTATGTTTCAGGGGGGAATTCCTTTGTATCTGTGGAGTGATTGTGTTTTGACTGCTACTTATTTGATTAATAGAACTCCTTCTTCTATTCTAAATGGTAAAACTCCTTATGAATTGGTGTATAAAACTGAACCTTCTTTAAATCATTGAAAAGTTTTTGGATGTTTATGTTTTTCAACTAAAATGAATGTTTCTGATAAATTTGAGTCTAGCGCTGAAATGTGTGTTATGATTGGATATTCTAATTTCAAAAAGGTTATAATCAAAGAATTGGTATAGATTTTGAGGAAACATTTGCTCATGTTGTCAAAATGGTAACCATTAGATGTTTGGGGTCCTTATAAAATTCAGTCTAAAGAAGGTCATAAGTATTTCCTTACTATTGTTGATGATTTTACTAGGGCTGTTTGGACTTTTATGCTTAAAAGTAAAACTGAAATGTATGATAACTTGGTTTCTTTTCTAAATATTCTTAAAACTCAATTTGATACAAGAGTTAAAATAATAAGAAGTGATAATGGAACATAGTTTGTTAATAATCAAATGTTTAATTTGTTTACTTGTGAGGGAATTGTTCATCAAACTTATATGTCTTATACTCCTCAACAAAATGGTATTGCTGAAAGGAAACATAGACACCTTCTTAATGTGGCTAGGTCTCTTATGTTTCAGGGGGGAATTCCTTTGTATCTGTGGAGTGATTGTGTTTTGACTGCTACTTATTTGATTAATAGAACTCCTTCTTCTATTCTAAATGGTAAAACTCCTTATGAATTGGTGTATAAAACTGAACCTTCTTTAAATCATTGAAAAGTTTTTGGATGTTTATGTTTTTCAACTAAAATGAATGTTTCTGATAAATTTGAGTCTAGCGCTGAAATGTGTGTTATGATTGGATATTCTAATTTCAAAAAGGGTTATAAGTTGTTCAGTTTAGAGTCAAAAAGTTATGTTTATTCTAGAGATGTCAAATTCTATGAAAGTATTTTTCCTTTTACCATGTCTTCAAATAAAAGAGCTGATGTTTTTAATTTTGATAATGCTATTAATCATCAAAAAAATTTTGATACACCATATTTTGAGGATATTTCCATACCCAATGATGAAAAGGAGGCAACTGGAAATGGTGTAACAAATGTTAACAGCCACCCTAACTCACTTGGCAGTACTCCTACTCACTCACATGATTCTGGCAGTTCTTTATCTACCAATCATGAAAGCAGTAGTAGTAGTGGCTCTACCAGTGAGAATGGAGAGGCTGCATTTGATTACCCATAACATGAAGAGAACAATAATTCTGAGGGTGATGATAATGATATTATGAATGGGAATTTAAGAAGATCAACTAGACATAAAACTTTATCTACAAGATTAAATGATTTTGTTTTAGAAGGAAAAGTGAAATATGGTTTAGATAAAGTTGTAAATTATTCAAGGTTAAGTCTTGAAATGAAGTGTTTTACATCTAATCTTAACAAAAGTATTGAACCAACTTGTTATTTAGAAGCTGCTTCTGATAGTAATTGGGTAGATGCTATGAACCTTGAAATGGAAGCATTGAATAGAAATGGTACTTGGATTTTAACAGATTTGCCTCCTAGTAGAGAAGCAATAGGATGTAAATGGGTGTATAGAATTAAATATAAGTCAACAGGAGAGATAGAGAGATATAAAGCAAGATTAGTTGCAAAAGGTTATAATCAAAGAATTGGTATAGATTTTGAGGAAACATTTGCTCATGTTGTCAAAATGGTAACCATTAGATGTTTGTTAACTTTGGCAGTGTCTAGAGGTTGGTCTATTTTTCAGCTTGATATTAATAATGCATTTTTATATGGTGATCTTAAAGAGGATGTATACATGAAACTGCCCAGGGTTATTTTGACAAGAATGATAACAGGGTATGCAAATTGGTTAAGTCTCTTTATGGCTTAAAGCAAGCACCAAGACAATGGAATGATAAGTTGTCCAATGCTTTGTTTGAATATGGTTTTGTTCAGTCTAAGTCTGACTATTCTTTGTTTACTTTGAATAAGAAAGATGCCTTTGTTGCTTTGCTTGTATATGTAGATGATATTGTTTTAACTGGAAATAGTGTTACTGAAATAGATAAAGTTAAAGCCTTCTTTAACACTAAGTTCAAAATTAAAGATCTTGGTAATCTAAAGTATTTTTTGGGAATAGAAGTAATAGAAACTGAACAAGGTCTTTGTCTATCACAAAGAAAATACTGTCTTGAGTTATTGAATTATTTTGGTTTACTTGGTTGTAAACCATTTAAAACTCCTCTTGAGATCAATATTACTATGCCTGTTGATCCTAACAAGTCAAAACCTTTGAGTAATATTTCTGTTTATCAGAAGTTGATAGGTAAATTGATTTACTTATCTTTGACAAGGCCTGATATAAGCTATGTCGTGCAATGTTTGAGTCAATTTATGCATGCACCTTTACAAGATCATTTTAATATGGGTCTTAGAGTACTAAGGTATCTTAAAGGATCACCTGGTAAGGGAATTTGTATCAGTAAAGATGATAAACTTGATCTTCATGCATATGTTGATTCAGACTGGGGAAGATGTCTTGGTACAGGAAGGTCTGTTACAGGTTATATGCTTTGTTTAGGAAACAACTTGATTTCCTATAAGAGTAAGAAACAATCAACTATTGCTAAGTCCTCTGCTGAAGCAGAATATAGGGCTTTAGCAGCAGTTACTTGTGAGATTATCTGGGTTTTGAACTTGTTGAATGACATGAGACTTAAAACTGCTTTGCCAATAAATGTTTATTGTGATAGTAAATCTGCTATACAAATTGCTCATAATCCTGTATTTCATGAGAAAACTAAGCATTTTGAAATTGACTTACACTTTGTAAGGGAGAAAATTACTTCAGGAGTTGTGAAAGTTAATAAGATTATTACTGATGATAATCCAGCAGATTTATTAACAAAAAGTCTAAGTTCAAAACTACATTTCCTTCATCTCAAGAAATTCAGTTTGTATGATGCTTACCATATTTAACTTGAGGGGGGATGTTAAGATTTATATAAGTTTTTATATAAATCAAGTTAAATTGGTAAGTATAAATGTGTTATTACTAATTTGGGTTGTTTGAGTAAACAGGTATAAAGATAAAGGACTAAAGAAGGGAAACTGAAGATGGAGGGACTTATTCTGGAGATAGTGAAAGAAGAGGGAGGAAAGTGAAACTTCTGAAGACTATATAACCAAACCCTATTAGGGTTAAGAGATACAATCTCTTTTGCTGCCGATATTATTTTCTCTCTCTATATATTCATATTCATATATTTCTGTATATATAGATCAATTATATAATTGATCTATTCTGATTCTTATGTTTTACTAATCATACTACATATGATTAGATTGTAATAATAACAAACTCTATTAATCTTCTTCTTTCAATAATAAATTCGTTCATATAATTCTAGTTGTAATATTCTAAATCTGGTTGAAGTTGTGAATTCTTTCATATACTAGACTAGAAGACTAGGCCTAAGAAGAAGACCCGAGTCAGAATTATGTGTCATGTAATGAATGGATTCTTCATGTTTTAAGTCTATGTGTTAAATATACGTATTATTTCTCATTCGGATTACGATCATGGAAACATACAACTAAGGTTGTCAAAAATGTCTTGTATTATGAAGAATGAAGTGTCGTTTTAAAAATTCTTAATCATATTTTAGCTATATATTAGAGAATTAAAATGGTCTTAATGCTTCCTTATCAATAAATTTGTGTGGGCAACACACTCTTCGCTTACAGTTTTGATGTAATCACACATTATATTAGTGTAATCCCTAATAAGCCTGACCGAATTACCGAAACCCCGTTGATTCTTGAAATTTTCTTACTATATATGTCATATGACTTGTCACCACTCTTTTCTTTAACCCAATGTCTGAAAATTATATCTATAAGCTCGGAAACACAATTAAGTTCGTTTACATTTGTCAAAAATATCGTAAAAAAGAGCTATGTATTCTGCTTGGTCTTAGTTTTTAGTCATCTCGAACCGATCCAACGTAAATATATAGACAAACATGTGGTACATTATGGCTTTACCACGTATTAGTGAAATGTATTCATACTTAATAGGCTTTCATAATACAAAACAGTGGAGATTATATTAGTACCATATATTCTAATAAACCTACCACATTTATGCATCATTTACTTATATAGTCTGTTATATCACTTGTCATCTTGTATAGTGTGGTAAATTAATGAAAACCAGTGGTACGAATATCCATTCTCATAAAACAAGAGAATAACATCCTTGTAGCTGTCTGCATGCTCATTTGGTGCAATTGTCCAATCTGAATTCAAGAAAAGATTATGAATTACAATTTTAGCCCCTAACTATTTAATGGATACACAAAATATCCCTTTTTAATACTAAAGTGAAATTTTGCTAACAAACTTAGTCAAGAAAAATACTGAGAAAGCTAAAACATGTCTACTATGGCACATTTTTCCTTACACGATCGAACTCAACCCTATGGTAATTATCGTGATGGCCACACACCAACAAGGAGACCACATAACTAGCTTGGTCCATGAACTACCTTAGATTGAAAATAACTTAAATTATGTATTAGGTTTATTAGGAACTACTTGATAATATATTTGAGACAACTTTAAAACTAAAAATTAAAAACAAAAGTTATTACCAACTTAAATTGTGGAATATCTAACTTACTTCCTGTTTTATGTAGCAATACAAACCTGAAGGACCAATGTTGAACAAGCAGGAAAAAAGAGGGTGCAAATAAGATAAAGACAAAAAAGGGGGGTTATCTTGAAGATTCAAGCCTATATATCTCTTACTATTACCGTTCGAGGTTTTTGAACATTCTCGATTGTAGCCGTTGTCACATCCCTTTCATGTCGTTATGGCTTTCTTTCCTTTTGATTGACTCATGAGAGTTTTGTTCCAGATTATATTACTCTGTTATTCATATGATTAGATATTTATTAAAACGTTTTGTATTAAACCTTTTATCCAGCTTTTAATCAAATCAATCATTTAGTTATTTGTTGTTGTGGTACTTTGGTCCAGATTTGTGTTTATTTTGAACATTCGTTCAACATATACTCTTTTTTTTTTAAACAGAAAAGTGAGACTATATTATAACCAACTAAATAACAGACTACTCAAACAAGATGCTCGAGAAGGATATACGGAACCGTAGATGAAGCCACCACGCTGACATGAAAAAAAATGCTAGGTAGACTCTTTTATTTTGAACGACGATGGACGATCCTAGATTCCTAGGTAGACATCCTTAGAAGTTGGCACCTTAGACTTTATAAGGTCAATAGTTATTCTCTTTACTTTAATAATACAACGATAAACGATACACAATTCATGGGGTATGGAGAAGTGTGATGTAGACATTTCTACCCATACCCAAAATAATATAAGCAAAACGTAAATTTGTAAAAATACTGCATCTTATTGAATAAAGACCAAATGACCAGAAATCCAATACAACTCGATGACAATGATCTATCCTCAAACGAGTGTAGATCTAAAGGACTGGGTTGTCCACAATCGTGTGCAACCCTAAACAAGATAGATTACAAACACTAAACAATAGTCATATGATTATAATAATCATATGATAACAATACTGAAACAGAGAATGATTATAGCAGAAAGTGAAACACGGCTCACAGACAAAGACTCCACTCTCATAACCCTAACACACGAATGGGTCGAGTATTTATAGGAATAAATTCTTCACTTCAGTACCTGCAGAAATAAGACATAACACCCAACACCCATATGCTTACCATTATGGTCAGAAACAGTCCCTGAACTTCTCAAGCTTATAAGTTTGGTATATAAACTATATATTCTTTTTAACATCCTCCCTCAAACTTATAAGTTTGAGAAATGACAATCAGTCAAGCACTTTTAAACATATCATTCATATTGAGTTTTTTGTAAAGATCACAATGATGTGCTTCTCCCAAACCCTTTGTAAAGATACCAGCCACCTGATCATAAGAATCAATTTTTACAGTCTTAATCATACCTGAACAAACCTTTTCTCTGACAAGATGAAGATCAATCTCAAAGTGTTTTGACTTCTCATGAAATACTGGGTTAGCAGCCAGCTGGATAGCAGAGCTGTTATCATAAAACAAACTTACAGGAAGCAAGTCTGTTAAACCAAGGTCAGAGAGAACATTGGAGATCCAAATAATCTCACAGGTAGCAGAAGCCATGCATCTATACTCTGCCTCAGTAGAAGACCTAGATATAGTTGCTTGCTTTTTGCTTTTCCAGGAGACTAAGGATCTACCAAGATAAACACAAAACCCAGAAACAGATTTCCTAGTACTAGGGCATTTAGCCCAGTCAGCATCAGCATATACACTCAATTTTAAATCACAGCCTTTTTCAATTTGAATACTAGAACTAGGAATATTCTTCAAGTACCTAAGAACTCTTAAGGCAGTTTTGACATGTGATTGTAAGGGAGCATGCTTGTGTTGACTAAGACAGTGAACATAATAAGAAATATCAGGTCTGGTATTAGTTAGATAGATGAGTTTTCCAACCAGTTTTTGATATTCAGAAATATTTTCAATGTATTTGTCATCATGTCTTTCTTTATTGTTCAACACCACATTTGGAGGTAGGGGGGTAGCCACGGGTTTGGCTGACAACAACCCAAACTCATGCAGAAGGTCCAAGCAATATTTCCTTTGTGTCATACAAACTCCTTTAGAGTTTTCTAACACTTCAATTCCTAAGAAGTACTTTAAAAGACCTAAGTCTTTAATTTGAAATTTGTTACTTAAGAAAAGTTTGAATTTTTCAATTTCTTCAACATTATCACCAGTGATTACAATATCATCAACATACACTAATAGAGCAATAAACCCTGTTTTAGAGTGCTTAGTATACAATGAGTAGTCATATTTACTTTGAATAAAGCCATGCTCAACCAAGGCACTAGTAAGCTTTGCATTCCACTGCCTTTGGGCTTGCTTAAGACCATACAGAGACTTAATTAATTTGCATACTCTATTTGAACCAGATTCAGGGATTCCAGGAGGTAAGTCCATGTACACATCTTCCTCTAGATCCCCATACAGGAAGGCATTGTTTACATCCAGTTGAAATAACTTCCACCCTTTATTAATAGCCAAACTAATTAAGCATCTGACAGTTACCATTTTGACCACAGGGCTGGAAGTCTCATCATAATCAAAACCTACCTTCTGACTATAACCTTTAGCCACTAACCTAGCTTTATATCTCTCCATCTCCCCTGAAGCTTTATATTTTATTTTTTATATCCATTTACATCCTATAGTCTTTCTATTAACAGGTAAATCAGTGATAACCCAGGTATTGTTCCTATATAAAGCTTCAAGTTCATTATTCATGGCCTCAATCCACATTGGGTCCTGAACAACTTGATTATAAGACTGAGGTTCAATGGATTTGTTTAAGTTTGTAGCAAAACAATAATTCTCATTACCCAGCTTGGAATAGCAAACAAACTTATCAAGCCCATATCTAATACTTGAACCAACAATGTAACCATTAAGTCTAACAGAAGGTTTAGAAGGTCTTTCAGACCTTCTCAAGACAGTACTAGGGCCAGTAGGATTTTCATTTTATCCAAGAGGTTCATCCATATGAACTTGATTCTGATTTAGGATTTGTTCATTTATACCCTCAGGGATCACAATTTCATCTATGTGTGTTGCAGGATCATTAGGTAACTGAGGTGCACTCTGGTCACCATCAGAACCTAAATGAATATTGCCATCACCATTAGATGCATTATCATTAGTGTCTCTCCCTTCATCATTGGGTGTTCTTTGGCTATTAGTGTTAAGTTGATTAAAGAAGTTTAATTGATCAAATTCATTTGACAGTTGTATGCCAGAAAGGGCATCAGAATTAGAAGTAGAATTTTTCATTTTAAAAGGATAGATGGTTTCATAGAACTTGACATCTCTGGAAAAAAGAACAGTTTTGGTTTCAAGGCTGAAGAGTTTGTAAGCTTTTTTGACACTGGAAAAACCAACTAGAACACATTTTTCACTTTTAGAGGAAAATTTGTCAGAATTGTTTAAAATAGTTGAGAAACACAAACAGCCAAAGTTTCTTATATGGGAAAGACTGGGTTTCTTGTTATGGACAAGTTCATATGGTGATTTGCCTCCTAAGACAGAAGTGGGCAACCTGTTTACAAGATAGGTAGCAGTCAAGACACATTCAGACCAAAAAGTGAAAGGAAATCCTCCCTGAAACATAAGACTTCTAGCAATATTAAGCAAATGCCTGTGCTTTTTTTCAGCAATACCATTCTGCTGTGGAGTGTAGGCCACAGTGGTTTGATGGATTATACCATTTGAATCAAAAAATACACTTAGTTTATTATTTACAAATTCAGTTCCATTGTCTGATCTAATAGTTTTTACTTTGATTTCAAACTGATTTTGAACAAGATTGACAAAAGAAATGATCATTTCAGCCACTTCATCTTTGGTTCTTAACAGATACACCCAAACAGCCCTAGAGGAGTCATCAACAATAGTAAGGAAATATCTGAATCCTTCTCTGCTGGTGACTCTATAAGGACCCCACAAATCCATGTGCACAAGTTCACCAATTTTAAAAGTTTTGTGATCACTTAGTGGGAATGGTTCTCTAGTTTGTTTTGCCTTGTGACAGATTTCACAGGGTGATATATAGTTGCTTTTACCAAGATCCAAGTCATTTTTTAAAACAGCAAGCACTGGATCAGCAGGGTGACCAAGCCTGCTGTGCCACAAAGACTTTGACACATTATAAGATTGACTAATCATAGTGTTATTACACTTACCAATTATATTAACATCATGATCAAAAATGTAAAGACCACCCTTCTCACTACCAGTCCCCAACACTTTCTCTTTTTTCCAGTCCTGTATATAGCATTTGGCCTCATCAAAACCAACATACAACTTGTTGTCTTTTATAAGTTTATGCACAGACATCAGACTAACACAGTAGTCAGGAACCACAAGAACATCATACAAGATTACTTTATCACTTAGTTTTAAATTTCCAATGTGAGTAACTTTAGCAAGAGTGCCATTAGGGTGACCTACAGTAAGCTTTAATTCAGAGACCTCTACTACATTGAACATGTTAATAGTACTGACAGTCATATGATGATTAGCACCAGAATCAATGATCCAACCTAGACTAACATGCTCAATTTTTTTTCCAGAAGAAGCACAGAAATATTTATCAAAGTTCATATTGAACATCACATCGTAATTGTAAAAGTTTGGTGTACCTGCCATATCTGCATGCAAACTCTCAGAAGTAGTATCACTAATCAGGCTGATTAGTTTCTGTACCTGCTCATTAGTGAAGGGCAAAGAAGAACCAGAAGTGCTAGTAGAAGCAGTATAAGACTTATCAAGTTCACTATTAGCACTATTAGCATTGAAGTTGGGCTTAAAACCATTTTGTCTTATAGGATTAGGGTTTTTCTTAAAACCAGGAGGGTAACCAACAATTTCATAGCACCTGTCAATAGTGTAACCAATCATACCACATTTTTTGCATACCAGATTAGGATTAGGACCTCTGTTATTAAATATCTTTTTGTTATCAAAGGTTTTAGCAGTAAAAGCAGAGATTTGGGGTTTATCAGTAGCAGTATTATTATTGTTGACAGACTTAAAGTGAGTACCCCTATGAGATTCCTCTCTAGATAGAATAGCAAAGGCATTTTTGACATCAGGTAGAGGGTCTTTAGTTAACAAGGTGCTTCTTATAGGCAAATAAACATCATCTAGGCCTATCAAAAATTGCATCAACCTCATTAGTTTATCATGTGTTTGAACATCAGTTCTAGCCTCACATGTGCAAGCAGGAAGTTTAGTTAAGGTATCAAATTCTCTCCACAAAGAAGTCATTTTATGATAATAGTCAGACAAGGGAGCACCATTTTGTTTTAGACTATTTATTTTTTGCATGCAGTTAAATATAATAGAGCCATCAATCTTATCATAAGTTTCACTTAGTTCAGTCCACACTTCAGAAGCATTTTCAGAGAAAACAGAAGACAGATATAAATCTTGAGATACAGCACCTAGAATCCAGGAAAGCACAATAACATTGCATTTGTCCCATTGCTGAGACAGTACAGGACTAGCAGCATATGTAGTTCTAACAATAGTGCCATTTATAAACCCCATTTTGTTTTTAGTTTGTAAAGCCAACTTCATAGCACTTGCCCATATCCTATAGTTTTCTGTACCAGATAATTTGAAGGAAATCAAAGGAGTTCCAAGAGTATCATTAGCATGTAGATGTAGTGGATTACTAAGATCAAGATTGCTAATCAAATTTGTATCCCCCATAGATACAGACAATTAATCAAACAAGACAGATATCACACAAAATAACCACCAGACAAACAAAAACAGATAAAGATAAGATCAAGCAGAGATTCACACCAAAATAATAAAGAGGCAAATAATTAACACATAAGATTATAAGAAGAAACTGGAGTTTACTAGATCACACAGTGATTCACACAAGCGTAAGGTCAAATTACTACCAGGATTTCTGACTTCTCGAGAAGCAGGTCAAGGCAGCTATAAGACCCTATGTGCAAAGCCACGACAATAAACCAGTAATAGAGAATGAAAGAAGACTTACAAAGATTGATTGTAATAATCAATCAGTTGTAGCGGAAACGATTTGACAAAAATCAGGGTTTGCAAGACCAGAACCCTATTTTAATTTCAGCAGCAGCAAGATAAATCGACACCGATTTCCTAGCCGGAAACCCTTGATCAAGTTTTCCGATCAGAAAACCCAAACACGAACTTAGCCTTCGATCTCAACCATGCCGCTCTGATACCATGTAAAAATACTGCATCTTATTGAATAAAGACCAAATGAACAGAAATCCAATACAACTCGATGACAATGATCTATCCTCAAACGAGTGTAGATCTAAAGGACTGGGTTGTCCACAATCGTGTGCAACCCTAAACAAGATAGATTACAAACACTAAACAATAGTCATATTGTAACACCCGACGTTTAAAAATATGGATTTTCAAAAATTTTTGCCTAACGGCGTCAAAGAAAGCGAAAGTAAACTTTAAAAGACCAAACCAAAAGAATCTGTTTGGTTCATTTATTATTTGGTGTTACTAGCCATATCATCAAGATAAGTTCAATTGGAAACCCATCGGTTGCCCAACATTAAACAACCGATCACAATATCAATTCAAGACATAAACATCTTAACATAAAACAAATGTCTAAAATGAGCAGCCACTATGGGTAAACTATAGCCATCCTCAAATGCAATCTACCCATGCCTCGCACTTTAATCATCATCTAGCTCAAGCTTGCTAAACCCGAGGGAGCAACACATTTCAAGAAACAAGTGTTAGCTAACAAATTAGCTAAGTAAGATAACACATGGTTTATAAAGCATTTGTCCATTTAAAACTTTATAGAAAAGTCATTTGAATCGTTAAGGCACAAATCACATCATACATTACATCTCACATAAAATATTATCACATCAAATACCTTCATATAGGATGGGTCATCCTAAATGTGCCTAGTCATCTTTTGCATCTTCACATATAACATCTAACATCTTTGTATTTGTGACATAAGTCACGCATCTCATATAACATATACATCTTTGTAAGGGTGACATAAGTCACACCCGACTAGATGGACAAACCTTACGGCTGTACATCAATGTTGTTAAGGAATGGCAAGCCAATCCCGGAGTAATCCGTTTGTTCAAGACAAGTGGGGCGGGTCAGACCTCCCATATTACTCTTCACATCTTTGACCATGTTGCGAGGAGCCACCCAAGCAACCACATCTACGCACCCGTCGGGCAAGGGCAAGTACAGGTTAAGCTTAACACTTTCATCTAAATTACGAGCTCGATTTCACATCTCATATAGTTTAGGTGTTCATATTACCTAAACATTATCACATATACATCTTAACGTTTGGGCCCTTAAACGTGCACGTGTCATGGCAACTTAATCAGTCTAGTGAGCTAGATGAACACGCCATACATTCATGCACATTTCACATATAATCACATTTCAATTCATCTCAAGACATTACATAGCATTTCATAGCATATTGTAACATTCATGATTTTTACCGTTTGACTGTGCATGTAATTTGATTAACTATTTCAATAAACGGAAATTTGGACATAATTGTGTACATGTATCTGTAAATTGGGCCAATTAAAATGTCATATTTGAATTTCTAGAATTAAGCCCATGTTGCAAGACCATGATGTTGGCCCATATGTGATAAGGAAAATATATTATAAGACGATAATTGAGTAACTATGCTAACAGGAAGAAACGTATATGAGAAGCCTTAAGTATAATGAACGGTTCCAACAGTGTCGGTGGAACAGTGACGGTGAAACAGTGTCGGTGGAACAGTGTCGGTGGCTAGATGATAATTCCATTAATAGGACAAAAACAGACACAACCTTTATATTATATGAAATAATTTATCCATATTATGGATTTATAATAATAAAAGTTGTACACTCGTGAATAATTTGTTTGTGTTATTAATTTCGGAATCAATTAACTAGCTAGATATATTGTACATACTAGTAAAATAAATATGCAATTGTGTACTTAAATTAGTTAACTAATAAATATATAAATACATGTAATTGATTTATAACCACATAGATAAAAGTAATTATACTTATATAAACTAGTTACTACACTTAATTACACAAATAATAAATCAAGAATCAAAGTTTAGAGTCAACCAAAGTCAATTAGTCAAGTCAAGTTTGTATTCTTGACATAAACCCCACACAAACTAACCAAGACTTGGATTATAGCTTGTAATCATGCAATGAACATGTTCCTACTGAATTCTAGTTTGTTTTAAGGCCAAAGTTTCAGCCATTACACTCAAGGATGAGTTGTAAACACATGATGAACACCTCATGGCCAAGGTGTGTGTTCTTGGCACTTAGTTGCAACTCTTGGGCTATATAAGCAAGCATTTGATGATCATTCTATCATCCATCTCTGCTCTTTTCTCTCTCTCTCACATTCATAACACAAAAAAATCAAGTTCATAAAGTCTTGGGTTCATCACTTGAAGTTTCAAGATGAATTTAAGGACTCTATAGGACTGAAATTTTCAGTCATCTTGCAAACATCATAGAAGATTCATCTGGACGAATTATGAGATGTATCTTATATTTTTGGAAAGGTCCAAGTGTCAGTAAAATTTGATAAGAACGGAATTTCTTCTGGTTTTGCTCAGAAGAGTGCCAAAAACGACAATTTTCAGAACTGGTCTGATTTCTGACGAGGCTACAGGTTTGTTTTTGTAAAAATCATAACTCTTTCATTAAAGCTCTTCAAGAACCAAACCTTACATTTTTGAAAAGGCCATTGAGTGCCCAACAAATGTCTAGAACTAAGTTTTGTTGTATCTAGTCTTCTTGACTTCCCAAAGTCGTTGTCTAGTAGATGGCGCAAAGCTGGGAACATGCTGAAATTTACCTATTTTGCACTTAGGCTTTGTGGTAGCTTATAAGTTGATCTTATACTTGTTCTAGGTAACCGGGAGTACATTTTGAGCATAGTAAAGTACTTGTACTTGTACTAGTACTTGGAATTGCTTTACTTCCAGGTGAGTTTCGTAAACCCTCCCTACTCAATTGAGATTCGGGCTGAAAAGTGTACATGTTTGTTTAACTGTTGATTGTTGATTTGATTGATTGTATGATTGAATTGTTGATATGGACATGTTAGCGCATTGTTTACGATGTATGTCACACCGTTAGCGCATTGTTAATTATTAACTATGTAAGCCGCATCGTTATTGATCGTTATTGATTGTTATGGAACGTTGTTGAACGTTATATGGAATCGTTATTATTGAACGTTGACTTGTATTGGATTGTGATAATGTGAAACCTTATAGGTTTTCCTTGGATGTGATTAGTTCTCCTAATCCTCACTTATTGTTAACGGTTGTCATCCCGACATACTACTTGTTTCCTATTACTTGTCCCTACGAACTCACCAACTTTATGTTGACGTATTTTAGTACACTTTTCAGGTAATCAGGTTAATCAGAGACAAAATGGATGATTATGTGCTTGCATTGCTAGGATTGGACTAGCTTTGGACTTCTGGATCCGTGATCCCTATTTCCCTTTAACGGGTTATGCTTAGGATCAACTACTATCATTTAAACATTTTCATTTAATATTGATTGAGTGTGTATCTTTGATAGATATTGATTATTGTATACATTTGAGTGAGTTTATGGATTGTTTCAATCATATGAATGCATATAGTTTGACTCTACATAATTTCCATGTCGTGCTGTGCTTTTCTAAGTGATACCCCATGATTCCGCCATGTTGGGGTGTTACAGAATGGTATCAAAGCCGTGGTTGTAGAGAGCTAGGTGGATTGACCTAGTATATAGCCATTACACCCACATTTCATATTAGCATGCATGATAGGAAATTTTGTGTGCAACGTGAACTGTATGATGCATAAAAATGGTTTAAACTGAGGTTACTCATAGAAAAGAATAAAGTTGACTAAGAACTATCGAAATAGAGATTTGTTTAATAAAAATTGGAGTCTTACAACCTTGAGATACACTGGCTCACCTATTTGAACAAACTCTAAGAGAGGTATAAGTCGGAGTGCGCTAGCCTCCAAAAGGGCGGGTTTTTAATTGCGTCCTTCGCAAACCTTTGCCCTTGCGCTTCTTTGTGCGTTCAAATGGAGCTACCGAGCTCTCTTGTGTTACTAAGACTATAAAAATAAATTTTATTAAACATTATGTTATGAAGATTTGCATGAGTCTTCATACATAAACTTTTGATTCACATCAAATGCATTACCCATTTAAAGATAAGTCATTACCACAACTTGATGGACGTATATGATAGTGTCGGGATACACCGTGAATTGTGGAATTAATGTGATAAACGTTGATGTGTGTGGAATCTTGGATGCATTTATTATTTGTCCCCCAGCAAAATGAAATGATGGCATTAATGGAGTATGTTGATGCATGTTGATGTGACAACAGCAACTTAGATTTGATTAGTCTTATTTATATATGTGTAATTGATAGATTATGGACTTAGTGTTTTAGTAATGATCGATTACATGTTTTGGTGTTATATATATGTGTTTATATATGATGTTTGTTATGTATGTTATACAAGTACAAACATAATATATGTTAGGTTTCTTGTACATGAAGTACTTGGAAAATAACTAAGCATAGATGTTGATGGTATTTAGTACTAACGAAGATAACCTTCGTGAGGAACTAACGAAGATAATCTTCGTTATATGGGCTGGGCTGCTAAGTTCGTAAGAACAAAGCCCAGCAGGCCCAATATCGATCAGAAACATATATAAATGAATGGAAACCCTAAATTGAGGAATCGGTTCATATCTCACACACCAAAGGCGACTAAGTTCGTTTCTAGCTTATAGAAAACGAAGATAGATCACATAAGGCCGATTATATTGATATAATTAGCAATATATACGATAACTAATCAAACTAGTTATCTTGTGTGGATTCCGCACTCACGACATAACAATAGACGATCTCGAGAGCGATCAGTAGCTATCGAGGGACTCACAAGTGGTATCAGAGCCATTCGATATCTTATCGAAGGGTTGAGATCGTTTGTTTGATTGTTATTTTCTCAAAAACCTCCCGAACACCCTTTCTGTCGCTAAGTTTGTTTGACCTACGAACTTAGCAAAACGAAGTTTAAAAACGAATTTTACTTAAATTCGTTCTATAGTTCATCAAGCGAAGATAGAAAACGAAGTTATCTTCATTTTCGTTCTGAATCTTCTTCAAACGAATTTAGTCTACGAACTTAAGTTATCTTCGTTCAGATCCTTAGTCTACGAACTTATTATCTTCGTTCAGATCCTTAGTCTACGAACTTAGCTATCTTCGTTCAGACCTTGTTCTTACGAATTTAACCTATTTTCGTTCCATCTCTTATCTTCGTTTGAACAGTAATTTTCATTTATGGCTTCCTCATCTTCAACCAACAATGCTGTTGCCCAATACCTCAATTCTCTGTTTATCATGATCATCTTGTAGGACGTACTAATTCTCCACCAAAGTTAGTTTCATTA
>CM067169.1:10926737-11002897 GCA_034093135.1 Erigeron breviscapus | reverse complement strand
GGCACATCAGCTCTACTGTAAGATGAAGGGTTGTGAAGAGAACGTGAATGGAACAGTTGTCGACTTTAGAAATTGGTCACGTGATCTGAATGTGTTCATCAATGAAAGTGATTCGCAGATGCTTGTGAACAAAATGCTAGAAATAAAGAAATACGTTACAGGGTTTTCTTTCTATTACAAAGCTGTAGATAACATACTTCACTCTCTTTTCTGGGCGGATGAGGTGGCAAAGTGTAACTACAACTGTTTCCATGACGTAATGTCTTTTGACGCCACCTACAGAACAAACAGGTATGTGACTAACAGTGAATCACGAAAATATTTAGAGAAAAATAACATTGACTTAACATGATTATTTCATTGACAGGTACAACTTGATGTTCGTTCCATTTACTGGTATTGATAACCACCGTAAATGTGTCACCTTTGCGGGAGGTCTGATACGTGATGAGACAGCAGAGAGTTACATATGGCTTCTTAATTGTTTCATGGATGCATTCAAGAAAGAGCCAATCATGGTGGTTACAGATCAAGACAAATCAATGGAGAAAGCGATAAAGATTGTGTTCAAGAAAGCAAAACACAGATTGTGAAACAAGACAGCTGGGGTTGGAAAACCATGCTGGATAATAGAGATAAGATCAGAGGGCATGTGAAATATGTGATTGGAAATGGGAGGAAAATTTCATTTTGGTATGACAAATGGTGTGAGGATGGGCCACTATGTGAGAAAATTGCTAAAAGATCTATCTATGAGGCAAGGCTTTGTGATGATATTAAACTTGCAGAGATGGTTAGAGATGGAGTGTAGTTGTGGCCTGATAATTGGTTTGACAGATATCAGTTTCTTAGAAATATTGATGTACCTAATTTGCAGGAGGAAAAACAGTTATACCAAGTAGTTGTTTTCAAAACTACGTACCAAGCATCTTGAAGATTTCTCCAATTACAATGAGGTAAGTTAATTTTAAATTTGTAAATTAACTAATCTTATATATTATTGATGTATATCAATATAACGAATGAAGATTTGGATACATAATAATCACTTGGATGCATTAAAAATAAACATGACTTGGATGCATAAAAATTAACTTGGATGCATAAAAATTAATTTAACTTAAAAAATGACTTGGATGCATAAAAATTAATATTACTTGGATGCATAAAAATTTACTTGCATGCATAAAAATGACTTAATGCATAAAGATGACTTGGATGCATAAAAACTAACATGACTTATATCCATTAAAGACAAAACTTGGAAATAAATAAAGGAGAATGTTAAATAAACAAGAAAATATTGTTGAGTCATGGAAAATCAAATAACGTGTGGTGGTGGGTTTGATGCAATGAAAATTGATTAATTTAATATGAAAATGGATACATGTACAATTATGCAATGAAAATTGTAAAGTAAAAACTAAAAACAGTTATTGTTTACGTGTATAGAGAAAAAAGAAAGATACAATTTGTCAAATTTACCTTTTTAATGGGTGATGATGTGGGTGTTTCCTATTGGTTCTCTATATATCTATCTGTCTTATTATATATAGAGTATATTATATATATTAAGTTATATTTGATTTATTTATGATTATATTGGTATGACTGTTCGTTTATATATGTACGAACTTCGACACTGTCACATACTAATAATATTTGGTTGCAAAAATAAAATTGCATTACCAAATTTGTTTACCTTGACATGTTTATCATTATTTGACTTTTTAAAAAATATAATAACATGGATACGAAGTTCGACACTGTGACATATTAATATACTATAGTACGTACTTGACAACATAAAAGGCGCCGAAGATTGTTGGAGTCATGCAACTAAATGTTACAAAACCTAATTTCTAATATTCTTATACATGTGTTAATAAATACAGCGTTTCTTTTGACCCCCTGTTACAAAAAAAATTAATTTTGTAAATGGATACTCCAACTAACGTATTACATACTTTTTTAAAACAAAATAAGTTTAATTATAATCATTGAAATTACATGTTTAGAGTAACACATAATAAAGACTAATTAACTTAAATTAATTATTAGTAACAACATATTGTATATATCATGAAAGTAAAAACATTATATAAAGGAAAATGATTTATCCCCTTATAAATTAACCTAAAAGTTATCCTAAAGCTATTAGATTGTGACATGTAGAAAAATAAGTAAATAAACTCATCATATACAACATCAACTCAACGGTGTGTAACTTTTTATCCTACATACAAATATTTTATAAAAAATTACTAAACTTAATGTAGTGATATAGATGTATTCGTAAACATTTTTTAATCAACGTTCAACAACATGTAATTTTTAACCAACACAACTATATATTATATTGTCGATTGTTTCCTTACATTCTATCTTCACAATTCTGTCCATATTATAACTATACTCTTACACACAACTCAACATCGTTCTAATATAGATCATTTTTAAACCACACGTTAAAAATGAAAATAATATTTTTTAAATACAACTACTACGCGGAAACAAATATAATTCATCCCGGACGTGCAACGCACGGGTCTTAAGACCTCGTATTAATAAAGTTTTCTTAAGCTTTATGTTATTAAATTATAGAAAGGTTTGTGTGCCAGATCCTTTAATACTAGTAATGACGATCCATAATATATATTTTATATATATATATATATAAATATATATATTATATAAATTATTATGTATATAAATTTTGAAAAACTGGACAAAAGGTGAAATCTATCATTATCATTTCATAACACATCAAAAATATTTGAATATATTAGAATCTTTGACACTATAATACTTATATATATAAGGGAAAAGTGAATATAAGGCTGTCTGGCACCTAAGCTTAGGTGTGGAACCCCTCACATACAAATTTTTTAATATTTTTGATTAATGAATAAATGTTTGGGCCCCATGAATTTTATGGATTAAAAAACAATATGTGAGTGTTCCACACCTAAAATTAGGTACCTAACAGCCTTATATTACCATCCCCATATCAGATTTGTGTGTTAACAAGAAAAATAACCCGCACTTCGCTGCGGTTTTGACATGTTTATTTTAAATGCATTTTATTGAACGTTAATAACTAACAATAAAGTTATGTTATTGTTATATTAAAACCTGTAGTAAGCGGATGGAGGTTCTGGATCCGACTTAGAATTGGCTAAACATCAATATTTTACAAAGTATAAACTTGTGATTATTTTACAAAGTATAAACTTATGTATCATTATTTTACAAAATATAAATTTGTACCATTAATAATCCGATATAAATACCAAATATAAATATCTCTTATTATTTAGCACGAATCATTAAACAACAATCACAAAAAATAACATAATGTATAAATTAATACTCAATCATTCATATATTATATATCAAATATTATTTTAATATAAAAAAAAATTACGTTCAAAAGAACTCAAGAAACAAACTATATCCCTAAGAATGAAAAATTGGAAGAGTAATGAATGAATTTTAGTTTGTCCGATGACATCTAATCTTATTAAAATAAAATTTGAAGTTATATTATTTAGTGAAATTTATTTAATATTATAGCATATCCAAATTAATTAGGAGTAATTTTTATAATTAAGTTAAAAATTACTCAAAATAATCATTTAAAAGATAAATAAATGGGATAAAATAGGGTGTTAAAAAAAGGTGTTAAAAGAGGTACACGTATTGACTGTCAGAAGAGGTGGTAGTTGGTTTGATTAAAAAACTAATTTATCCTTCTCACATTATTTATCTTCCCCTTCTAATCTGTCATACAAATTGCAATCTCTATGTCTCATTTCCATAACATCCAAAATTCTAAATTGATGGTTTTCAAATGTTCAATATGTAACAAAAAATAGTATATCGTGTTTGTTTTCCCTGACGGAAGTATTTTTTGGGGTGGTGGTCATCGAGAAATATAGCGGTGACAATATAGAAAATCGTGAAACAAAGAATTAATTCCGAAAAAAGGTGGTGAAGCCAAACATCTTTTTAACCCAGTTGATGCATGACCCAACCTTTTTTTTTTCCTTTTACTTCCGGCCACCGGCCTTTATTTCTTGGATGTTGGTGCGGCGGTGACAAACTATGTTATAACTCGATGGTTATTGTTTTATGTTTTAAATTAAACGATGGTTATTATTTCATGAATTAAAACTAACATGAATAGTCTATGTTGACGTTCAACACTTCATGAGTTCATGGATTTTATGTCATTTGAGGTAGTCTGTAATCAAAAGATGCTATTTTTAGTTTTGTTATGCATTTAACTTGGCCCTGTATCGCGGCTCTGTTCGACGGTGGTTTGGATTAAAATGTTTTCTGGAGCCGGTGGTTAGCCGCAAGTTTGGTCATTGGTGTGGACTTTTTTTTCTTATCTTTGTTTTTGTAGGTTTGTATTTGGACAGAGATTTGACATAAATTACTATAATGCCATGGTGAACAGTTTTAAACGGCAATTTTTATATCCAAAACGACATGACGACTTTTCATGATTGAGCGGTATGTAAATTAAATGTAAATGTTAATTGTACAAATGAAATACCAAGCTCTACAAGCCCATCACGTTATTGGGCTAACCACTAACGTTCAATCCATATCGTAACGAGTAAAATGTATGAAAACTGAAAATTAATAAAATCATCAATGCTAGCCGAAGACAAAAAGTTAGACCCGCTTCATTCGCTGCTCGAATCATCCTCGCTTCACAGTACACCATATAAAAGGCTATAAAATAGAAGTAAGTACAACTTGACATTCAAAATATAAAAATAGTAACATTAATTAATGATTTAATATAAAAGTTCGAATAGCACGGCGATAGGGCAATGGATCATGACCTAGTTAGTCTAAATGTTTCTTTTCGACTTGATTAGCTTAATTCGGATAATTGATTACATTAACATAGCATAACGAACAGAATAACAATAGTTTATTTTTCTCTTAGTTTAGATAAATGGAACAATTAGGTACATTATGCATCATACTGATATATCTTCATACAAGATTGTAAAAACAAGCTAGATTACATAAAGAGTATCCCTTCTTTAACATATCTATATCTATATCTATACTAAAAAACTTGATCTATCTAAATTATTGTTAAAACATAGAAATTCATGATAGATGATGATATATGAATATGTGTGGGTAGTGTGTGTTTTGACTTTTGAGAGTATATATGGGTGAAATGGTGTTTGGTATTAAGATAAGGGTTTAGTATCTCGGAGTGTAAGTAACTTTGCAACTTTTCCTATTGTATGTAAGTATCAAAAAATTTGTACATTGTATGTAAGTATCTCGCTAAAATTGAACACTTAATGTAAAATTTTTACGTTGACCAATCAAAAACTTCTACGTGGCAGCTCATATGGTTGCCACGTATACATTTTTACATTAAACGTTCAATTTAGCGAGATACTTACATAAAATGTTCAAAATTTTTGATGCATACACACAATAGGAAAAGTTGCAAAGTTACTTACACTCCAGGATACTTAACCCTTTTGGTTAATGCAGTTACAAAATATGGGGATGAGGGGTAATTATACATTTGCTATTTTTTAAGTTACATCAAACTCCCTTATCAATCAAAAGTATCTATTTACACATAAATCATACAAATCAAACACTATTAATAATATCTAACAATTATCCCTCTTCTTTAATTTCTAATTTAAATATTTTCATCTAATATATCTATAATGGGAAGTGATATTCGTACCACTTTATTTGATACATCTACCAGAATTGTGCATTAAATACTTGTACAGTGTGTTATGAAAATGTACAGTGTGGTAGATGTATCAAATAAAATGGTACGAATATCACTACCCATATATAAAACTCTTAATTAAATTATTTATAACATACATACATCTCAACCCTTAAAATAACCACACCACTACCGACACAACCGTCGTCACTCATCGCCACCACTTGTCGCTTTCACCACCGTCATCACCTCATCCGCATCGCGTCGGTATTCCTCTAGTACTTTAATATATATTCTGCTAGGCCGACCTCTAATAGTTGATGTTTTTTTAATAATAAAACTATTAAATAATAAACATAGACCTAATATGTCACACCCCCGTTGTAGCGGAAATACAGGGTTTAACAAATAATTGCGTACTAACCATAAGTTAATAGAAATTACATCCATTAATGTCAAATACAAGTTTAATACAAGTACAATCGTTCAGATTTGGACCCCAACATACGGATACAAGTCATCCTCAGTTGGAAACTGTGCCCACTAAATATAATAACAATATTTGGACTGTCTAGTACAATTTGAACTAAGAACATGATAGTCCTCAAATGTCTGACGCTATTGTACGTCCAAAGTCAAAAGGTGGCCCTAATATGCCAAATACGATCCAAGACTTACTGTTGGTTACCTGAAAAGCATGAAATTTGAGAGGATCAACTATCGAAATAGTTGGTGAGTTTACAGTATGTTTGACCAAAGTTTAGTCGTCATTGGGAGCACACAATGACATGTAGTTATTTAAGACAAGACAGCCGGGAGCAAGGTCCGACAATAATAAGACATAAGACATGTACATTCTTTGACAGTCAGGTACAAAAGCTGACAAGACAACCATTAGGATCTCATAATGGTAATAACTACATAAGGGGAACAATTTAGTCTGTCAAACTCATAGAACATTTAGTCAGCCGACAACATGGCAAGTCCAAGACATATAGAACAACATTTCATAAGACATGTATACACATTTTTAGGCAGCCGACAATATGGCAAGACACAAGGCAAATGATTCAAATAACCAAATCTCATGGCATAGACAAAGATAATTCATTTATAAAGTAGTTGTGTATACGACAGTACATGCTTTTCAGGCCCAAAGTAAAAGGAAAAGGGCGCCATAAACTCACCTTAGCGATCAACGAGCTAAAAGGGCGAGCAAACTTGAGAATGAGCAATCTAGTCTCCACGTCTATCCAAAACCTAGGATATGAGTACCAATGGTGAGGATCAAATCTCACGACGTCAAGTATCCTATATAAAACTACTTAGCTATCGACCCTAGAATGCCACGACCAAGAATGTGATTTAAACGTCCATTTTATTTGACTTTAGTTTCTAACGTCATTGACATTGACATTATAAGGTAGTTTAAAGTACTAATCCATATAAACAAAGTTCAAGTGTTCAAGTTATCGAAATCTGAAAATGTCGAACAACATCAAATCTCGCGGCGCGAGAGGGTCACTGATCAACACACTACATTGCGGCGTGACTGTGGTCAGTCGCGGCGCGAGACATGACCTGAACGAGTAAAAACTCAGTTTTTGACCATTTTCCGCAAAGCAAATCGTTTCCAATTCAAGCCTTTTCATTACAACTAGCATAAACATGTCTAAGGAACCTGGAAATAACCCATTTTGCTAACCATTTACAAATTCAAACACTTTAAATTTCCAAGACCTAATTCTAATAAAATCTCATCTAATCAACAAAACCCAAAACTCATATCATCTTTTAGGCCTACTAATTTAATCAACAAAACTGAAATTAACCTTGAGGTTGAATTTATTCAAATCAAAAGTTTAGGGTAAAGCTTACTTACCAATTTGATGTTCTTGAAAAGAAATGAAAGAGATGAAGATGATGATGATGATGATGATGAATCCTTGATTATTCACTAGATGATTATTTCCCTTTAAATTCTCTTGTTGAAACCGTATGAGAGAAAGAGGATGAGAGGGTTTGAGTGTGGTGATGTGTGTGTGTGTTCGATGCAGTAACAAAAGAGGGGGGAGGCTTTGGTGTTTATTTTCCCTCCACACAGTCAAGGGGTCGGCCCATGTGGCATTTCTTTGATATTTTTAGTACCCCTAATTTGATAAAATGCTTACGATTAAACACCGTATGACTAAAAGGTTATAATTTAAAGTAAATGTATTTTCCCTCGTGTTATTTAAATTAAAACGAGTCAATAAAATTTCGTCAAAGTGAACTTTAAAATATTAAGTCTAGACAGTCTATTTATTGTGTACAAGACATAACCTTTAAATATTTATTTAAAGTTATTTTAAGACTGGGCATTCCTCTAGATAGCTAATAGTCTACGTCATCAGGATACGTCTAACTGAACTAAGCCAAAAGTCCAAATGTCTAATAATTTCCACGTCTATGACTGTCTAATTTAGACGAGATTATGATAATGACTGAGCTTAATTGAGATTAAGACTAACCCGATGTTAATAAATTACGAGTTGTCATAGCATCCCCGACTTCTGAGGATTTCGTCCCGAAATTAATTGTTGCTCAGTAAAAAGATGAGGATAATGTTCCATCATATAGTCTTCACGTTCCCAAGTCGATTCGGGTCCGTGTTTTGAGTTCCAACAAACCTTGACTAACCTGATACGACTTCGTCTAAGTTGCTTGAGCTGTTGGTCTAGAATTTCAACAGGTTCCTCGACGAATTGAAGAGAGTCTTTCACTTGCAGCTCTTCGACAGGGACGACTAACGTTTCATCAGACAGACACTTCTTAAGATTTGATATATGAAACGTGTGGTGAACGTGTTCTAGCTCTTGGGGTAAATCGAGCTTATAAGCCACGTAACCAATTCTTTGAACAATTTCGAATGGTCCGATATAACGAGGACTAAGTTTGCCTCGCACGCCAAAACGTGCAGTGCCTTTCCAAGGCGACACTTTCAACATGACTTTGTCTCCCACTTGGAACTCAAGTGGTTTCCTCCTACGGTCTGCATAGCTCTTTTGGCGATCTTGAGCCGCCTTCAGCCGCGCTCTAATTTCAACAATCTGATCAGTAGTCTTCTGAACTAGTCCATATTTGTACAAACGACGTTCGCCAGCATCAAGCCAACAAACAGGCGATCTACATTTTCGTCCATACAAAGCCTCATAAGGCGCACATTTGATGCTAGTGTGATAGCTGTTATTATACGAAAATTCAGCTAACGGCAAAAAGGTATCCCAACTACCCTTGAAGTCAATGACACATGCCCGAAGCATGTCCTCTAACGTCTGGATGGTACGTTCACTTTGTCCGTCCGTTTGTGGATGGTAAGCCGTACTCAAATTCAATTGAGTGCCTAGGGCGTCTTGAAAATGTCTCCATGATTTGAAGTGAAACGACCATCACGATCAGAGATAATGGACAAAGGAACGCCATGAAGAGACACAATCTTTTCTATATATATTTGAGACAATTTCCTTATCTTCCAATTCTCTCGTATTGGAATGAAATGAGCAGACTTCGTCAATCGATCGACAATGACCCAAATAGTATCGTAACCCTTCAAGGTTCGAGGTAACTTCGTAATGAAGTCCATAGTAATCTGTTCCCATTTCCAGTCAGGAATTTGGGGTTGTTGGAGCAGCCCAGAAGGCTTTTGGTGCTCCCCCTTGACCATTGAACAATTTAGACACTTTCGAGACATAAGTGGCGATATCTCTTTTCATACCAGGCCACCAATAAAAGTCCTTTAGTCCATGGTACATTTTGTCAGCGCCAGGATGGATTGAATACTTAGATCGATGACTCTCGTTCATTAAGAGTTCTCTAAGTCCATTATACTTGGGAATCCACACTCTGCCCTTAACATGTCGGATTCCATCGCCATCCAATTCAAATAAACGTTCAACATTCCACAATGCTTCTTTCTCGATACGCCCTGGCTGTAGGGCATCGTTTTGATCGTCCAAGACTCTATCCCTTAACGATGAGCCAAGATAAGAACTTGCTCTTTTTATGACAAATAGTGAAACTCTATCCTTTCGACTCAGCGCGTCAGCAACAACATTTGCTTTACCGGGATGATATTTGAGTTCACAGTCGTAGTCACTGAGTAATTCTACCCATCGTCGTTGTCTCATATTTAGCATTTTCTGATCGAAGATATGCTGAAGACTTTTGTGATCCGTGAATACCGTACACTTGGTACCATACAGATAATGCCTCCAAATCTTTAAGGCAAAAACAACCGCTCCGAGTTCAAGATCGTGGGTTGTGTAATTCCTTTCGTGGATTTTGAGTTGTCTGGAAGCGTAAGCAATGACCTTACCTTCCTGCATAAGTACGCATCCCATGCCTTGATGTGAGGCGTCACAGTATACCACGAAATTTTCAATGCCATTTGGTAATGCTAGAATATGAGCATTACATAGTCTGTCTTTTAACGTCTGAAATGCCTTTTCTTGGGCATCCTGCCAAATAAATTCCTTAGTCTTCTGAGTTAACAGAGTCAAAGGTTGAGCAACCTTAGAGAAATTCTCAATGAATCTCCTGTAATATCCAGCCAGTCCAAGAAATTGACGGATTTCTGTTGGAGTCTTAGGGGCTTCCCACTTCTTTATTGCCTCGACCTTAGATGGATCTACGTGGATCCCATCCCTGTTCACTACATGACCCAAGAAGTGTACTTCCTTAATCCAGAATTCACATTTTGAGAATTTCGCGTACAACTTTTGATCCTTGAGCAGTTGCAGAATGGTTCTCAGATGACCTTCATGTTGTCTTTATTCTCGAGTAGATCAGTGTCATCAATGAATACACGATGAAAAACTTGTCAAGATACGGTCGACATACTTGATTCATTAAGTCCATAAACACAGCCGGTGCATTGGTTAAACCAAACGACATGACCAAAAACTCATAATGTCCATAACGAGTTCTGAAGGCTGTTTTAGGAACGTCCGTCTCTCTGACTCTGAGTTGATGATACCCAGATCTGAGATCGATCTTGGAAAAGTGTGATGCACCTTCCAGTTGGTCAAACAAGTCGTCAATACGAGGTAAAGGGTACCTGTTCTTGACAGTCAACTTGTTCAATTCTCTGTATAGTCAATACACATGCGCATAGAGTCGTCTTTATTTTTAACAAATAAGATCGGAGCTCCCCAGGTGATGAACTTGGACGAATTAGTCCTTTTGCTAACAACTCTTGAAGTTGTTCGGACAATTCTTGCATTTCTGACGGCGCAAGGTGATAGGGTGCCTTGGCCACGGGTGCAGCTCCAGGGACCAAGTCTATTCCAAACTCGACTGGTCTATGAGGTGGGAGTCCAGTCAAATCTTCGGGAAATACTTCCGGAAAATCCCTAACTACCGGGATGTCTTGAATGTCTTTACTCTTTGGCTTCCTTTCAACCACTAGTGCTAAGAAAGCAGGGTGTTCTTTCTGCAAATATCTATTCGCTTTTATTGCCGACACCAAAATCAATTCCCTTCCCGACTTGTCTCCTTGTACTATCAATGTTTCGCCATTCAGGAGGGGTATTCTTACAAATTTTCGTAACAACCAATATTGGCGCGAACTCTAGACAACCAGTCCATACCGACAATCACATCAAAACTTCCTAGTTCTATGGGAATTAGGTCAATTTTAAAGGTTTTACCGGACAATGTCAAACTTCAATCTACTAAATGATCTCTAGCAACATACTTTTGACTGTTTGCATATTCGACAATATAAGTTTCTTTCATGGGGATAGCTACTATATCAATTCGAGACTTAAATTCTAAGGATATAAAACTTTTATCAATTCGAGACTTAAATTCTAAGGATATAAACTGTTTGCATATTCGACAATATAAGTGTCTTTCATGGGGATAGCTATATCAATTCGAGACTTAAATTCTAAGGATATAAAACTTTTATCAATTCGGCCTCTATCTTGTCCTCCTTGATTTCTTCCCTGATTCCCAGCTTGATTGTTCCCTGCATTGTTTCTCATTGGAACTATAACATTGTTGTTCAGGGCTTGATTGAGTCGTGGACACGCGGCTCGCATATGGGTTTCACTCCCACACTCGTAGCATTGACTAGGTGTCTTGTCCCTATAGTACTTTGCCAATGTCCCGTCTTTTACAACGGTGACAAGTAGGACAATTTCTCATGTGATGGAGGCCACACCTGTTACATTTTGGGTCTGGGCTGGTGTACCTCTTGACATCATGAGTAACCACGGCAAAGTTTCTAGCAGTTCTAAACCTCTTGCCATTTCCACCGTCGCCAATTCCACTACCAGAGGCATGATCATTCCTTCTCTTGTTCACTTCAGCTCCAACAGAAGAACCAGTGGTTCTTTTCAAGTCTATCACCATCCGGTTGGTTGCACTAACTGCCGCTTGAAGAGTCACAGGATTAAAAGCGGATACCAACCTTCGGATCTCAGGTGACAAGCCATAACAATATCTTTCGACCAATTTCTCCTCCGTATCTACCATACGAGGAACTAGTCTTGCCAGCTCATGAAAACGAGTAGTGTATTTCTCGTTGTCTAGCCCGACCATATTATGATTCCAAAATTCGCCTTCCATTTTCTGTACTTCCTCCCTAGGACAGTACTTTTCCATCAACATACTTTTAAAATCAAACCAAGGTATCCTATTAGCTTGGTCTCGCCCTCGGGTCCTAACCTGCTCGTTCCACCATGACAGAGCGTGCTTTTGGAATTGAGTGGCGGCATATTCCACTTTGTGCTCTTCGGCACAACGGCTGATATGAAGCACCGCCTCTATGCTTTCTAGCCAGTTGATTAGACCGACAGGACCCTCAGTGCCATGGAACTCCTTCGGTTTGCATTGCGTGAAGGTCTTAAAGTCACTCCCTTGAAGATGAACTCGAGGAATAACTCGTTCAGCATTAGGGTTGACATTGTTACTAGTGTATGATGATTATTATTGGCGTTCATGCTTGCCGTGATCTGAGCAACTAAAGTAGGCATGGCGGCCAACAGTTGTTGTGTCACAAATGCTGCCATATTATTTTCCCCGCCGACAATTGGGATAGGTCTAGGGCCAGTATTCACATTGACTGCAGCAGCTTCTGGTCTTTGCTGAATCACAGGTTCTTCCTGTTCAGTTCATTAGGTCTAGGAGTTGATCGAGTAACTCTCTTTTGCGCAGTTTTCTTACTTGGAGCCTTTTTCTGGATTTTGCTTCGCGTCTTAGAGCCATAAGTCTATGACATGAGCAAAAATGTCATTTAGAGATTTCCATGAAGAGTTATACAGAAAGTAGCTTTGCAAGACAGATGACAGTACAATGCAAGTCACAAATTGTTGACTTGTATGAATTCATGTACTAGACAAGACAAGAAATATGGAACATCATATTTCTAGAGTTAAAATGAGCAAGTGACGTAGTTTGAACAAGTATGTAAGCCAAAAAGACGATCGTATTTCATTGATGCCCAAAATTTACATAGTCAGACTGATACGATTCAAAGACATGTGGGAACTACATCCACAATGATAGACTACATAGTCAGATTGATACGATTCAAAGACATGTGGGAATTACATCCACGATGATAGACTGCAACTTAGGTACAAAATATGAGTTGCTACGTTCTAGGCTTACAATACATAACTACTATAGATTACATCTTGATAAGAACGACGATTAGCAAAGCCACGACTAAAACCACCAAGACTGACAGTATCCAGATCATAGTCCCAATAGTCTCCTTCCCCTCCCTAGCAACATGCATAGCCTCAGAAGCATGATGATAAGCTCCAGTCAACGCTTGAGCTTGATTGTCAATGGCCTCCCTAGTACGGATGAGAGAATTGTTCATCCTTGACATTTGTCGGAGAGCATATTCCAACCTATCGGTTGCATCAGCAACTGGCATCCCATTAGCAGCATCGGGATTGTAAACAGGCACTCTGGAGGAACCCGCAGCATACGAATCGCCCATAAGAAATGAGGGGCCAAACACACGGTTGTCCTGAACCGGTGCAGAAGGACCAGGAGCATAAGGATCTCGAGGAGCATAGGGAAGACGAGCTCCCTCAGTAGTCCTCCTCTGATAGGTTGCTACTGGTGACAGAGATGGATGAACATGAATAGATACATGCTCATTTCCAGATTCACTGGATGATGATACCAGATTGATGGGCGAGATTCATTGCCCGAAGCCTCAAATGGTTCCTCTTCAGAAGAGTGAGGAACACGAGGAATGGAATTTGTCACAAAAGGAGCTGGAGGAGTACCAGGAACGATAGCATAAGAGTTAGCTCCGTCTGACATGATAAGTCTGAAAAGATAGACAACATATCCGTATAAGTCTAATGGATGAGACAGTATGACTCAAATGAATGAGACAGTACGCACACAGTTTTTAAAGAGATCTTTGTCTAGTGTATACACATACGATTTGGGATTCTATTTCCAACATACCTTAAATGCTTATATATAGGGTCACCCGCAACCTTTCCCACCACATCTACAGTATGTTGTGAATATAAACACGTATCTACACAATCTAGGATATTTATTCCGAGCCTTATATTATTTTACAAAATCGGGACGTAGTTGATCAGGCTAGGTCTAATTATAGACAAATAATATAACTCTCGAGCTAACTATCCTAAACCTTATTTGACTTAGATTTCCTTTTGAAACGACAATGGCTATAGATTGAGTTTTTCCTCCGGAAAAACTCTGTATTAACTATAACCTTGGGCTTTGATACCAATTTTTGTCACACCCCGTTGTAGCGGAAATACAGGGTTTAACAAATAATTGCGTACTAACCATAAGTTAATAGAATTACATCCATTTAATGTCAATACAAGTTTAATACAAGTACAATCGTTCAGATTTGGACCCCAACATACGGATACAAGTCATCCTCAGTTGGAAACTGTGCCCACTAAATATAATAACAATATTTGGACTGTCTAGTACAATTTGAACTAAGAACATGATAGTCCTCAAATGTCTGACGCTATTGTACGTCCAAAGTCAAAAGGTGGCCCTAATATGCCAAATACGATCCAAGACTTACTGTTGGTTACCTGAAAAGCATAAAATTTGAGAGGATCAACTATCGAAATAGTTGGTGAGTTTACAGTATTTGACCAAAGTTTAGTCGTCATTGGGAGCACACAATGACATGTAGTTATTTAAGACAAGACAGCCGGGAGCAAGGTCCGACAATAATAAGACATAAGACATGTACATTCTTTGACAGTCAGGTACAAAAGCTGACAAGACAACCATTAGGATCTCATAATGGTAATAACTACATAAGGGGAACATTTTAGTCTGTCAAACACTCATAGAACATTTAGTCAGCCGACAACATGGCAAGTCCAAGACATATAGAACAACATTTCATAAGACATGTATACACATTTTGTAGGCAGCCGACAATATGGCAAGACACAAGGCAAATAATTCAAATATCCAAATCTCATGGCATAGACAAAGATAATTCATTTATAAAGTAGTTGTGTATACGACAGTACATGCTTTTCAGGCCCAAAGTAAAAGGAAAAGGGCGCCATAAACTCACCTTAGCGATCAACGAGCTAAAAGGGCGAGCAAACTTGAGAATGAGCAATCTAGTCTCCACGTCTATCCAAAACCTAGGATATGAGTACCAATGGTGAGGATCAAATCTCACGACGTCAAGTATCCTATGTAAAACTACTTAGCTATCGACCCTAGAATGCCACGACCAAGAATGTGATTTAAACGTCCATTTTATTTGACTTTAGTTTCTAACGTCATTGACATTGACATTATAAGGTAGTTTAAAGTACTAATCCATATAAACAAAGTTCAAGTGTTCAAGTTATCGAAATCTGAAAATGTCGAACAACATCAAATCTCGCGGCGCGAGGAGGGTCCATCGCGGCGCGACACTGATCAACACACTACATCGCGGCGCGACTATGGTCAGTCGCGGCACGAGACATGACCTGAACGAGTAAAAACTCAATTTTTGACCATTTTCCGCAAAGCAACTCTTTTCCAATTCAAGCCTTTTCATTAAAACTAGCATAAACATGTCTAAGGAACCTGGAAATAACCCATTTTGCTAACCATTTACAAATTCAAACACTTTAAATTTCCAAGACCTAATTCTAATAAAATCTCATCTAATCAACAAAACCCAAAACTCATATCATCCTTTAGGCCTACTAATTTAATCAACAAAACTAAAATTAACCTTGAGGTTGAATTTATTCAAATCAAAAGTTTAGGGTAAAGCTTACTTACCAATTTGATGTTCTTGAAAAGAAATGAAAGAGATGAAGATGATGATGATGATGATATCCTTGATTATTCACTAGATGATTATTTCCCTTTAAATTCTCTTGTTGAAACCGTATGAGAGAAAGAGGATGAGAGGGTTTGAGTGTGGTGATGTGTGTGTGTGTTCGATGCAGTAACAAAAAAGGGGGGGGGGCTTTGGTGTTTATTTTCCCTCCACACAGTCAAGGGGTCGGCCCATGTGGCATTTCTTTGATATTTTTAGTACCCCTAATTTGATAAAATGCTTACGATTAAACACCGTATGACTAAAAGGTTATAATTTAAAGTAAAGGTATTTTCCCTCGTGTTATTTAAATTAAGAACGAGTCAATAAAATTTCGTCAAAGTGAACTTTAAAATATTAAGTCTAGACAGTCTATTTATTGTGTACAAGACATAACCTTTAAATATTTATTTAAAGTTATTTTAAGACTGGGCATTCCTCTAGATAGCTAATAGTCTACGTCATCAGGATACGTCTAACTGAACTAAGCCAAAAGTCCAAATGTCTAATAATTTCCACGTCTATGACTGTCTAATTTAGACGAGATTATGATAATGACTGAGCTTAATTGAGATTAAAACTAACCCGATGTTAACAAATTACGAGTTGTCACATAATATTTCATGCACAGAATGACGTATTTTGGATCATAATTCGTAAACATAAAAAATGGTTATATATGTTTAATAGTTTATACAAGTTAATTAAATACTGTTTATCATCTTGTTTAATAAACTTGACTTAGGAAGACATGGTCATAAAGGAGAAGTGAGAAAGTGAGGAGGTGGGGGCGTGGATCGGCTTATGCGGGTGTAGAAGACAGTTGTAATTGGGTCAGGTCCAGCACGTGTGATACAACGCAACGTGGGTCATGTGTTTCCTACGCCTATAGCTAAATTCCTTAATGGATCAGATTTCTCCCATATGCTTCTGTTTCCTTTTTGTTTTATATATATTTCAAAAATATATACAAAAATGATTAATCGTTTTAAAACCCTTCCTAAAGCTACAATGTTCAGAGATTAAATTTTTTGTAATCGACAACAAATGGTATTGATCGTGAATCATATTGTATCACATCACAACTCGTTGTACTTGTAGGATTTAAATTATGAGAGATGCTAGAGTGACAAACAAAATACAAACAAATTCTTACAAACTCATGATCCACCAATTGAAATCATGAGGGAAAGAGGAGATAGAAAACACAATCAAATATCATTGGTCCAATTCACATGTCATGTCAGTTTGTAACTTTATGTTTGTAAATAGTTTGTAAACCTAGCATTTTCCTTAAATTATTAACATTTTGCCGATGAATTATCATATGATTGAAATACTTTACGGATGGATAAAATATATGGTTGTGCCTAAAAGTGACATATGACTAAAAATGAATATTTGAGGTAAAAAGTAATAGAATGTTTGAAAGATGAGTGGTGGTTATTGATTAATTAATAATTGTTATATTAGTTTATAAAAATTTAGAAGTTATTAGTTAGGCTTATTAAAACATTTTCAATAATAAATTCAAAATAAACGTAAATATAGTTTTTGATTGGTCGATTTCTGAATTTAAAGCTAACTTGAAAAATATGTGTACAAACTTATAAAGTTAAAAAAGACTCACATTTTTATACGATTGTGTCATATCTCAACATAGATATCAAGTCACTTAAAAATGTTGATAAATTGATAAGTTTTTTTGTGTAGTATACACAAAATTAAATCGTCAAGCTTAAGATATAATAGATATGGAAAAAGTTGACATTTAAAAAAAAATAAAAGAATAAACATTGCATTTTATTATTATTACTAGACGAATGCCCGCACGATGCAGCGGTGATTGTGGTAGCGACGAAGGTGTGCGACGGCGGCGATGTGCGGCGGTGACGGTGGTGGTGACGTGGTGGTGAATGTAAATTAATTGATGTAAGAAATTTCAAGGGTATTATAGGTAAATAGGTGAAGATGTTTAAATTAGTGAATAAAGAAGATGGGTAATATGGTCATTTCAAAATCTTAATTACTTAAAGGGGAGGGGTAGTTAAAGTATAAATTATTATTATTGTTGTTATGATATTTTTTTTAAAATAAAAATTTAGAAACTTTCATCGCAACATCAACGTCACGTTGACCAACAATATGTGAGATTATTTCATTACTTTTCAATCAAATACACACTTGGTTCGAAAGACAATGTTTAAAGTTTAGTGATAAAACAATGAGAGTCAATGAAACTATAAACAAGATCGGGATATAACAAATTAAATAAGCATAGTGACGTTGGACTCAAGAAATTCTTAAAACCATATCTGTTACGCCCTTTTTTTTTTTTATAAAGAAAACTTCATTTAACTTTCTATAGATAAATATGTATTCAGTAAATACATATTTATTCGACAATGCCGAATACTAATTTATTTCAAACGACACAATAGAAAAATTAGAAATTTCGGCATGACCTCATCGTAATATCAACAATCCATACCTGCTAATTTTTAATCCAAACAACCTGTTTATAAAGAACCAAAATACTTGACATGACTCAGTTTAACGACCACATTACCAATTTAAAGTAATCGACACATTAAGTTCGTAAAATATGGGCTAGTAATGTAACAAGCATAATATACTCGGCTGTAATTTAAAGATAACACTTGCGTAAACCTTCTGCAAGTGCTCATCCACGGCTATGGCTTCTCAGGGCTCATCCTTTATGGTTGCTCATCACTAACGCCAAATCCATTTGCACCTACAACATTTATAATTAAAAGAATAAGCATATCGCTTAGTGAATATATAGAAAGTAAACGCATGAAGGTTCTGCATTATATAAACTATGTAAATATGATACTGCATGATATAGACTGCAAGTACAATCTGCCAGCTGCTCAATTATATGGACCAGACTACACGTATATAGCCAACCTCCATATAATCTTATATGTCTGCTAAACATAATATGGATATCATATCATTCTGAAATATTATACTGCTCATAATATAGACTGCAAGTACAATCTGCCAACTGCTCAATTATATGGACCAGACTACACGTATATAGCCAACCTCCATATAATCAACTCTGCCTGCTAAATATGATAGGGTCATTGTATCAAACTATAAGAAAGTAAATAATACAACTATATGCATAGTAGGATTAACTGCTATTCTTTAATGGTTCCCTTCCACAATGTCAATTCACATACATCCACAAAATCTGCACATTAGCCTTATGTATATGAATTTACACCACACAATCACATGGCGATCACATAACAATTAAAGCATGTGTGATTACATAACATACACACTTACACAACAAAATATCTAGTTACACATAACAGCATGACTAACACAATTCTACGGTCACATGACAATTAAAGCACGTGTGGTTCAATAACATACACACTTACACAACCAAACATCTAGGTAACACATTGTTAATCCAAAGAACAACATGGCTATCACATTTCTAACCTACTTAGCGTTCTAGCTCACAAATAAGTCGATTCAGTTATAATCATTCTTCAATATACAACATCAATGGCCTAGATTCTACCTTTGGCATGGTCGTTATCTAAGGCCAATAACAATGGTTAACTGCAAATACTGGCTATTAATCTTTTAGCTGTTTAATTATTACCCAAAACTTACAACTACAATAAGGCTTCTGCTCATTACATTATCAGCATAATATTATTGATAACAATAAATTTTACCACTAACTTCTCTATTATCATGCTAATTACCATAATCTTATCAAAACAAAAATCTCATTGCTACGACTTATTTATCTTCATAATTTTAACAAAAACCATATCACATAACTAAACAAGACTATATTAGTACCAACTGCATCATTACATGAAATCGATCACACATATATAACCGAGTTCCATATAATTCAATGTTACGGATCAATCCTTCATAATTTAATTAATAACAACAATTTCAACATATATTTTCAACAATTAGAACAACTAAACAAATACGACATTATATAACTATATGATCATTTGAGATCTCTTACGCACATGTAACCTGCCCTCATATAATCAACCTGCCAGTTTAAATTCTATATACTCTCACCTGTGGTCCTGCTACAACATAGATTTGTATTCCTCGAAATCCTTGGTTACCTATTAACCAGATCCATATAAATCATCAACATCTATATAGACAGTCTTTTCTAACTTTTTCTTACCCAATACTTCCCAGGTCAATTATTTTCATTTCATTATCATTATTTCATCATTACCTTACAAAATTATATCTTTTCTTAACCTTTTTATGTCAAATAACGTGACACAAAAGCTGTCACAGAATCTTACCAAATTTTAATATATGCTTCCCAACTGAGCCTAGATACTAGGAAATTAATATGGACCCAAACTGCCACCTTTTATTGACCCAAAATAACTTTATATAACTACAAATCAAACTAGAAAACTAAGAAATAATACCTTAAAAAGATGATAATCAAAGCATATAATCGATATTAGGAATGATTTGACTTATTTGGTTTGACCCGAAACCCGCTTTCTCTTCTCTTCTTCTTCTTTCTTTTCCGGCCGACCGTCTCGCCATTTCTTTCTTTCTAGCCGACTTAGTCACTTTTTTTTTTGTTCTTGTTTTAGAATGATCGAGTGATCATTTAAGTCATGGAATTAATTTCCATTTTTCATTAAAGCCCCCTTCTTTGTAGCTATCTTACACTTTTAGTCCTTTTAGTAAACGACGCTTAAAATACTAGGCCCGACATTTTGATTTATGCGGCTTTTTAAATAACTCGGCATTTATTCATTTAATAGATATTACTTTTAGTAATAAAATACTACTGCGAAATTTGGGGTGTTACAACTATCCACCACTTGTTTGATTCGTGTCCTCACAAATCGTCGTTGTACTCGGCTTGTCTTAACTACAATCATTCTATCCAACTGTATAATTCTTAATTACCCCAAATCTTGGCACGAATACCTATCGGGTGCAATTTAGCTCATTCTTTTTAGGACTAGTCTAAATGTGTTAATTCTTCGGCTTAATCGAAGGCATTTATCTACCAGGATAACTTCCATTTACCATTTTAATAAGACATGTCTTTAAGTCATTCAATCCTATTAACCATACTTTATTTGTTATCTGCAAAAATTCTACATTAATATCTTATAAGGAGTCTAAGACCACTCAGCTAACCAAGGTTAGAAAAATACAGTTATTTTCCTTACGAAAATTTATAGGGAGTCACCCTGTTACCCCATAACTAGTTTAACAATAATTAGGATTCTACACCAATTTAATCAATTTAATGGCAAATTAGATATCAGCATATATAAAAATATACATAACATCAGCTTTACTAAACATGAAAATTTGGGGTCTCTGCGCCCTTTTTCATCATCTTAAACATTAAATACTGCGATTTAAACTACATTTGACCTTATTTGTCTTATTATTCAGGCTTAACTCTTACAAGTCATTAACTAAATCATATTACTGTCAATCCACCACTTTGTTTAACCTCATGATCTCAAGAATTCCTCTAAAGTAGTACTTCATTTCAAGCACTTATTACTACTAGTATCATAAATAATTGCTATTTTACATCTATTTGAACCAATTTAACTCTATCGCATAAGGAACAACCATTTTCAGCCTAGTATACTGCTAATTTTATTGGATTCACACTATTGGTGAATAAAATTTCAATCAAAATCTGTATTAAACTCCACCACCTAGGTAGACATGGCTTAATTTGCGTATTAACATGATGCATCCTCCTCGTAATATACTATTTCTAGCCATTCATTACTAACTTTACTATTATCAAAGTTAACTTATTAACATTACACGGCTTGACCCTGCTGTTAGCTTATCTCTGTATATGGCATTCAATTTATCGCTTGCCCTCGGATGACATATTTTTCTCACTTTACGGATTAACCCATACATGCCCTGCTTTTACCTAAATCTGCTTCAACTTAACACTTATCAGCTTATAATACTAACGGTTTATATATACTCTTATCGGCTCGTATCTGAGTAGGATCCTTCCAATACTTGATTACTATATTCATGGTACATGTATAAGCATTCATTTTTATATTAATATCTTATCTGCATATTACCATACTTCTTGCCTTAATTCTAGCCATGTTGCTATAATTTTATATGCTTATCTGCATACAAGTAATTAACATATATATCAGCACAACCTAACGGTGACATATTTCAGCATTTTTAAAACAGTTATATATATATATATTATATATATATATATACATTTTATTCGAATCTTTCCGACCTTATTTCTACTCGGCATCATCAATCACTACACTGCTTAGTAGTAATAACTATTAACATTTTAGTAAGCACACTTACTTTCTCATGTTATCACTACTCAGCATCCCTGCAATACTTGGTGCTCTAATGACTCCAGGTAGCGTAATACATTATAACCCCGTTGATCAGGCGAAGTTACAATATTTTATACATACCATGTAATCACCATCATCGTCACTTCGTATCTTCAAATTAAGATATATCAAATTTTCAAATATAGCATATTACAACAATTTATTTCATATAGATTTATACACAAAATTCAACCATTTGGTGCATCGGGATATTCTCATCACTATATAATCAACTATTATGTCAACTACAACCTTCATCTCCTAATTATTGTTTAGTGACTCCAACACGAGTCCTGCTAACGGCTACCAATCTTAAATATTCATATAATGAGTATACATCCATTCTAAGTCTTATATCGATTTTTGTTTTTTTGTTTTTTTGTTTTGCTTAGGTACTCTACCAGAACTGATGTAAATTATTCAATAAGAAACATCGTCAATTTATTATACCTATATTACTTAACACATTCTGCAAGCATCATTTATTTATTTCTTTTCTTTCTATCATCTCATACTTATAAAGAGTTCTTCTATTTACGGCATATTTAACAAATACTAATATAAATTTAACTATTCCTTCATTTTTAACGAGTTATGCTAACTGCTGCTAGTCTTACGTACTCACATGATTATGATATGTCTATTCACAGTCCTTGTCTATCTTACTACTATTAATTTGACTAACTATAATAAAAACAGCTCTAGCATGTCGTACTTATGGTACGAACATTATTCAACTTTTCTACCCCTTTTCTAAAATTTATTACATCATCTGCTTACAACGGGCCATTTCATCTACGACATATTCATCAATTATCGAACACATTCATTCTTAATAACACATATATCAGCAAATAAGTTCATGTAAACACATATCATATCAATTAATAGTTATATAATCTTCTAATTCACATATTAACCAAATATATGTCCTTTCAGTTTAGTATTTATACAACATTATATACTTCTAACTAACAACAATTTACAACTAACAATTTCAGTTAATTCACGACATATAACGAGTAAAGGCTTTATATGAATTTAATACTTCAGTATAGCCACTTATACCGTCGATATACATATATAATCAACCATCATTATACTCATACACTTTTTAGAAATGACGATTATAGTGTAGACTATCCATCCCTGATCAACTGCATTTATGCTTTTTATTAACTTCTTATAGAAACTGTAACCATTTAGTTATAAGAGTTCTCATCATACAAAGACCTTATCGGCTAATATATATGCAATTTGACCATTAACTTTACATTACATATATCAAGTCTACCCCCAGGGACTAAACAACTTGCTAATATAACGACATCTAATCATCATCAAACCTACAAAATTTTATTCATCTATTTCCCCATACTAAACTCATGCTAGAAGTATTTAATTCAACTAACTAAGCATATCATAACAACTTAAGTCTACATGACTCATTCTATATTACTCAAATTTCTTAAATCACTACTAATCATATAACTGCAATTAATCATCAATAAATAGACATGCAGGGGCATCACAGCAGTTCAAAATCAACAACTAAGTTAACAACATAAAATAAATACAGCTAATCATGGTTTAAGTCCAGACAATCCTATCGTGGATCATCTAAATCCCTTAAACCACAGCTCTGATACCACTTGTTACGCCCGTTTTTTTATAAAGAAAACTTCATTTAACTTTCTATAGATAAATATGTATTCAATAAATACATATTTATTCGACAATGCCGAATACTAATTTATTTCAAACGACACAATGGAAAAATTAGAAATTTCGGCATGACCTCATCGTAATATCAACAATCCATACCTGCTAATTTTTAATCCAAACAACCTGTTTATAAAGAACCAAAATACTTGACATGACTCAGTTTAACGACCACATTACCAATTTAAAGTAATCGACACATTAAGTTCGTAAAATATGGGCTAGTAATGTAACAAGCATAATATACTCGGCTGTAATTTAAAGATAACACTTGCGTAAACCTTTTGCAAGTGCTCATCCACGGCTATGGCTTCTCAGGGCTCATCCTTTATGGTTGCTCATCACTAACGCCAAATCCATTTGCACCTACAACATTTATAATTAAAAGAATAAGCATATCGCTTAGTGAATATATAGAAAGTAAACGCATGAAGGTTCTGCATTATATAAACTATGTAAATATGATACTGCATGATATAGACTGCAAGTACAATCTGCCAGCTGCTCAATTATATGGACCAGACTACACGTATATAGCCAACCTCCATATAATCTTATATGTCTGCTAAACATAATATGGATATCATATCATTCTGAAATATTATACTGCTCATAATATAGACTGCAAGTACAATCTGCCAACTGCTCAATTATATGGACTAGACTACACGTATATAGCCAACCTCCATATAATCAACTCTGCCTGCTAAATATGATAGGGTCATTGTATCAAACTATAAGAAAGTAAATAATACAACTATATGCATAAAAGGATTAACTGCTATTCTTTAATGGTTCCCTTCCACAATGTCAATTCACATACATCCACAAAATCTGCACATTAGCCTTATGTATATGAATTTACACCACACAATCACATGGCGATCACATAACAATTAAAGCATGTGTGATTACATAACATACACACTTACACAACAAAATATCTAGTTACACATAACAACATGACTAACACAATTCTACGGTCACATGACAATTAAAGCACGTGTGGTTCAATAACATACACACTTACACAACCAAACATCTAGGTAACACATTGTTAATCCAAAGAACAACATGGCTATCACATTTCTAACCTACTTAGCGTTCTAGCTCACAAATAAGTTGATTAAGTGTTATAATCATTCTTCAATATACAACATCAATGGCCTAGATTCTACCTTTGGCATGGTCGTTATCTAAGGCCAATAACAATGGTTAACTGCAAATACTGGCTATTAATCTTTTAGCTGTTTAATTATTAACCAAAACTTACAACTACAATAAGGCTTCTGCTCATTACATTATCAGCATAATATTATTGATTACAACAAATTTTACCACTAACTTCTCTATTATCATGCTAATTACCATAATCTTATCAAAACAAAAATCTCATTGCTACGACTTATTTATCTTCATAATTTTAACAAAAACCATATCACATAACTAAACAAGACTGCATAACAACTACTACTATGTTAGTACCAACTGCATCATTACATGAAATCGATCACACATATATAACCGAGTTCCATATAATTCAATGTTACGGATCAATCCTTCATAATTTAATTAATAACAACAATTTCAACATATATTTTCAACAATTAGAACAACTAAACAAATACGGCATTATATAACTATATGATCATATGAGATCTCTTACGCACATGTAACCTGCCCTCATATAATCAACCTGCCAGTTTAAATTCTATATACTCTCACCTGTGGTCCTGCTACAACATAGATTTGTATTCCTCGAAATCCTTGGTTACCTATTAACCAGATCCATATAAATCATCAACATCTATATAGACAGTCTTTTCTAACTTTTTATTACCCAATACTTCACAGGTCAATTATGTTCATTTCCTTATCATTATTTCATCATTACCTTACAAAATTATAGCTTTTCTTAACCTTTTTATGTCAAATAACATGACACATAAGCTGTCACAGAATCTTACCAAATTTTAATATATGTTTCCCAGCTGAGCCTAAATACTAGGAAATTAATATGGACCCAAACAACCACCTTTTATTGACCCAAAATAATTTATATAACTACAAATCAAACTAGAAAACTAAGAAATAATACCTTAAAAAGATGATAATCAAAGCATATAATCGATTAGGAATGATTTGACTTATTTGGTTTGACCCGAAACCCGCTTTCTCTTCTTTTTCTTTTCCGGCCGACCGTCTCGCCATTTCTTTCTTTCTAGCCGACTTAGTCACTTTTTTTTTTGTTCTTGTTTTAGAATGATCGAGTGATCATTTAAGTCATGGAATTAATTTCCATTTTTCATTAAAGCCCCCTTCTTTATAGCTATCTTACACTTTTAGTCCTTTTAGTAAACGACGCTTAAAACACTAGGCCCGACATTTGATTTATGCGGCTTTTTAAATAACTCGGCATTTATTCATTTGATAGATATTACTTTTAGTAATAAAATACTACTGTGAAATTTGGGGTGTTACAATATTGTATTAGATAGAGCCAACCATTCTAAGTAGACTTTAGAGTAATTCAGATTTGAGTCTTACTTCGTACATTTATAAGAGGGAATTATTATGGGTTTTTTGAGGTGTTAAGATACCCAAACATTTGAGTATTTTATAAATATGATAAATTGTCGTTCCAAATAAAAAGTATTAAACCTCCTAGTTCGTAAAGCTTCAAATCTATTTAACTCGTAATATTTTAACTTCTATGTATGAGTCTAAAAACTCTAATTTCCTGTAATTTTGTTGGTTGTAAGTAAATAATGACCTAAAAATATAGTATTGATTTGGGTTCCAAACATACAAAACTTAAATTACAATCAATTCTACGCCAATGACATTTCCGACAACATCACTTTACATTCACATCGAATCAATACGCCAAAAATTAGACACTAAATTTTTTTCTGACCCTTCACCACTAGTATTGCTAACACCAACATTGTCTAACCACCATCGTTCAATTCTTACATTCCTCGTAGTAAGTCATAGGCTCACATCATTACAATCCTTACAATTCGCAATACATACAATAAATTGATCGAAAATCTCAAACTTGCAACTCACACATCTGTTGGTCAAACCTCAAATTTATTACTTAACCTCAAGTATAAAATAAACACAACGACAACCACACACCGATATGGGAAATGTTGGATGTAGACACTCATTTCTTTACTCGAGGTAGAGAGATTAGTTTCATGAACACTATGTGTTATAAAATAGGTGCATCTAAATTCCTAATATAAACCTGAATTTCATACTATGGAAACCTAGCTTCAAGGCTTCAAATAGTAGCAGCTGGGAAAACTAAAATTGCATAAACACGTAATGGATGACAAATTGTTGGCTAGTAAGTGATATGGTAGTTGTGACATCTTCTAATGGACACAATGACTGTGGCAAGTAAGGGTAATTCAACATGTTTTAGATGATTACATACACTAATACTTTTGGTTATGTTTGATAAATTACATCCTAGCTTCACCAAATATTGGTGCCTCATTTTAAGATTAAGGATCGAGCTTCAATTCTTTAATAACTTGTCATATACCAAATAATGTAAATCATCTTTCATTCCTCCCTGTAGATTTCCTAATCTAAGTTTGCGAGTGTGGTATTTGACTTGACCCATGTCGTGTATTTCAGTTGTCAACAAAAAATGCTAGTTTGCAACTTTCGCATATTAGCACACAAGTATAGACTTATGATCCACCTATGTAACCATCAACCGCTTAAACACAAACCCAACTTTTTGTTTATGTGACGATATTAGAACATTTAAGCATTCTAAATTGATATTTATTTAACATAAACTTTCAAATGAAACAATTGGAAACTAAAATCAATGCTTAGATTTAAATCTAGTACTTCTTAACTACAAAAACTAATCGTTCCCTCTCTTTCTTAACCATTAAACGAAGAGCTTATTCACACCCACACTTTAATAAGAAGTAATCAAAATGGAACATTTAAAAACAAATTTTGTGGAAACCGATTCAAAGCCAACTATATATATATATAGATAGATAAATAAATAATAAAACCAAAACCAATTATTAAAAACACAAATCTAAAAACCTTATCTTATGTCCTTTATTATCTATAATAATAATATTAAAATAAACCATACAACTTATTCAATCATTTTTTAATAATATATATCACCTAAGATCGGACTTACAAGAAGCAACCTGGATGCTGGTCTCTCTTTCTTTCCATTTCTCTCTCTCTCCAATACAGCCGCCACCAGTACCACTCCCTTCCAATTCCATTCCATCAAATCAAAAATATAAAAACCAAAATTCATTTTCATTCCCTTCTTCTTTTTATTTCCATTCCTTTCTTCCCATTTCTGAACTCCAATTCCTTTCCTTTCTTTCTCTTTCAATTTAATCAAATTCCCTAATTTACTCTCACTAAAAATTATTATTATCTAAAATATATATATATATATATATATTCAGGATATCTGTGGGCGGCTTTTGCTGTTTCTTTTACATTTCACTCTTTTTATACATTTTCCTTTCATTTTATTTCTTCAAGTTTTAACACAATTATCTTCATATTTGAGCTGCTGATAATGTTGTAGAAAGTATATCCAGACACCAGTTCAGTTAATTTCGGTACATTTTTCTTTATCTCTTTCTTAGTTACTATACTATATATATATAATATGCATATATAGATATAGATATAAATATATTTTGATATATTTTAGTATTAGGTTTTTGTAGTAGAAATGGAGACGGGTGGGAAATCAGTAGATGAAGTATTAGAAGAAATAATGAGAATTCACAGATCGCTTCCAGAGCGACCTGAAATTGAAGATATTGAAGGTGCACAAATACTAATACGAAATCTAGAAACCGAAGAACAAGCGAAAATAGAAAATATAAATAGGCAAAAAAAGCGAAAAGATGTACCTGATGAACTGTTTAGTGTGTTATTAGAGATGCAAAAGTGTTTAGTTCGGTTTCAAATCGAAGAACAGAAAAAAGAGGCGGTTAAATTGTTGGATCTTGAACATTACCACCAGGTGTTTGATGAATTGATTCAACGAGCTTCGAGTTGTTGTGGCTCGTCTAGTAATGGTACGGTATCTGGTGCGTCGACTTCGAGTAGTAATTCGTTGAGTTATGTGTTGCCGAGTTCGGTTAGTGTGGCTGCAAAGCCTGTTTCTAGCTTGTATCGTGATAAAGAGAATGTTGGTAAGAGTTCCGATTTGTTGGTTACTAGAGATGATAGTTATGTAAGTAAGTCAAAGTCGATATTCAGTGGGGACGGGTTAAGAACAGGGGTTCAATCGAGTGATGTTTCAAGGCCTAAAATTGTGGATTCGACTTTAACACCGGCGATTAATTCTGGTGAGTTTTGATATGGTTTGTCACTTTGTTGTGTTATTGTGTATTGAAGATTGTTGTTATGAATTTTTTTTGTGAGTAATTGTTTTGATGGTTTAATGTTGTAGAACAAGATGGGGCGAAGTTGAATCTTATGAAGCTTGCGAGTTTGATTGAAGTGTCTGCAAAGAAAGGAACGAAAGATTTGAATCTTCAAAGTAAATTGATGGATCAAATTGAATGGCTTCCTGATTCAATAGGGAAGTTATCTACTTTGATCACATTGGATTTGTCAGAAAATCGGCTTGTTACGTTACCATCTTCCATTTCAGGGCTTTCATCATTGACGAAACTAGATTTGCATTCTAACAAAATCATTGAACTGCCAGAATCTTTGGGGGATCTTCTTAATTTGGTCTATCTTGATTTACGGGCAAACCAGTTGTCGTCCCTTCCTGCTAGCTTGAGTCGTTTGTTCCGTCTTCAAGAGCTTGATTTAAGCTCAAATAATCTTTCAGTTCTTCCTGAGTCGGTCGGTTCACTTGTAAGTTTACAAAAGCTTAACATTGAGACCAATGACATTGAAGAAATCCCACATATTATCGGTCAATGTGTATCGCTTAAAGAGCTTCTTGCAGACTATAACAAACTTAAAGCTTTACCAGAAGCCATAGGAAAACTTGAGTCCTTGGAAGTACTTTCTGTTCGCTACAATACCATAGGTAGGTTGCCAACCACAATGTCATCTCTGACAAAGATAAAGGAGCTTAATGTCAGTTTTAATGAACTTGAATCGGTGCCTGAAAGCTTATGTTTTGCTACCACCCTTGTGAAAATCAATGTTAGCAACAACTTTGCCGATTTAAGATCCCTGCCGAGATCCATAGGGAACCTTGAGAATTTGGAAGAGTTGGATATGAGTAACAACCAGATAAGAGTCCTTCCAGAATCGTTTAGGATGTTATCAAAGTTACGAGTATTGAAAACTGAAGGGAACCCATTGGAAGCACCACCACGAGACGTTCTTGACAAAGGCGCTCAGGTGAATTCTCGTTTCCATTATTTTGGATAGTAAATAGTTACCCAATTGTTTTAGATTCATGGCTGATGTATATGCTTTATGGTGTTCAGGCTGTTGTCATGTACTTGAATGAACTCCATGGAAAGAAGGATGAGAAGGTTCAGCCGGTCAAAAAGAAGAAATCTTGGGCTCAGAAGTTCTTTTCAATATCTAATAAACGCAAGCGGATCACACTTACTACATGAACACCTAATTTCATCAGCTTCAATAAGTTCTCATTGTAAGTCCATATGTCCAGTTATCATTATTTATCTAAGTACCACGATTCTGCTACTTGTTGTGGCCGCAAACTTGATTACTAAAAAGTGTGAAAGCTCTACTTTAGAATGTACATTTTACTAGCTTTGAATATCAAGTTTGATTTGATTTGGTCACATTTTAGTTAGTCTACTTCACTGTTAGTATAATACTTGAAGACCAGTAAGTACATATGTGACCCATCTTGACCCAAACTAAACCTAAGAACATTCTGGCCAAAATGGATACTTATTGTAGTTCAATTTTTTTCACTATTAGAAAGGAAAATAATAACACATGATTTCCACACATTGTCCCAAATATGACTTGAACCCTCAATCTTTTGGTTAATGGGTCACCTCAATAACTGTCAGGCCAAAACCCTACGGTTATTTTCCAAAGTTCTGGAGTGAGGCAGACTGTTCTATTTTGAAACTGATTACTAAATGTAAAAACTGAATGTTTAATATAACCCTTTTCACAAAATGCACGTATTTATATATATACTAAAAACCAATGATATGTACAAGTCTTTTAAGCATGAAAGGTACAAGCTATTGAAGCACATACTAACTTTAACTAAATTTCGTTTTAACCCCTTAAATTTTAACCAAATTTCGTTTTAACCCCTTAAATTTTAACCAATTTTCGTTTTAACCCCTAAAATTTTTATATATACTAAAAACTAATATGATTTGTACAAGATGCTATGTACAAGCCTTTTAAGCATGAAAGGTACAAGCTATTGAAGCACATACTAACTTTAACTAAATTTCGTTTTAACCCCTAAATTTTAACCAAATTTCGTTTTAACCCCTAAAATTTTTATTTTTTAACTTTTACTCCACATTAAAGTTTTCGTTTTCATATATTATATATATATATATATATACTAAAAACCAATATGCTATGTACAAGCCTTTTAAGCATGAAAGGTACAAGCTATTGAAGCACATACTAACTTTAACTAAATTTCGTTTTAACCCCTTAAATTTTAACCAATTTTCGTTTTAACCCCCTAAAATTTTTATATATACTAAAAACTAATATGATTTGTACAAGATGCTATGTACAAGCCTTTTAAGCATGAAAGGTACAAGCTATTGAAGCACATACTAACTTTAACTAAATTTCGTTTTAACCCCTTAAATTTTAACCAATTTTCGTTTTAACCCCTAAATTTTAACCAATTTTCGTTTTAACCCCCTAAAATTTTTATATATACTAAAAACTAATATGATTTGTACAAGATGCTATGTACAAGCCTTTTAAGCATGAAAGGTACAAGCTATTGAAGCACATACTAACTTTAACTAAATTTCGTTTTAACCCCTTAAATTTTAACCAATTTTCGTTTTAACCCCTAAAATTTTTATATATACTAAAAACTAATATGATTTGTACAAGTGCTTTTGCATTAGGTACAACACTTTCTACTTTTGCCAATTTTGATATTTTGCCCTTAAGTTTTTAACTTTTCACTTTTACCCCAATCATAATATAACTTTAACACTTTTTTACTTTTGACTCATTTCCTTTTTACCCTTTATTGTTTTTATCTTTTAACTTTTAGCCCTTATCAAAGATTTCATTTTTAGTTTTGACACTAAACTTTTGAGTTCTTATGTTTTTATCCAACTACTTTCACACATTTACGTTCACTTTTTTTAGACATTTGGTTATATATATAACGTTTTATAATATTTAATATTTTTCATCATCTAATGTTATACGTTCATGTAACATTAAAAGTAAGACATTATATTATATCACTGCCGTCAGAGTGTCATTATTTGCGTTAGTATAGTACTTTTTTATTCTATGCTTTTATACACCCTATAATTTTTATTGTTCTTATATGTTACTTTTAGTATTGTTTCATATCTTTTACCTTTTTTAAAATTTGGGTTCTAAGATTTGACATCAATGTATTTGCATTAAACTAATACTACTATATATTGTTCGTATCCAAAACTTTGTCGTATAAAAAATGTGTCCCGCGGCAACGCGCGGGTTCATAAAACTAGTTATATACTATTTTGCAAGAATATAAAAAAAATGTTATAGACATAATAATAATTATATATATAGTTATAGGTAAAAGATATTGGCAGGAAATAGGAAAGAAGGTCATAAACACGTGGGATTGTGAACAATATTAGGCTGTATCATAAATAACTATTTTGGAGCTACAACAAAGGGATCCATCACATGCTAATGCTTTTATCCAAATTCAGGAATGATGAGCTGTCCTGTGCTGGAACAAACTTAAGTTCTTGATGTGTTTAATCTTCGAAGACCAACTCATTCCTCCTTCCTTCAAGTAGGCTTTATAGATATACCTTTATACTATATTGTATCTTTCCTTTTTCATATATCGTGATAACCGACATTAGGTGATCAACGAGTCACTGTACAAAGTTCAATATACACGTTAAATAAAATAATACTTCTGCACAGGAGGCAAAGTGACTGTTATTGAATATCTGCATTGACTATGACTTGTTGATCGTTTACTTGCTTTATTTATTTCATTTATTTGTTGTAAATCTGTAACGATGTATTTATTTGAACTTCACTTTTCTTTAAGAATGCAACAATCTTCTGGTTTTGTTGTACCCATTATAGTTTTGCATGTTTCTATCTGGAGTAAGAATTTATATTTTAGTAGGTTTTAAGTTACATCCTGAAAACAGCTGGTGATGTTAGATCAGATACGTAGACGAAAATCGTTTGAAGCATATGTCCAAAATAACATTACCCGTGGAAGTGGAAAATACACACGTTAAAAATGAGAATCTGTTAGGAGACAGAAACTTTATTACTCCTACTTTTGTTGGCTTCTAACCTGCATATCCATGTGTGATCATGATGGGGTTGGGCCATGTCTATGACAGCTATCTATGTATCGAAAGTGTTCCCAGTCATGAGAAGCCCATTCTCGTAATGGGGAGAACGTATAGCTGTTATGAAGTCAACAAATTGTTCGGTTGCTGTAAGCATCAAAACATCGTTGTGGTCATGTGGCAACGCCTAATGACCCGACATTTTCATATTCCTATAGACCACGTTTCCTTTCACTTTTTCAGAGAGTGAGGAATATACAAATAGATTAGAGACATTACATGTTTTAACTACTGATAAGAAAGAAGTGATTGTGTGTCTATGAATTATTTCAGCTGAAATAAAACGAAAAGTTCGGTGTTTGAGTTTTAACAAATTCAGATTATCTAGGCAATTACATATAAAGTGACTAAAAAGATGCAGAGTAACATTTTTCTGAAAAGGGAGTAGAAGTCTCTCAAATCTAAAAGAACGGTAAATAGTAATTTTAATTTACCATTTGGTAATCAGTTTTATTGAAGCGGGTATGATTAGTTGTTCAAAAACTAATTCAGATAATGAGAAATTGTAATCTGTTGGTCTGATTATTAGAAACTGATCAGAGTCGGATGCAATCTCTTCCTAAACACAAATCTAAACAACCCCTAAGAAGAGGGAAGTTGACCTTTACCGTTGGCTAGACAAAATTTTGCAAAAGTGGGTTGAGTTTGAACATAAACTTTGACAGCCTCAAAAGGGCAAAGAGTCACATTAGCAACCGCTTCAGCAGATGCACTGCTCAAGAAAAAAAGTCAGAATCTTGATTTGGTCTTTTAAATTGATGGAGTAAAATTTCTTAAAGTACTCATAAAGACCGAATCTACAAGCACCCTGAACACCATATCCATAGAATTTCGCAGCCCACCCTCTACCGAAAACAGAAAGACCATCCTCTCCAAAGGAGAGGTAAAACTTGAAGACAAGAGATTGCATAGAAAAGGAGTACAAACACGTACATGATATAACAGTTAAATTATCGCCATCCCCGTTGCCACTCCACAAGTTGAACGCTCGTGGTTGTTACAACGACACATACAGACAAGAACCAATGTCAACCCCTTAGCCATGATGTCAACAATTTGTGTTTTTATAGAACATGGTGATTGGAAAAGAATAAATTTGACAGTTAAATTTCCTGCCATCTGGTAGTCAATTTATGGTGTAATTAGCCCTTGCAGTTGCATTCTGCATAGGATTATTGTAAAATACGAGCACGCCAACCAAAGCTTCATATGCCACTAGCTTCTCATTTATAGTCGATGATACTGTATTCGTAGTTTACAATCATCAACTGGTATAATAACCGAGTCTCGAGAAGATAACCAATATTGGGTGGGATGAGCAATCTCTCAGACTGTTTAGAACCCAGATATATCAATATATCATTACTATTCTACAAAACTAAGTAATCAACTTATTTGGAGGGCTCTGGGCAGGATCATAGTTTGAGACATCCCCAAAATGAAACGTAAGCCAAGGAATAATTATGTTTGTCAATACCAGAAAAACAAGCAAACGATTGGTTCAAGGACCCTATTAGTAGCATAGGTCTTGCAAGAAGAGCCTGAAGCAGGGCGTTACTTTTGCACACTACGCTAACAAGAGTTTGATTGAGCAAGTTGAATCTTTGCTCCAGTAGCTCCTACTTCGTGACTAATGTGTCCACTTGTTGGTCTGCAAAAGTTAACATATAAAATCTGGTTAGTTTCACCTTGTACAAAAAGAAGAATATCTATTTGTAAGTGACCTTCTTTCAAGTCATATTCGGCATTATGATTATTTCCATCTGCTTGTGGCTCTTTATCTTAAATCATATATATTTATCTTAAATCATCTAACTATATAAAATTCTTGAATCAAAGTGATAATAGTTTTAACTTACAAGCCACTTAACACCTTGATAGTGTCATAAAATAGCCACTGTAAAGTCACTACAGGCCCAACAAGCATGATCCTAATAGGAAGACTTCTAGTAAACAGATTCCGAAATCCAATTTTCTTCACAACCTGTTTACATGTCAAGAAACAACTCATTGAGTGATGCTATGATTAGGGTATCGAAGGATCAGAAAAATGAACATTTACCGTTATCAGACTGCCCGCCTTTTTTTTATTAAGAGAAGCAACAATATTGTCAGCAGGGTTTGAAATAATGCTCCCAATCGATCCAGCAGCATATCCAGCTAAACATGTAACCCCAAGTTGTTGTGTGATTGAACAATCTTCCTTTTTTATTTTAATAGCATAACGGTATAGAAAATCCACCGAGTGCTCAAAGGTTGAAAACATTATCATAGAGACTGCCCACAAGATTTAAGAAAGGACATCAAGGCTCGGGATTAGAATTCTTTTAGTAATTACGATCATATAGAACAGGGGTGGAAATCTTCAAAATTTGGGTTGCGTTTGATCTGAAGTGGGTCACATAAAAAATAAGGGAACGGGTCATTAAAAGGCTCACACACATTGAAAGTTAACCCAAAGTATATTTTGATGTATACAAGATCCAAATCATTTTAATCGAAGACACTGATATTGTCCTAATAATCATAATAAACATTGAATATTCGCAAGTTTTTAAAGCAAAAAATGCTAAAAGAAACGTTTGTGGGTCAGTGGTCAGCCCAACCCTGCCAGATTCAACCTGCACTGAAAAGATAAATCCATTTCAATTTTAGACTTGCTTGACCCGTTACCCAATCCACCCACCTTGCCACCTATAATATAATTGTATATATCAAGATTGTCAACTGATTACATGGCAAGTTACGACCCCATAGTGGAATGATCCCTTTGTACAAGCTGCAAAATGATGATTAAAATTAGAGCTTCAATAGTATATAAAACGTAAGTAGATGATAGTTGAGATTTGTACCCGCGAAGACCTTCTGATGCATATAGTTTTGGAAAACCGTCGACTAGACCTTTTGCAAAACGTGGTTGAGATTGAACACGAACTTTAATGGCCTCAAAAGGGCAAAGAGCCACATTAGCAATTACTTCAGCAGATGCACTACTCAAGAAAAATATTAGACTCTTGTTTTGATCTTTTAAATTGTTTGAGTAAACTTTCTTGAAGTACTCATATAGACCGAATCTGCAAGCGCCTTGAACACCATATCCATAGAATTTTCCTGCCCACCCTCTCTTAAAAGCCGAAAGCCCACCTTCTCTCAACAGAGTGGAAAAGGTTGTAGCAATGCTATTATACTTGGCTGGATTTACCTAAATTCCAGAAACACAAAAATGATCATATTTACATTTGTCTATAATTTGGATCATGTTCATTATTTGTTATTCTATCTTGTTTTGCATTCGGTATCACCCGTTTTTGTGGCTTAATTTTAGACTTATGATGGCTTGTAAATAAGCTATAAAAACGGGCTTATTAAACATAAGTCAAACTCAAATAAGCAAATAAGCTTGATATTAAGCTACGCCAAACAACCCCTAAGTACGAAACAAAAGTGAAAATACGAATTTACCCACTAACACATTAATAAAGAATCATAACCCTATATATATTTTTTTTTTAACGGCGTTTTTTTAGACTTTCCTCCAAGAACCAAGAGCGTCTGCAATAGTAAAATAAATAAAATAAAAATAATATATAAACCTGCATATTGACTTTGAGAACATCAAGGGGAGTAATAACAAGATGTGTTGTGCCAGCACTAAGCATTCCTCCAATAGTGCAAATCCCATAATATTTTGGTGTAAATTCTTCACACAATTTCATATCTTTCATGTTGGTTGCTTCAACTCATTTTGGTCTTAAAAAACAAGCATCTTTTGTTGCATCAAAAACACTTTATTCTTTTCTATGATCAAAAGAAAAAGAAAAAAGTGGCTTAGGAATTTGCTTTTTTAGTCTTAACCCCTTATTAGTGTCCCAGAATATTGGAAACACGTTTATATGAGTATTGTTGTTGGGATACAAGATTACTAATCACCGTTTTTTTTACGGCATAAAACTAGGTTTAAGGTATGCTAATGACAAACTGACAGGATTTTGTGTTCTCGTTTTTCTAACACGACCAATGATGTTTTTTTTCTAATAAAAAAAGGGTTGCCTGATGTTTGGAAGAAACTATTAAAAAAATGTAATAATAATATAAGAAGAAGAGATATAAATAAAGTAATAGAATAAAGTGTATCAAGTTTGTCCAATATCTATCAAAATCAAATACGGAGTATGTTATTAACATATTGTAAATCTTTAGCTATGATGTAAATAAAAGAGTCATGTATATGTTTGTATAATCATTGTTTTAGACAATAATACATTATACATGTTTTATATGACAAAAAATAATTATGTATTTATCATTACTCAAAAAGAAAAGATTTTAAAGATGTTTGTGTTCTATGACAACTAACAATCTGTTTGATGATTGTAATACTCATCTAAAAGATTTTGGATTATGTTCCAACAAATCAATCCTAACATAAGTTTGAGTTATGATACTCAATATATATATATTAAGAATTATTATTATTATATTCTTAAATACATTGATTTTTTTAATCTTATCTAAAGTAAAGGTTTTAAAGATTTAACTTTTAAGGAGAGAAAATTAATCTCTATAGGTTCTCTCAAATTTACGGTCCTTTATTATTTATATTTTTTTGAACAAGGAGTTAATAGTTACTCGTAGTACTTAGTAGTTAGCATTCGAGACACCATAGTGACATCCATTGGGCAGTATGCGGAGTTCGAACCACGCATGCATGTGATGAAACCCGAGACTCTCGAAAACCCCCCTAATAATCTACCCCTACAAATTTAGAAAGTGAGATTCAAATTCTGGTGGATTTCTCTAAGATCTAAACCTTTACTAATAGGTCACTAACTCATTTACTCTTTTGTTTTATTATCTTTTTTTTCTTTAGGTCATTACATATTAAAATAGAGTATGTTACCCTTGGGAACATGTTAGAAGATCAATTGTAATACACCACACACACACACCTAACATGTTTTGAAATGATTAACTCGGTGTAGTAAAAAAAAAAAAAAAAGTGATTGTAACCTTGATTTAAAAGTTCCACTTTAGTGAGTTAGTCTAATGTTACAAAATTTTGAACGCAAGGCCCATTAAGAATTCTATTCGAACATTGGGCTAACCACAACCATTTCAATGATGTTCTTGGGCTGATTAGGAAAGGCCAAGTATATCCAGCCCACTGAGATCCGCGTATATGTTTTTATGTTTTGATGATTTTGTTTTATAACATCAAACTTGACCAACTCAAAATTCAAAATGATGTGATATTTTTGATTTATTATTATGCCGATGTATTCTTGATACTCATACTTGAGCTAATTCTACTTGGATTAAAACAAGATAAAAACTCTATATTTATTCCGATTAAGCACGAGTTGTACAACGAGAGCCATGTTGTAATAAATTGATAAATATAAATACAAACATTGTTGACATAGTTCTAAACATGTAATCCACGCGCACACACATTTGTGTTGGCTTTAGTTGTTGACATAGTTCTAATCAGCTTATTAACGCTGGTTAATGATAAGAATGAGAAACGAGCTTATTTCATTCTTAATTAGCTAAGCCAAACACCCCCTTAATATAAAAAACGTGTACCTAAGAGTTTTATAATATAGAATATATGAAATGTAAAATAGCTCATCGAGAACCTGCACTTGCTCATTTCATTTAGTAAAATATTAGTATGCGTATTATTATATTGGAACAAAAGTGCAGTTATGTTGTTATTCTTTGACACGTGTCTTTAAAATTACAAAAAAAAAAAAATCCTATTTTAATGGAGCATGTTTATTTTTCAAATAGATGTATATGACGACCATGATCCTATTTTTTTTTTTTAATATCGAGTTAGTAATTAGTAATTAGTAGTTAGCATGTCTGGGATGAAATTTAAGACTCTCAACCCCCCAAAAAATAATTCATTCCTATTTTATTTTTTGTGCATTATTGTTTTTTCTCTTCTTTTCTTTTGAAAAATGTAAATTACTTGCGACTGATAAAGAGGTATATCATACATTGTCTTTTGTGATTAACCAATATCTACTTCCAACTTTATTTTTATATAAATTTTAAGTTTTAGGCATAAAATAATGATGAAAATGTATATTTTGCTTATAGATATAGCCACTTAAAACGTTAATGAGAAATGGGTTACAAACTTTTTTTGAAAGGTAACAGCGGATAAATGACAAACATCCCAAGCGGGTGCGTCCACGCCGGTTCGACTCCTGGCTACGCCCTAAAGGGTTTGTTTCCCATGTGTTAGATGGGTATACCGTTGCTAATGCCTCTCACCACATTTGCATGTACCAGGATTCGAACATGAGACCCCCAGGAGGAAACTACATTGTTGAAAACACCTTGACTACCACTAGGCTAACACCCCAATGGCCAAATTGATATTAGAAATTATGACTTCTTGTTATACATTATTCAAACAAAACAAGGTTTCAAGTCATCCAGCCAATGCTAAGTACTACAGAAGACATCTATTCAGCCTGGGAAAGAAAAGCAATTCTTAAATGAATGTATTTCATTAAAGTTGAAATTGTAAGGGTTTATTTTATCGTTAGTATACGGTATACTCTTGGTTATGAAGATGCGTTTAGTTGTCATGTAAAAAGCATAAGGAATTTTTCATTTATAAAATGAAAAATAGTTAGATAATTATAAAAGTAAGGTTTCTAAAGTGTACGTACTTATAAATTAAAAAGTATAAAAAAATTGGAAAATTGCTCATTATGCATGTCGGTCACTAAATAAAGTGGTCGAAAAGATTGTACGCAGAAGGAAACCAGGATGCATTTTCATTTGATAACTGAAACTTTAAGGCCGCGTTTAGTTCGAGAAAATGTTTTCAAGTTTTCCATTTCCAATTTTCTAGAAAATGAAAAGGGTTTTCCATTTCTAAAAAACCCTTGAAAATTTTGAAAACGCGTTCAAAATAAAAGATGGAGTTTTCATTTTCCATTTTAGAAAACTAGAAATCATGTTCAAATTCACTTGTTTTCTAATTTTAGGTTTATAAAAGGTTTGGAAAATAGAAAACTGAAAACAAAAACTGAAAAAAACAGTTTTCTAATTTTAGTGCAAAAGTTGGAAAATGTAATTTTCATTTTCTAGGAAAACTTTTCTAGAAAAATACAATTTGAACGCATTTCCTGTTTTCCATGTTTTCTTGAAAAATGAAAATGGAAAACAAGGAGTTTTCTTGAACTAAACGCACCCTAAATTATCTTGAGTAGATGTTTCAACTCATCCAACCAATGTCGACTACAAATGACCTTTCTTCACAGCTGCCTCGGTTTTGCATTCTGATGATATCATCTATAACAGTCAAGCCACCGTATCAGATATTGTCTGCTTTGGCTTCTCACTTCTGTCTAGTAATGGTGTCCAGCCTTATAAAGAAGCTTTCGTTCCGCTTCCCGGACGATATGAGATTTTACAGTTGTACGTAGCGTTAAAAAACTTCATATTGTTCTTCTCACATAAACTTTCATTTATATGTATGTGTGTGTGTCAGTCGCTTTTGATCCATTCGCATCATCCTCTATCAGCTAATTGCAACCCAAAACAACTCATCCTCATAAGGCTATCTCCAATGGGGGTGCTTTTGGGTGCCCGTAGGTGTCCTTGGATATCCTTTGCCGTTGAAGCTTGTCCAAAACTAAAGATTTTTTGAAGGATGCCCTTACCTACTTGTCCTTACCTAATAAATTTTTGTTTTTAGTTGGAGGTAAAAGGATATGTAAGGATGTTTGTATGATTGGAGATAAAATTATAGGATTTGAAAGATTTATAAGGATGTATAAGGATTTGAAAGAATATGATGTGACAGCTCAAGGACGCCTAAGGACGTCCTTAGCATTGGAGATAGCCTAAATGAATTAAGATTAACCCCTCTAGTTATGTCTCATTCCAACTTAGAAAAAAAAAACTGCTCAATTAGTTACAACTATATTAGGATTGTTATCTGTTTGCTAGCAAGTAACCAACGTTGTGTTGGTCTTCAAGATTCCATATTTCAAACTATAGGTTCAGTATTATTTAAATCAATATGTCGAATGAAACTTTGTATCTATCATGATATATAAAAAGTCATTGTACAAATCATATTGTAGGTCAATAGGTGTCACAGCTCCATTATAACCGAAACCATCGTTATCCATATTAATATAAAGTGCACAAATGATTCTAAAGGTAAAAAAAAAGCCATGGGGAATCCTAATCCTTGGATCCAGTAATGATATTTTCTTGGCTTTATACCTAGCTTGCTAGCAAGTGGGTTAAAAGTATGATAATAAAATTGGCCCTTTTTTTTGGGATGTTGCATGTTTAAGAAACTTTGTTTACTTTAAAGTGAACTATCTTTAAAATTATATATTGAGCTAACCTTTTTGGATCTATTTTCACATTTTAAAGTTCAATTTTTTGTCTTCCAAATATCATATTCTAGCCATTGGTAGCATGCTTTTTTTCGTAAAAACTTTCTTTTTAATGTCTATATATTTATTAAAAACAAAAACGAATTTTTTTTTAGAAAACTAACAAGATAATTGTTTTATCCCCGTCTCAATGCCGACTTGGGAGGGATTACGAAGAAGAGTAGGGTATATTTGGCAAGAAAAAAAGGAAAAATTGGAGCTGAGACTCCGGTTAGGAGGTGGAGTTGGAGCTCGATGTTAGAACGGGCCATAAGTTGGGTTTTTTTTCCCAATTTCTGTTACAGGGATTTTTATTTTAGCGGCCCAACTTTATGAGTTGGAGCTTGTTTTCAATGCTATATCCGAAGCTCTACTTTTTAACTGGAGCTGATTTTTAAAAATTTTGAGCTTAAAACTTTTAAAATATCCTTAAAAACCTTTTACCAAACATACCTTGTATGTAATTATGCTATATGATGTCACTTAGGCCGGTGCCAACGGCAAACGACGAGCCCCTTCCTCACTTCCGTCGACGAGGACTCCAATGGCAGCAGGTAGTTCGTGGCCTTCGTCGAAGGAGGGTGTTCGATGGGTGGAAGGGGGAGGACGGAGGAAGAGGAGGAGCTTGTGGGTCCAAAACAAAATCTTTTGCTTTTTTTTTTGTTTTTTTGTTTTGAGAAGGGGTGAGGAAGAGGTGAGAAAGAGGTAGGGTTGGTAGTGAGTGAGGAAGAGGTGATTTAGGAGAGAGAAAAGCTGATGTGACAGTGAGAAAGGGGAAGGATGGTGTCGACGGTTGGCACAGGCCTTACTACAATCAAGCTAGTTTTTTTCTTTTTGTGTTCTTTATCAGTAATTTTGTACACTTATGAATTGATATATTTCATATATATGTTTCAGTTGCTCTGTTTCTAATAGCAAATTAGCGATTACAGATTTACATCTTTTCCAACATTTTTCATATCATCATTAGAATAAAGTTATAACTAATGTTTAAATTTGGCATCCTATCACATAATTTAACCTTTATTGCTCCCCAACCCTAAGTGGGATCCTACCACAAGTACCCATAAAGCATGTGTCATGTGCTTGTGACCTTATCAAATATTATAGTGATCATCCAAATTTCTTTAAGTTATTATCATGCTTGTCATTTTCGTATAACTATCATCCACTTGCATATATAGATGTAAGATCAAGTATGGGACCGAAACAGTTAATGTCTATGTTAATTGAATCAAATTCTATGTTAATTCATTATAAGCCTAAAGAAATATCGTTAAGAATAAAAAAATAATATGAAAAGAAACCAACAAACCAATAGAAAGCAAAAGGAAACAAACGATAGAACATCAAAAGGTTCAAGAATGATCTCCTTTCCAAAGGCAAGATTTGAAAGCACAATTTTGTAAAAGAAATACCCCAAGGTTTGAGACTTTGAGTTTGACATCGAATCAAGAGTTGAAATAATCGTTGTACTGGTCCTGTCTGATAATTTGGTAATGACGATATCATATCATATGAAAATTACATTTGATACACACACTATCTTTTAATAAACTAAAAACTTGTTAACATATAATTTTTATTTAAGAAAAGTGTTTTGTTCTAACTTCTATATACATATATGTATGTATCATAAGCACATATATTAGCAAAACCCATTAAAATTATCGAAGGAAATGTGGCATAACGAATCATTATTTTATTTGTTAAGTTACGGCCTTTAACAAACGGGCTTTTTATTATTTTATTTTTTTGAAAGGAATGTTAAATTGTAGCCTTAACTGAAACTTTATAAACCTGAGGGACCACTCTTGTCTATTTGTTATTCTTGCAGGTTTGTGCCAGAAGTGTCAAAAAGAAGAAAAGGAGGGGAGAAGAATGTAACTTGAAGATATGGCTGCTATATAATGAGCTTTATACCCATTTAGGTTTTTTGAGAGAATATATATCATTTCATATTATTAGGTCTGTATATTTTCTCTCCATATTTTTTCCATATTTTTTGATTCGATAAAATGTTTGTAATAGAACTATTATCAAGTTAGATAATAGGTTTGCAACCGATTAACGGAGGTAAACTTTGTGTGAGATTTGAGATTGTTTGTGTTGACTGATTGAGATCAGTCTTGAGTTGTTTGGTGTTCTTGAATTAAGATTCAATATATTTAGGTTTGTTATCGAAATCTTTACATGGTATCAGAGCCAGGTTACAAGAAATCTAATCGGGTTTAATCGAATTAAATAAAAAACCTTAATAATAATTATTTAGGGTTTGTTGATCGTTTTGGGGGTTTTCTGTTTAGATCGGGGTTCTTGAACGGCGTATGATTATTTAATCACCGTTCGATTATCCAGATCTGGTTGTGTACTGAAACCCTAATTTTTTGAGAAAGATTAGGGTTTGGGTTTGTCAGGTCCGGTTCAAAGAGTTTTGGGTTTATTTTATTGACTAAGTGAATCAATAAACAAACCCTTCTTCCTGGTGGTTTCCCTGCAGATCTATCTTCCTGCTATGTTTATTGACTAAGTGAATCAATAAACTAGTAGGGTTCTTCCTTCGGTTCTTCATATAGCGCTGTTTGTACCCTTCTTCTTTATCCTTCTTTAAGGTTTTGTGTGTTCTTTTTAAAAAAAAATTTCTCATCTTATTCTCATAAAACCAGCGGTGTTAAACTTGACCTACCTCCGTGAGAGGCAAGGAATCCTGTCCCTGGCACTGTTTGGGAGATTAAGATTATTTTCCCAAAAATATATATATATATATATTTATAGATTATTTTAATATATATATATATATATATTTTTCTGTTTTGCTGCTTTTCTTGGTTATTGTTGTGTTCTTGTGGTGTTTAAGGTTTCTTGTGGATATCTTCTGTGATTAATTGAATTTTCTTGCTATCATGGATGATGATAATTTGCATGACTATGAATATGACTCTGATAATGCTTCTGATGAAAGTGAAACTGCTACTAGAATTAGTAAACTTGATATAAGTCACCCTTTACACTTACATCCGAATGACTCTGCTTCATTAACTGTTGTGTCTGTTAAACTTAAAGGAACTGAGAATTACAATATTTGGTCTTGTGCTATGACTCTTGCTCTTGAGGGTAAAAATAAAATAGGATTTATTGATGGAACTTGTAGAAGGTCCAATAGAGATGAAGTTTTAGGTAGACAATGGGATAGAGTCAATGCTGTTGTGTTAGGGTGGATTCTGAATTCTATTTCTGAAGAACTATATGTTGGTCAAATCTTTTCAAAAAGGGCTTCTCATGTTTGGGCTGAATTAAAAGAAACTTATGATAAAGTTGATGGGTCTGTTACCTTTAATTTGCATCATAAGATTAATTCTCTTTGTCAAAATGGTTCTACTATTGCTGATTATTATCATAAACTGAATGCACTGTGGAAACAGTTTGATGCCTTGATTAAATTGCCTAAATGTACCTGTCATGCTGCTGAAGACTTTAAAAAACATAATCAGTTGCTTAAGTTAATGCAGTTCTTAATGGGTCTTGATGATGTTTATATGCAAGTTAGAAGTAATATTTTGTCCAAGGATCCTTTACCTGATGTTAGACATGCTTATGCTATTATTTCTGGAGAAGAGTCACATAGGATGATATCTAGTGCTAATTCAAGTAATGCTCAAAAGGTTTCTTCTTCTGTGTTTCATTCTAATGTGGGAAACAAATCTGGTTTTCAAAAGAATGTGTCTAATGGAAATTACTCTAAGTTTGGAAACAGAAATTCTGACTTTAAAAAGAACACTGGTGGTCCTTCTGTTGTGTGTGAAAAATGTGGCTTTAATGGTCATACCATTGATAAGTGTTATAAAATCATTGGTTATCCTTCTGACTTTGGAAAAAAGAAACCTAATGCTTTTCAGAACTCACAGAATTTTAACAAAAGGTTTGTCAACAACAATAATACTGTTGGTACCAGTACTTCTGCCTCCTTTTCTGATGAACAGATTTCTCAGCTTATTTCCTTGATTAAAGAAAACTCTATTGGTGCTCCTACTCAAAATGTTAAAGTGAATATGGCAGGTATAAAGTTGTTCAATAATAACAAATTTTTTAATCAAAATTTCCATAAATTTGTTTGTTTTAACTCTAAGATTAAGGCTGCTCTAGAAAAATTGGGATTAATTTGTGATTCAGGAGCAAATCAACATCTTACTTACACTGATAAATACCTTGTTGATGTAATTGACATATCTTATTTGAAAATAAGAGTGTCCCATCCAAATGGGACTGAAGCTTTTATTACTAAAGTTGGTAACATGGTTTTGTCAAAAGACATAATTCTGTATGATGTCCTTGTTGTTCCTGAGTACTGTGTTAGTTTGATTTCTGTTCATAAAATGTCTAGAGATAATAAATGTATTGTGGCCTTTAATGAGAATGCTTGTTATGTGTTACCTCAGGATTTGAGGGATGTGAAAATTCTGGGGATTGGTAGACAGATTGATGGTCTTTACTATTTTGATCAAGGTATTAAATGTCAAATCAACTCTTGTTCTGTTAAGCAAATGTGGCATAACAGACTTGGTCATCCTTCAGACCAAGTCTTAACTATTTTGAATAAGAAAGGTGACTTTAATTTTTCAAAGGAAACTGAAATTTGTGAAATATGTCAAAAGGCCAAACAGGTCAGAGAACCATTTCCTTTAAGTGATCATAAGTCCACTCATCTTGGTGAACTTGTTCACCTTGATGTTTGGGGTCCATATAGGGTTCCAAGCTTAGAAGGTTACAAATATTTCTTGACTATTGTTGATGATTACTCTAGGGCTGTTTGGGTTTACTTACTTAAATCTAAAACTGAAGTGTATGACTGTGTGGTTGTGTTTTATAATCTGATCTTAAACCAATTTGGAAAAAAGGTTAAAACCTTTAGAAGTGACAATGGTACTGAGTTTTGCAATAAAAATTTTACCACCTTTTGTGAAACTAAAGGCATTATTCATCAAACCTCTATTGCCTATACCCCTCAACAAAATGGAGTTGTTGAGAGGAAGCACAGGCATTTGCTTAACATTGCTAGGGCTCTTTTATTCCAGGGGGGATTACCCCTGTACTTGTGGTCTGAGTGTATTTTAACTGCCTGTTATTTGATTAACAGATTACCATCCTCTGTGTTGCATGGAAAATCTCCTTACTATATGATATTTGGAAAAGAACCTTCTTTGTCTCACCTTAGAATATTTGGATGTCTTTGCTTTGCTACTATTCTTGTCAATCATGACAAGTTTAGTAGTAGAGCAGAGAAGTGTGTATTTGTTGGTTATGCTAGTTATAAAAAGGGTTATAAATTATTTAGCCTCAATAAGAAAGAGTTTATCTTCTCAAGGGATGTTAAGTTCTTTGAGAAAGTATTCCCTTTCAAAATAAATGATCAGTCTGCTTTAAATAATGATCAGGAAATAAATCAAATTGATTTCTTTAATTTGTGTGATGACCCTGATCTTCCCAATGATGATAATGACCCTGCAATTGATTCTGATAATGATGGCAGCAACTCTGCACATTCTGGCACTCCAACTATTGATCTAGGAAGGTTGTCTAATGATAACTTGCCAGATTCCAATGAGAGTACCAATGTGCAAGAGAGGGCAGCAACACATGAGGAAAATGCTATGTCTGAGGGAAATGATCAAGAAGAAAATAATGTAAATGTGTTTGAAGGTCAAAATACTTATCAAATTGGTAATAGAAGGTCTGATAGGTTATCACATATGCCTAATAAATATAAAGACTTTGTTATTGATTCTAAAGTCAAATTTGGAATGGAAAAGTTTGTTAGTTATGCCAATCTTAACTGTGATAGTTTTGCTTTCATTTCTGAGTTAAATAAGACTGTTGAACCTGCTCATTATTGGCAGGCTTGTAAGAATAATTGCTGGATAGAAGCTATGAATCATGAAATGAATGCTTTATATGATAATGATACTTGGGAAATAACTGAATTACCTGAAGGTAGGAAACCTGTAGGTTGTAAATGGGTGTACAAGATTAAATATAAAGCTAATGGGGAAATAGAGAGATATAAAGCTAGGTTAGTTGCCAAAGGCTATAGTCAAAAGCCTGGTATTGACTTTGATGAAACCTTCTCTCCTGTGGTTAAGATTGTGACTGTTAGATGCATGATTAACCTAGCTGTCCAAATGGACTGGCCTCTGTTTCAACTTGACATTAACAATGCATTTCTATATGGTGAACTTGATGAAACTATCTATATGACTTTACCTGAAGGTTACTTTAATTCTGATGACAAAAGAGTGTGTAAGTTAAAGAAGTCATTATATGGTTTAAAACAGGCACCTAGGCAATGGAATGCCAAACTCACTCATGCCCTACTTGAAAACAACTTTGTGCAAAGTAAAAGTGATTACTCACTTTTTACAAAGAATGAAGGAAATGTGTTTATTGCCTTATTGGTGTATGTTGATGACATTATTGTCACTGGTAACAATCATGAGGTAATTAATGAGTTTAAGATGTTTCTTAAATCCAAATTTATGATTAAAGATTTAGGAATTCTCAAATATTTCTTGGGAATTGAAGTTATTAAAACTGAAAATGGTTTGTGCCTTTCACAGAGAAAGTATTGTATGGATTTGTTAAGTGAGTTTGGTTTGCTTGCTTGTAAGCCTTCTGCTACTCCTCTTGAGCAGAACTTGACCATTACTAGTGAACCTAGTGAGAAAGACATTGTCATTGACAATGTGACTGAATATCAAAAGCTTATTGGGAAATTGATTTATCTTACTCACACTAGGCCTGATATAGCCTATTCTGTTCATTGTTTGAGTCAATTTATGCATAAGCCCTTGAAATCTCATGTTAAAATTGCCCTCAAAGTATTGAGATACTTGAAAGGGTCTCCTGGATTGGGTGTTCACATTACCAAGAGTCCAAACCTTTCTCTTGAGACCTTTGTTGATGCAGACTGGGCTAAGTGTGTAGTTACCAGAAAATCTGTTACAGGTTTTTGCTTGTTTTTGAATGGATCTCTTGTATCCTGGAAGAGCAAAAAACAACTCACCTTGTCTAAATCTTCTGCAGAAGCAGAATATAGGGCCCTTGCTTCAGCTACTTCTGAAGTCATTTGGGTTCTAAAACTGCTTGATGATTTGAAATGGGGAAACTGGCTTCCAGTTCCTATACACTGTGACAGTGAGGCTGCAATTAAGATTGCAGCTAATCCTGTATTCCATGAACGTACAAAGCACCTTGAAATTGATCTCCACTTTGTGAGAGACAAAGTTATTGCAGGTGTCATTGAGACTAAGAAGATTGAATCAGCTAACCAAATAGCTGACATTTTAACCAAGGGGTTGAATAAAATTCAACATGATAAGTTGGCTTCAAAACTAGGTCTCTATGATGTGTTTCAGGTTAAGGCTAAGAGGGGATGTTAAATTGTAGCCTTAACTGAAACTTTATAAACCTGAGGGACCACTCTTGTCTATTTGTTATTCTTGCAGGTTTGTGCCAGAAGTGTCAAAAAGAAGAAAAGGAGGGGAGAAGAATGTAACTTGAAGATATGGCTGCTATATAATGAGCTTTATACCCATTTAGGTTTTTTTGAGAGAATATATATCATTTCATATTATTAGGTCTGTATATTTTCTCTCCATATTTTTTCCATATTTTTTGATTCGATAAAATGTTTGTAATAGAACTATTATCAAGTTAGATAATAGGTTTGCAACCGATTAACGGAGGTAAACTTTGTGTGAGATTTGAGATTGTTTGTGTTGACTGATTGAGATCAGTCTTGAGTTGTTTGGTGTTCTTGAATTAAGATTCAATATATTTAGGTTTGTTATCGAAATTAAAATTTCGCTTGAAACTTCGTGTCGCGATTCGACAGCGAGAGGTCTAGCATACGTTGTCTTAACCGGGTCTGCGCTAGAGAGCTCTCTCGAAGTAGAAATGCCTATTTCAAATACCCGATGGGGGAAAACCCCCTACTAATCCGCCTGAAGGCACGACGATTAATAGGGGTAAACCCTGCCCCCTTAGACTTGAACCTGGGTATACCCAAGTCAAGCCCTCATAAAGGGACTTAATACCTATGTTCTCCCCAAGACTTGAACACAAGACCTCATGCAAGGGGGGATGTTCTTTCAACCATTGAGCTAAAGCTCAAGGACATAAACGGGCTTTTTATTCATTAATGAGACATCACACTACAGATTCCTTTTTAAAATAATAACTGAGGTAATTAGTCACTGAAGATTCATCGGACCTAAACTTAATATATCTAAACATTTATATATACTAAAAACCAATATGTAATGTACAAGTCTTGAAGCTTAAAATACAACACCTTTTTAACCTTTGTAAATTTTCATCTTAAACCCTAAATTTTTAACATTTTTCTCTTTAAGGCTTTAACATAACTTTTGCAACTTTTTATTTTACCCCTTAAAGTTTCTATTTTTAACTTTTACCCCATAAAGTTTTCGTTTTTAAATATTTGACACCAAACTTTTGGGTTCTTATGTTTCTATCAAACAACTTTCACACATGTACAATTTTACTTTTAAACATTTGGTTTTGATGATTTGTACTCTTTCCGTTATACATATGGCTTTTAATATATAACAATTTTTGTTATCGTTACACTTAACATTTAAAACAATACACTATATTATATCATTGTCGTCAGAGTGTCATTATAATATCGTTATATATTGTTTTACTTTTTTGTTTTCTTTTAATACTCTAGCTATTCTTATTGTTTTTATACTTTTTGTTTTCTTAATTCGGGTTCGAAAAATTGTATTATACTATTATATACTGTTCGTATATAAATTTTAAACACGTAAAAAACATTTTCCGCAACAACGTGCGGGTATAATTACTAGTTATATTACTGTCAAATAGGATTGTTCTTTTTTTCTTTATTCACGGCAACACTGGAGTATCATTATACTATCAGTGTTATCACTCGATTATATATCAACACCAAATTACTAATTTAAAACGAAACTCAATATTTTACCGAAAAACATGTTATATAATATTCAAACTCAAAACCTTATATTTGGCAAGAAAGAAATAATAGGTTGTTTAAAAAGCGGAAGCGGTCGAAGGATGAGCTGGTGAAAGACATTCTAGGCACTGTACGCTTAAAATTGTCAACTTTTCGTTACAAGAAGACCAAGAGATTGGATGCTTTCTTGACAGCATGGGATCTTCCGGTTTTATTAGCGAGTAGTTAGTTAATCCGTATATCTCATGTATCTTTTTTTTGTACCGTTTATATGTTTAGGTGGGATCTAGGAGTGTTATGTCGCTCTTATGTGGTTGTCGCATGTTGCGAGGTCGTTGTACTATGTCATTCTATCATCCAGATAGAGTGCCTGAACTTTATTTTCTCTTTTAATATATGAACCAGGGGTGACGGCCTTTACCGAAAAAAAACTCAAAACCTTATACCATCCAAATGTCACTTGATTCAAAAGCCAAAAAGAGTTGGTTGATTTTACTTCCGATATACTTTTGGCTTCTTTAGTAAAAGGGTCAAAGCATGCCGACTAATCCGGTATATCCTTTGTTAGGCACTTAGGCTACTATCAAATCTTGATATTTAGTTCTGCTATAATAATAATAAAGGTTACTATACAAGTGATATATCATAGGTCCTTCTCATAAATCTAAATAGAATTAATTGATCAGGCCATCAAGGTCTAGGGTTATCGAGAATTCGGTCTTCTACAATTAAATTTGTAATGACCATTTCTAGCTTAACTTGTGACAAGCCTAATATAGCTTCAACGTTCCGCTTTAAGATAATCCTTTTAACGCAAAATAAGAAGTTAATAATAATAATAACTCATAAGCTTCTATACTTATCGGGAGTTGAACTTAGCCCATATCCAATGAAGGCTTTTATAAAGTTTTTTACTATCTAAAAAAGTTTTTGTACAAAATTTTTTCACATGAATGAAAAGTTTATCAAAATCTTTAGGTATATGGAAGATTATAAAACTCTCTTTTCCTTGTTTAGTTAGTAAAATATATTATTAAAAAAAATTTTTTTAAAGCTTTTTATCATTAGAGCAATAACTTTAGGGCTACACAGCTTCAGGACTTATCCCTCACAAGAACTAATCTAGGGATGGCAACAGGCCGGGTATGAGCCGGGTTTTGGTAATCCCGGACCCGACGGGTCCCCATTTACCTATTAACCATCGGGTAACGGGTTTCTCCACGTGTAACCGGGTATCCGTTAACATGCTAATCAAACCATATATGTACAACTGGAACTTAGTACACTCTTAAGGCAACATAAAGTCATTGCATTCATTGATGTTTGGTATCTCTGCAAGAGTTTATGAAGTATAAATATTGTATGTTTTTGTGTCTGTGTTGCCATGAACATGCAAAACCATATCATACAACAATTGAAGTCATCTGTCCCGATCATATATACGACGAACATTTTTACTTGGAGTATCTTTTAAAAATGACACATTTTTGACCAATATACATGTTACATAATATAAGATTTATAACTTTAATTTATATTACGGGTCGGGTATATAGGTTCGGGGCGGGTTTCGGGTATACGGGTCGGGTATGCGGGTTTTCATCTAAAACCGTCCCCGGACCCGGCAAAAAAAATAAAACCATCCCCATACCCGGCCCTAGACCCGTATACCCGAACCCAAACCCGTACCAAAAATGTCGGGTTTCGGGTTTCCCCATTGGGTACGGGTTTTTTTGTCATCCCTACTTGAGACCATACAAAGACTTATAAAACTCTCTTTTCCTTGTTTAGTTAGTAAAATATATTATTAAAAAAAATTTTTTAAGCTTTTATCATTGGAGCAATAACTTAGGGGCTACACAGCGCCATGACTCATTCCTTAGAAGGACTAGTCTTTGTCAACTCCACATTAGCGCCACATCATACAAGGATTAACCAATGACTATTCCCCTAAAACATCTATGATACAAGGACTAATCTACTACCCACCATTTATACCATTGATTCCTTAAACACCTCGGTACCCCACACACTTAATTTATTGAATTCGTCCCTGCAAAGACGAGTAGCCAAGGACTAGTCCCACCGAATAGTTTTGACTCGTCCCTGGGATAAAGAGGAAAAGGGAGGGGAGGCGAGGGGGGGATGGAACGAATGACATTGTGTTGCTTCTTATTGAAAACTTTTATCAAATAACTCAACCATTGGAGATGTTTTTATACCCAAAGGTATTAACCAACAATTCTTTCTTAGAATTTGCAAAAGTTATACAAGTTTAACTTAAATATTAAAACATATAATTAAAACAAGACTATTATACTTCAAGGTTGTAAAACTTGTGGATCGGGATCGATCGGCGAGGTGGGGAGACGGGATTTTTTGAAAAATCGGGGAGATATCGGATTGGGTAATTTATATTCAAAAAATATAATTTATGAAATTATATGTAATAGAATACTAAAAATATCTAGGAAATTTCGAACTTAAACACAATTGTCTAAAAACATAACATAATTTTTCGAACTTAGACATAATTGTATCAAAACATTAACATAATTCTTTAAACTTAAACATAGAGGGTTTGTTTTATTGGAATAGGGTTTCTTTTAAAGACCTGTGAAAATTTAAATAAATAAAAAAGCTCACTTTTATTTACCTTGACCGAGTTTGACCGTTTCCGCCCGATATTTGACCGAGATACTCGATATTTGATCGATTTCTGACCGAGATTCTGATATTTGACCGATATTCCATGGTTGGCTAGCGTTGGCCGATATCTAAGCCGATCCCAACCATTTAGTCTCCTTGAGAGGCCGATCCCAAGATATCCCTATATTTACAACACTGTTATACTTTAGGATTTGAAACTAGAAGAAAAAAATAAACGTTCAAAGTTTGTTTTTAAGGAAAAAAATAAAGAAATGTCCAAAGTTACACAAAGTATACTATACAGTAGTGATATGAAGATTAAATGGAGTAAATGGACAAGTTTAATTGAGTCATTGAAGATGTTAGGACCAGTTTCAGTGAAACTGGCCAGTCTCCAGTTGCACCTGGAGATCAAGAAGATTTGTCCAGAAATATATTGAAGTCCAGTTGCATCGTACAGTTAACGCAACTGAAGACTTCCTCCAGTTGAAGAATCCTTCCAGTTGGAGTCGAAGACAACAAGTGGAAGATAGAGAATGACAATGGTAGCGAAGCCCAGTTGACATTCTAGTCAGTTACAAACTGGAGACCGTCAGTGGAAAGCTCTTACAAAGTTTTACACTGATTACGAGGAATTGACTTTTATGCTTTATGTGCTTTTACCCGGATAATAAGATTTATCTTATTATTTAAGTACAAAAAGGTACATAAAGCTGGTTGAATAAAGTTGCTTTATACTGCAACTTTACACAGCATTTTAAGGAATTAAATGTTATTCCTTAAATGTTCTCAACCATATTTGTACGGCCAAAGTTAACATCCCAATGTTAACTTTGCCTATAAATACAAGTCATTGCACAACCAAGAATAACACTTTTACATTTTAGAAGTCACACACTTTGCAAACCTGCAATATTCTTGGTGAACTTGTGCAATATTCTCTCAATCGTAAAAAGGAACATTTCACAACTTTAAGTGTTTCGACTGTTTAGAGAAATTCCAAGTGTAGATCAATTGTAGTTCATAGGTTGTTAGGATATTTACATACTTTTATTATCTTGGTTCCGCAACAACCTTGTAATTTATTTAAAGTTAATAAATAAATTATACTTGAAAATTACATATTGTCTCACCAATTTACTTTACAAGTATTTTGTATTATTGCATTGTTATTTACTTATTGTCACTTAAATAAGTAATCTATCTAGAACTTGGTATATACTCTCTGTAACTGGTCGTCTCCAGTTCAGTGCTTATATTGCAAAGTAACTCCACCATCGACATAGAGGTATCTTCAGGTAGTACCATCTATTGAGTTAGGACTTACAAGTGGTATCAGAGCAGAAGGCTAATAAACTTGCCTAGATCTGCTTAGATGAACACTACTGAAGGTGGAGATGGTTCTGGTCAAGGTGAAAACCCTTTGAATACTAATACACCACCTTTTCAAAATGTTAATACAAACCCTCCTCCTCCTCCTGCCCCAAATCACGTCCATGTACATTATTCTAACACTCCTGTTCCAAAATTTGATGGAAACAGTGAGACCTTTGGTACATGGAAGGCTAGAATGCTTTTGCATTTTGGTGGGATAGAGAGGTATATGTTGAAAATCCTTAAGGATGGACCATATATACCCATGTCTCTTGGGGTAAGTCCTCTTCTAGATCCAACTGGAAGAAGAGGCTCAAGAGAATAGCTCGAAGACCACTGGTCTGATGAGGATCGTAGACTTGTAGATCTGGACACCAGACTCAAGAACATGATCCTTGGAGCTGTTCCTGAAGATCTAATTCCAACACTTGTGTTGTTCCCCAGTGCCAAGTCAATGTGGGATGAATTAGTTATTCAGTTTGAAGGAGGTGATGACACTATTGTCACCAGAAAAGTTGCCTTGAACAAGAAGTATGAATCCTTCTTTGCTCTGCCCAATGAAAGTCAAACTGGTACATACACCAGATTTTCTAGCCTCATTAATCAGCTGAGAGGCTTGGGTGTAGAGAAGGATAAGGATATTCTTCTTGAGAAGTTTTGTGATATTCTTCCTTCCAAATGGGAAAATATGGTTCTTGTCTTAAGACAAGGTAAAACCCTGCACATCCATACTCTTGCATCGCTCTATGGAGCCTTCAGATTCACTAAAGATAACAATGCTGCAAGACTGGTGGCTGAGCAGGATGCCATGAACCATGCCCAGAGTCCCAAGGTTGCTAGTGTAACTGAGCGACCTTGTGCTGCTTTAATGTCTGCAGAGAGTGTCCAGGCACACTCAATGAAGGAGATGTTAAACAGTTTCTTGAACTCTGGTCTGACCACTGAAATCAGTGATGGTTGTGATGAAAATGACGATGATGATCTGGTAGCCATGATTGCTAAAACCTTTAACAGGTTTAAGCATAAATCTAAAAGATTTAATGGGCCAAACAATGCTTCCAGCTCCAGCTCTCTGGATAAAACCAATCTTACCTGCTATAAATGCGGTAAGAAAGGTCATTTTATGAAGGAATGCAGATCTAGTCAGATGAACAACCAAACTGGCCCCCCTGTCCCTAATTTCAATCGGCCTGATGATAGCTACAAAGCTAAATATAAGAAGCTTAAGGCCCAGATTGCCATCCTGTCCATGGAAAAAGAAAAGGATCAGTGCTTGATGGCACAAACTGAGGGAAAATGGGAGTACTCTGATGACTCATCAGCTGATGAAGAAGAGGAAAGGGACATGTGTTTCATGGCCTTGGAAGATCAACAGCAGCATGTGGCAAAAGAAGATGTCATCACTGGAAGATGGGTGGACATCATTTTGAAGAAGGTATGTGATTATGACAATCAGGTGGATCCAGAACTGAAACTGGACCTTGCTGAATCATTAAGTGGTGATTTGGCTTTTGTGGAAACTGTTAGAGCAGATAGTGAAAGATATCTGGACACTATCTTAATTGAACTAAACAATGTTAAGCCACAACTTAATGATTTACAAAGTGTCCAGTTGGCTCTCAAGGAGTCAGTTTTAAAAATTGAGGCTTTGGAATTTGATAATCAAAAATTAATTTCTGATCTTGAAAAAGAACAAATGATTATCAAGTCATGGGTAAAAGCATCTGGAAAGAACTATGATGCATTTTCTAGAAAAATTGATGCCCAGAAAAATGCATGGAAATCTGGAGATCTGGAAATGGCAGCTCTCATACCAGATCTTCATGCATTGCCTCCAGCTCTCAGGGTTGAAACTTCTTATGATCAACCTGAAGCTGTTGAAACTGAATCCATTGAGACCACCCCCATTGAGGTTAAACCTGGAGCCAAACAGGCTAAAGCTCCAGTTAAAAAGGCCACTGGTAACAAGCCTTTACCTCAAAAGTCTAAGGAGCCCAAGACCCAAAAGACTAAAACTCCAGCTGAACCAAGGTCCAAGGTTTAGCAGCCTGATGAAAACAATATTTTGTTTAAACTGGAAAGTCAACTCCAACTTTTGTCTCGACAGGTTCAGAGTTGTACTGCCCAGATCAAAAATCTGGAAGGAGGTTCATCACCTCCAGTTTTAAAACAAAATATTAAATCCTCTTCAAAACCAAAACAAAAGAATGTTCCATCTGGAACTAAATCTGATAAGAAAAAGGGGAGCAGGTATCAAATACCAATCGTTTTTACTCCTGCACCTGGATCTGGTGAAAAAGATCCAGATGTAGACTTCAGTTTACCTCCACAACAATCAACTGTGACTTCTGTAGAGAAGTCCAGTGAACCCATCAAGAAAAGATGGGTTCACAAAATAACTGATGATTTTTGTGGGTGTGCAGGGCGATCGAAAGAAGAATATCTTGTATCTGGACAGCGCTGCTGGCCGGACTATGACCGGATGTAAGCCCCTGCTTGAAGAGTTCACTGTCCAAGATGGACCGGCAGTGACGTTTGGTAATGATCAAACTGGAAAGACTGAAGGATATGGTGTGCTCAATAACGGACAAGTCGAATTCAAAAGAGTTGCATTTGTGAATGGTTTGAAATACAACCTGATCAGTGTCAGTCAACTTTGTGATGATGGCTACAGAGTTTTGTTCGATATTGCTCAAGGCACCATATTTAACAAGGATTGGAAAGTGGTGATGGTTGCACCAAGAAAAGGAAATGTGTACATCATGGATATGGAACCAGCTCCAAAAGAGCAATGCTTCTATACCAAAGCTGATGAGGACACCAACTGGCTGTGGCATAAAAGATTATCCCATCTTAATTTCAAAAATATTAACAAGTTGTCTCGCAAACAACTGGTTGATGGGATACCTCAAATTTCTTTCAATAAAGAAAAGCCATATCCAGGGTGTGAGATGGGCAAGCAGAAAATGGCCAGTTTCAAGACTAGGCAAAACTTTAGCATCACTGAACCTCTTCACATGCTACATATGGATCTCTTTGGTCCAGTGAATGTTCAAACTAGAGCTGGAAAGAAGTACACTCTAGTTGTGGTCGATGAATTCACCAGATATTGCTGGGTGGTATTCCTCAGATCCAAAAGTGATGCACCTGCTGAAATCATCTCTCTCATCAAAAGAATTGAACTCAAGTATACTCGAAAAGTCTGTCAGTTGCGAAGTGATAATGGTACTGAATTTCAAAATAAGGTACTTGAAACATTTTGCAATGACACTGGCATCTCTCAAAACTTCTCATCAGCACACTCTCCAGAGCAGAATGGAGTTGTGGAAAGAAAGAATCGCACACTGATAGAAGCAGCCAGAAGTATGCTATCTGAATCAGGTCTTCCCACCAGTTTTTGGGCTGAAGCAGTGGCAACAACTTGTCACACCCAAAACCGGTCAGTCTACATCAAGAGACACAAGAAGACCGCCTATGAAGTGCTCAGGAATCGAAAACCAAATATTGGATATTTCCATGTATTTGGTTGTCCAGTTTATATTTTAAATGATTCCAGTCAGCTTGGAAAGTTTGATGCAAAAGCTGATGAAGGTGTATTTTTAGGCTATTCAGATATTCGAAAGGCCTTTAGAGTTTATAATTATAGACTCCAAAAGGTTCATGAGACAATTCATGTCACATTCGACGAATCAACTGAAGCAATCAACAAGAGACCAAGCCTTGATATTTCTCCAGTCGTTCCAATAAATTTTGGCGAAACTGACCAAGTTCATCAGTCAGTTGTTTCACCAAAAGATGTTTCCAGTTACAACAAATTGGAACCAGTTAAGAAGAAGAGTATCACCAGTGACACTTCATTTTATCCCTCCATCAATTTCAATTTACCACAGGAATTGGTGATTGGATCTGATGTTCGTGCCATTCCAATATCAGCACCAGTTCAAACTCCAACTTCTTCAGTTCTTCAAGAAATGCCTTTTAATGAAGAATTTCATGATGCAAATCGTGACCTCATTGACTCTGATGAGGACGTAGAAGTAGTTTGGACAAATCCTCCTCCAGAAGCTGCTGCAACTGAAGAAGATCGCCAGGTGACTTGCACTGATATTGTGTTACACCAGCCTAGTCAATACACTAGATGGACTCGAGCACATCCAATTGAACAGATTGTGGGAGATCCAAATAGTGGGGTTCTGACTAGAAGAGCCACCAGTGAGCAATGCTTAAACGTCACCTTCTTATCTCTAATTGAACTGAAGAAGATTGACGAGGCTATGGCAGACCCAAGCTGGGTGGAAGCTATGCAAGAAGAGCTCGTCCAGTTTGAAAGGAACAATGTTTGGGAGCTTGTTCCTTGTCCACCTGGGTTAAAGAAAGAACCCATTGGTACAAGATGGGTCTACCGAAACAAGATGGATGAAGATGGCCATGTTGTAAGAAACAAGGCCAGATTAGTTGCCCAGGGTTTTTGTCAAGCAGAAGGCGTTGACTTTGATGAAACTTTTGCTCCAGTTGCAAGACTTGAAGCCATCAGAATATTTTTGGCTTATGCAGCCCATCTGCAGTTTAAAGTCTTCCAGATGGATGTCAAAAGTGCGTTCCTGAATGGAACATTGGAAGAAGTTGTGTATGTTAAGCAGACTCCAGGCTTCATCAATGAGAAGCATCCTCACTGGGTCTATAGACTGAACAAAGCTTTGTATGGTCTTAGACAAGCCCCAAGAGCCTGGTATGATACTTTAAGTAAACATGTTCTTAAAAATGGCTTTCAAAGAGGTGCAATAGATAATACCTTATTTATCTTGAAAGAAAAAGGTAATATCTTATTGGTACAAATTTATGTTGATGACATTATATTTGGTTCAACTGATGATGCAATGTGTAAAAAGTTTTCTAAAATCATGTCATCTGAGTATGAAATGAGTTTAATGGGAGAATTAACATTTTTCTTAGGTCTTCAGATTAAGCAAACTGAAAATGGAATTTTCATAAACCAAGGAAAATATGTCAGAGATTTGTTAAGAAAATACAAATATGATTCTATCCCATCGAAAAACACACCTATTGCAGCACCATTAAATTTGGACTCTGACCCAACTGGCAAACCAGTTAACATAACTGAATATCGTGGAATGGTTGGTTCACTGATGTATTTAACTGCCAGTCGACCAGATATAATGTTCGCAACATGTCTATGTGCCAGGTTTCAGGCTAACCCTAAAGAATCACATTTGCACGCTGTTAAGCGTATCTTTAGATTCCTGAAAGGGTGTCCTAATCTTGGTCTTTGGTACCCCAAAGGCTCAGGGTTAGATCTAATGGGTTATTCAGATTCAGATCATGCAGGTTGTAAGATAGATAGAAAATCAACAACTGGTGGTTGTCATTTCCTTGGAGGAAAACTGGTAAGTTGGACTAGCAAGAAGCAGACGTCAGTCTCTATGTCCACTGCTGAGGCAGAGTACATTTCTGCGGCCAGTTGTTGTACCCAGATTCTCTGGATCAAGAACCAGTTACTAGATTATGGTCAAAAGTATACAAGGACCCCAATCTTTTGTGACAACACCAGTGCAATTGCTATATCTCACAACCCAGTGATGCACTCCAAGACAAAGCATATTGACATCAGGTATCATTTTATTCGTGATCATGTTATGAAAGGAGACATTGAAATTCATTTCATCCCCACTGACAAACAGCTCGCTGATGTTTTTACAAAACCTCTTGATGAGAAAACCTTTAAACATCTCATCAGCGAACTGGGAATGTTAAATCCTTAAAACTGGAGATTTTTGTTATGAACGCGTCAGTGACACTGATGAAGTTCTCCAGTTGAAAAGGTCCAGATAATCTTTGTTCGCCAGGCTATCGAACGCCTTTGTGATACTATCCTGGCATTAATTGATTTCTGGATCATCATTTTAGGGGGAAAGACTCAAAATAATTTTCTAACTAAAATTCGTTTTGTTTGAAAATGGCAACTGGAGAACTCTCCAGTTGGAAACTGGCACTGGACTAATCCTCCAGTGACCAGATTCAGTCTTGTCTTAATTTTTTATAACGTTAGAGATACTTGGTCAATATTTGTGACATGTGATGGCACTCGAGTGCTTTAAACCACTTGATATCGTCATCCGACGTGTTTAAAGTCATTTTGGTATTTGACAACTGTTTTTATTGGGAAAATTAAAATTAGTGGGCGCGTGGGTAAGTTAAGCCGTCGTAGCATTTAATGCTGACACAATTAATTATGTTTTTACTTCAAAATTCAAACTTATTTTGTTAAAATATCTACAAAATTGATTTTGTTAAATAAAATATAATTTTTGGTATTTCATTGGGATCTTGAATTCCTTATAAATACCCTTATTTACTCCGATCACATTTACTTCCCTTTACATTCTTTCATTTACTTCCCAATCATCTAAAATTGCTTCATTTCTCTCTCTGCTTCATAAATCAAGAACCCTAATTCCTAAATTTCAATTTCAATTTCAAATGGCACCTAAATCATCCCGTTCAAGAGATGTAAATCTCTTAACTGTCCCATATGCTCCTTCACCAGATGTCAAACAGGCACCTGGTGCTCCTGGTAACACTTCGCTCATCAAACTTAATCCGAATAATCCGATGGCGAGTTTACAAGGAACTCAAGGGTCTAATACCCTTATTGGAAGAATTCAAAATTTTTTGAAGGATTCTCCAATTGGACCATCATTCTCTCTAAACCCACGCAAGATGTTTCACGACTACTTGTGTGAGTTTTGGTACACTGCTACTCTTTCTTCCGATTGTTCTTCCATCACTTTCACATTAAAAGGTGGAACAGTCCAGTGTACCTTATCAGCAGATGTGTTGAGGGATGCCTTACACCTCAACTACTGGAGAGAGGGTGAATCTCCAGTTGTCATCACCCCAAACATTAATTTTCGCCAAGTCCTCCTTGAAATGGGACATAAGGAGTGCTTAGAGAAAGGGGTTTTGAAGACAAAGGGTGCGATGACCATGAAGGGTCTTACACCTTCATGGAGGTATTTTTTCATCCACCTTGTGGAAAGTATGGGTGGGAGTTCTGGTGGTCTTGACCAGATTAACTCCGCACAGGCAGAGATGGCATACTGCTTGTGGAATGGATTGAGAGTGGATTTTGCCGATATCCTGTATAGAATCCTGGTACAAAAACTAAAGGGCACCAGGGGACTTTGTATCCCCTTCTCCAGGTTTCTCTCTCTTTGTTATCTACAAATTCTGGGCAGTGAAGCATACTTAAGCACAGATTCACCGTATACTGTCCCAGATTTGTTGAGGAATCTAGACTCTCTAGTATCTGAAGCTGGAGAGGTCGAGATTCCAGATCGAATGCGGCTGGCATTCGCAAAACTGATGCACCAATCGAAGGTGAGTCAGAAAGACAACCGGGCGGGCCTCAAAATAATGAGGGACCCTCCAGTTCGTCTAATGTTATGGTTGAGGATAGAGCAACTATAACTGAAGCAACCCCAATAACCTCTATCCCTGGTGAAGATACCTCGGTATCTGATCCTCCAACAGATGCACCCAACCAGGAAACTGGGGAAGGTCATCTGGAGACTAACCCATCTGGTCAGCCCTCAGTTACATTCATGGATCTGGACATGAATGTTAATGACGAGGAAATCCTTTTTGAATCTTCGGATTCTGAAGGTACTGCTTCAGACTTGGAGATTTTTGATTCTACTGTACCAGATCAAAACCCTTCATCTCCAGTCTCGCTTCCAGATACTTCAATTTCACTTTCACCATCCCAAGTAAATGAGCCAACAAATATTCCTTTTCCCACTTATAACTATATGTCTGGAAACAGACGTATGGCACCTTCACCATCTGGGCAATTCTTACTCCTTCGAGAAATGCCACCCCCACCGCCGCCGTTGTTCACACCTGAGCATTCTCAGCATGAACAACACATTGAATTTCCAGTCCTTTCTTCTACCACCACTCCTACTATTTCTTCAACTGCTGCGATGTCAACTGGGGAGACTTCTCTAAGTTTGCTTCCTCCAGTTGCTCCAGTAGAAACTGCTGCTGGTCCAGTGACACCTTCTCCTCCGTCACTGGACAGTCAAGTTGTCTCTGTTCAAGCCGATCTCCAAAACCTTCTCACCAGGGTGGAGGAGATTCAAAAGACACTTGACAAAAACATCAAGTCTTTCTCCAGATACCACAAGGATCACTTGACCAATATTAAAGTGGTTGATCTGGGGATTAACAAGTTTTCATCAAATGAAGACTTGGTGTTGAAGAAGCTGAATGAGTTGGTCATTGGCTGCAACAATCTGGCAACATCTTTAAAAGAAGCCTTTGACCTCACTCGGTCCAAGGTCACAACCTCAATCTCCAACTTGCTGGGCAACACTGTTAGAACATCTGAAGTGGATTTAAGGGAGATTGAAAAACAGGTAAAGGAATTGGTTGACAAGCCTGGGTTGAATATGACTGAACTTGGGCAGCAGTTAATGACTTCAGTTGGTCAGAAAATAGATGATACGCTGGGTGCTAGAGAACAACAATTGATAGAAAAGGTGATGTCTGAGATCACCAAGCTGGCCACTCCTCAGGTTGATCTGGCCCCACTCACAAATGAGATCAACCAGTTGAGGGGCAGCATTGATAACTTGAACACACAGGTATCACTTCATGCTCAGTCTCTGGATAAACTGACAACTGAAGTAGAAAGTTTGAAGAAAAAGGATGAAGAGGTGAAGGATAAGGTGGTTTCTGGTTTGGATGAAGATTCCAAGATTTTGAATGAACTAAAAACTGGTCAGGAACAAGTTGCAGCTAATGTTCTGACCCAGTCTAAAGAAACCAACCACCTATGGAGATCTTTCAGGATGATGTGCACGATATTCAAAGAATGCAAGAACATGCAATCGTGGCAGCCTCTTGACCGGTTTCCAGCTCACCATTCTGAATGGGAAGTGATTAGGGCAGGTCTAGATGCTGCCAAGGGGGAAAGAAGTGCAGTTCTTGCACAAACTTAAACTGAAAGTAATCCATCTGGAAGTCAAACAGGTAGGGAAATGATTGTGGCTGCCAGTACTGAAGCTGGTGAGCAAAGAATTGGTGAAACTGGTGATATAAGTGTTAGGGGAATGTTGTGGATAAAGGAAAAGGTTTGGCATCTGATGTATCTGCCCAGCCGGCCACTGATGTACCAATGTTAGAAACTGGCAATGCTGATGTACTTCCTCCAGTTTCTGAAAGTGTGAGCAAACAACTGGCTAGACTTGGCAATGAAATTAAAGAAAGAAAGAAAATGAAACAAAGAAACCAAGCTGAAGCCAGAGCACATCTTGCACAGATTAAATTGCTTGATATTAGTGATGCTCATCTTTTGGGAATCACTAAGGAGGAGTATGCCAGAGTAAAGAATGATCTCAGGATAGTTGACATGTTGAAAGAAATGCTTGATGTTGAATTAGACAGACACTATCCTGATGATGAAGCTGAATTTGATGCCAAAAGTTTGAATATATCAATGGAGAAGGCAAAAGAGAACAGGGCCAGTGGGATTCTAAAAAGAATTGAACATGTAAAGAAGGTTGTGAAAAGGGTATTGAATCCACCAAGAAGGATCCCTCAACCAAGAAGACCACTGACCAGAGATGCTGACCTTAGCACATTTGTAGAACCAACTGGCGAGGTATCGAATGATGACATCAAGTCTGCTGTACTGGCTGCTGGAGCTGGGAGTATTAAAATATCCAATGAATCTGAAGCAAGAAGCTATTACTCCCAGATCATGGCAACCAGAAGACATAGTGGGACTATCAATGGTGTTAATGTAACAATTAAGCCATGCACCAAGTACTTTCACGTTGAAGTTAGTTATACCAGAGGGCCACTGGTTAAAACTGACAATCCTGGTGCAATGCAGTATGGGTTCTCGGAATGGGTGGAAATGGTGAACTTTTTGGATGCTAAGGCACAAAAGAATAGGTTTGAGAAAGCTTGGGTGAACTTCTTGAAGGGCAAGATTCAACACAAAGAAAATCTGGAGCTAAAGTTGAATATTGATCCTGAAGACTCTCAGCCTATCTCTTCAGTGACCAAGAGAAGACGAACTGGCGAAGGGCCATCTAATTAAGTTCTCTTTTCAGTTTATCTACTTGTAATTTTATTTACATTTTGTAACTTGTGTAAATTTCATTTCCTTGTATAAATGAAGTTACCAGTTTGTAACCACAAGGTAGATAATAGATTAGATCTAACAAACTTAAAAAGAAAAACCCAAGGCATTTATTGATCTATAAAAATGCCTTGGAAAACTTAGATAGATTTAATCGAACAAGTCTCTCCAGTTCACACTTGTATAGATACAAGAACTGAAAAAGACTTGACAATATTTCAGGACAAATAGGGGGAATTTGTTAGGACCAGTTTCAGTGAAACTGGCCAGTCTCCAGTTGCACCTGGAGACCAAGAAGATTTGTCCAGAAATATATTGAAGTCTAGTTGCATCGTACAGTTAACGCAACTGAAGACTTCCTCCAGTTGAGAACTGACCAGTTGAAGAATCCTTCCAGTTGGTCGAAGACAACAAGTGGAAGATAGAGAATGACAATGGTAGCGAAGCCCAGTTGACATTCTAGTCAGTTACAAACTGGAGACCGTCAGTGGAAAGCTCTTACAAAGCTTTACACTGATTACGAGGAATTGACTTTTATGCTTTATGTGCTTTTACCCGGATAATAAGATTTATCTTATTATTTAAGTACAAAAAGGTACATAAAGCTGGTTGAATAAAGTTGCTTTATACTGCAACTTTACACAGCATTTTAAGGAATTAAATGCTATTCCTTAAATGTTCTCAACCATATTTGTACGGCCAATGTTAACTTTGCCTATAAATACAAGTCATTGCACAACCAAGAATAACACTTTTACTTTTTAGAAGTCACACACTTTGCAAACCTGCAATATTCTTGGTGAACTTTTTGGATGCTAAGGCACAAAAGAATAGGTTTGAGAAAGCTTGGGTGAACTTCTTGAAGGGCAAGATTCAACACAAAGAAAATCTGGAGCTAAAGTTGAATATTGATCCTGAAGACTCTCAGCCTATCTCTTCAGTGACCAAGAGAAGACGAACTGGCGAAGGGCCATCTAATTAAGTTCTCTTTTCAGTTTATCTACTTGTAATTTATTTAAAGTTAATAAATAAATTACACTTGAAAATTACATATTGTCTCACCAATTTACTTTATAAGTATTTTGTATTATTGCATTGTTCTTTACTTATTGTCACTTAAATAAGTAATCTATCTAGAACTTGGTATATACTCTCTGTAACTGGTCGTCTCCAGTTCAGTGCTTATATTGCAAAGTAACTCCACCACCGACATAGAGGTGTCTTCAGGTAGTACCATCTATTGAGTTGGGACTTACAGAAGCTTTTATTTCTTTTTGGTCTTTTTTTTTTTCGTTTTTTTTTAATTTTTTTTTTTTTTTTTTTTTTTTTTTTTTTTTTTTTTTTTTTTTTTTTTTTTTTTTTTTTTTTTTTTTTTTTTTTTTTTTTTTTTTTTTTTTTTTTTTTTTTTTTTTTTTTTTTTTTTTTTTTTTTTTTTTTTTTTTTTTTTTTTTTTTTTTTTTTTTTTTTTTTTTTTTTTTTTTTTTTTTTTTTTTTTTTTTTTTTTTTTTTTTTTTTTTTTTTTTTTTTTTTTTTTTTTTTTTTTTTTTTTTTTTTTTTTTTTTTTTTTTTTTTTTTTTTTTTTTTTTTTTTTTTTTTTTTTTTTTTTTTTTTTTTTTTTTTTTTTTTTTTTTTTTTTTTTTTTTTTTTTTTTTTTTTTTTTTTTTTTTTTTTTTTTTTTTTTTTTTTTTTTTTTTTTTTTTTTTTTTTTTTTTTTTTTTTTTTTTTTTTTTTTTTTTTTTTTTTTTTTTTTTTTTTTTTTTTTTTTTTTTTTTTTTTTTTTTTTTTTTTTTTTTTTTTTTTTTTTTTTTTTTTTTTTTTTTTTTTTTTTTTTTTTTTTTTTTTTTTTTTTTTTTTTTTTTTTTTTTTTTTTTTTTTTTTTTTTTTTTTTTTTTTTTTTTTTTTTTTTTTTTTTTTTTTTTTTTTTTTTTTTTTTTTTTTTTTTTTTTTTTTTTTTTTTTTTTTTTTTTTTTTTTTTTTTTTTTTTTTTTTTTTTTTTTTTTTTTTTTTTTTTTTTTTTTTTTTTTTTTTTTTTTTTTTTTTTTTTTTTTTTTTTTTTTTTTTTTTTTTTTTTTTTTTTTTTTTTTTTTTTTTTTTTTTTTTTTTTTTTTTTTTTTTTTTTTTTTTTTTTTTTTTTTTTTTTTTTTTTTTTTTTTTTTTTTTTTTTTTTTTTTTTTTTTTTTTTTTTTTTTTTTTTTTTTTTTTTTTTTTTTTTTTTTTTTTTTTTTTTTTTTTTTTTTTTTTTTTTTTTTTTTTTTTTTTTTTTTTTTTTTTTTTTTTTTTTTTTTTTTTTTTTTTTTTTTTTTTTTTTTTTTTTTTTTTTTTTTTTTTTTTTTTTTTTTTTTTTTTTTTTTTTTTTTTTTTTTTTTTTTTTTTTTTTTTTTTTTTTTTTTTTTTTTTTTTTTTTTTTTTTTTTTTTTTTTTTTTTTTTTTTTTTTTTTTTTTTTTTTTTTTTTTTTTTTTTTTTTTTTTTTTTTTTTTTTTTTTTTTTTTTTTTTTTTTTTTTTTTTTTTTTTTTTTTTTTTTTTTTTTTTTTTTTTTTTTTTTTTTTTTTTTTTTTTTTTTTTTTTTTTTTTTTTTTTTTTTTTTTTTTTTTTTTTTTTTTTTTTTTTTTTTTTTTTTTTTTTTTTTTTTTTTTTTTTTTTTTTTTTTTTTTTTTTTTTTTTTTTTTTTTTTTTTTTTTTTTTTTTTTTTTTTTTTTTTTTTTTTTTTTTTTTTTTTTTTTTTTTATTTTGCACGATTTTTTTTTTTTTTTTAATATTTAATTTGTTTTTTTTTTTTTTTTTTTTTTTTTTTTTTTTTTTTTTTTTTTTAAACCCTATTTTTTTTTATTATTACATCACCCTGTGGTGAGTTTTTGCTTCATTAGAACCCTTCACTTTAACAGCCGTTTGTTGCCCTCCGTTAACCCCCTCACGTGCATATCACGTGAGGGTATTTCAGTCCATTCTCACCTACCTTTATCCTTATAACATGTTTTACCCACCTATTTCAAACATAAAAGATCAAAACTCTTTTCTTCCAACATTCTCTTTCTTCCTCATCACATAAAATTAGGGTTTTATTAATAAAACAACAAAAATCTTTATCCTCCATCACATGTATATCTTTTCATATCTATATCATCTTCACCATTAATCCTCTTGAAACAAAAGCTCATCTTCATCAAACACACTTTTTTTCGATCTGCATCAAAAATGTAAACCCAACCCACCCATTTTTTTCTGCTGTTATGGTAGTGGTGGTTAGCTATGGCGGACTGTCTGTAATAGATGGAGGTGATGATGGGGGGTATGGTGAAAGCCATAGGTATATTATATATATATATATATATATATATATATATATATATATATATATATATATATATATATATATATATATATATATATATATATATATATATATATATATATATATATATATATATATATATATATATATATATATATATATATATATATATATATATATATATATATATATATATATATATATATATATATATATATATATATATATATATATATATATATATATATATATATATATATATATATATATATATATATATATATATATATATATATATATATATATATATATATATATATATATATATATATATATATATATATATATATATATATATATATATATATATATATATATATATATATATATATATATATATATATATATATATATATATATATATATATATATATATATATATATATATATATATATATATATATATATATATATATATATATATATATATATATATATATATATATATATATATATATATATATATATATATATATATATATATATATATATATATATATATATATATATATATATATATATATATATATATATATATATATATATATATATATATATATATATATATATATATATATATATATATATATATATATATATATATATATATATATATATATATATATATATATATATATATATATATATATATATATATATATATATATATATATATATATATATATATATATATATATATATATATATATATATATATATATATATATATATATATATATATATATATATATATATATATATATATATATATATATATATATATATATATATATATATATATATATATATATATATATATATATATATATATATATATATATATATATATATATATATATATATATATATATATATATATATATATATATATATATATATATATATATATATATATATATATATATATATATATATATATATATATATATATATATATATATATATATATATATATATATATATATATATATATATATATATATATATATATATATATATATATATATATATATATATATATATATATATATATATATATATATATATATATATATATATATATATATATATATATATATATATATATATATATATATATATATATATATATATATATATATATATATATATATATATATATATATATATATATATATATATATATATATATATATATATATATATATATATATATATATATATATATATATATATATATATATATATATATATATATATATATATATATATATATATATATATATATATATATATATATATATATATATATATATATATATATATATATATATATATATATATATATATATATATATATATATATATATATATATATATATATATATATATATATATATATATATATATATATATATATATATATATATATATATATATATATATATATATATATATATATATATATATATATATATATATATATACAATATATATATACATATACATATATATATATATATATATAATATATATCTTATATATTATATATATATATATATACATATATATATATATATATACACATATATATTCTATTTATATATATATAGGTATATATATATATATATATATTGGAATATATATAGATATATAGAAGTATGTATCATTGATTGTTATAGATTATGAAGATAGAGTTATAGATCGGTTATGGAGTAATAGATTTGTGTGTGTAGATCTGGAAAAGAATACAAAAAGAAGAAAAAGGTGTTTAGAGGTAAAATGACCAATATACCCTCACGTGGTATGCACGTGACTAGGTTAACGGAGGGCTACAAATGTCCGTTAGAGAGAAGGGTGTCCAATGATACGAAAAGTCACCATAGGGTGATGTAATGATAAAAAAAAAGCACGGGGGCGAAACTTGATAATATGGCAAACCACAGGGGCATGTAATGAAATTAACTCAAATTATAAACTTTCAACTTTATGTACAATATATATTGTTGCACTTGATCTTGTTCAAATCCAAGTGTACTTTGAGATATTTACTAAGATACTTAATAAATGCTAGAGCAAGATATTGGCCAAAGTGGAATTATGATGATTATGACTCATAAAAATTATTAATAACTACGGCTTCTTAAGGATATCTCTAATGGTTAAATTGTTTGGTAAAGACTTTTTTATAAAAAGTTATAGAAAAAGTTTTACTCCAATGATTAAAAGTTTTTGAAAGATTTTTTTAGCAAAAAAAACCATTATATTACATTTGAATATAGATGAGAAAGAGTGTTATTTTCATCAAATAGCTTGAAGAACTTCAACCTATTTCATAAAAAGTCATCTTCTCCAATGGTAAAAAGCTTTTGAAAGACTTTTGATCAAGCTACCATTGGAGATACGGGAGATCTTACTAGTAATTTTTTTCCCGCTTTATCCTTTGTAATTTAAATAAATTATAGAGCTTCCTGCTTCAACAACAAATTCCATAATATGCGTAGAACTAATAAGCCATAGTGGCCACGTTATACGGGCTATGTTAGCGTTAGCATTTGGAGCTTTTTCTCCAACCTTGAAAGCTTCAAGCTCCTTTAACCAAACAAAGCTTTTTATTTGATAGGAGCATTTTCTTAAAAGCTTAAAGCTTGAAGCTCCTAAAAGCTTCAAAAAGCTCATTGCCAAACATAGCGTTAGAGTTTTGGGCTTTTTCTCCAACCTTAAAAGCTTCAAGCTCCTTTAACCAAACAAAGCTTTTTATTTGATAGGAGCATTTTCTTAAAAGCTTAAAGCTTGAAGCTCCTAAAAGCTCCTTGCCAAACATACCGTCTTCCGTTCTTACAATAGCTAATAAAATAAAATAAAATAACATCAATCAATATTATGAAAAACATCAATACTCGTGAGTGAACTATATATATGAGTCTTAGTAAGACGTGCATCTTATTGTATACATGTGGATTTTTAGAGTGGTTGTTTTTATATATACAATATTTTACTATGGGTTAAATGTTAATTTATCAGACAAAATCTAAAACTATAGTTCAAATTGAAAGTTTAAACGGATGCTAGAACAAACCTTATTTTATCACTATATTAGCTAAACCAACGCCTATAGATAAAATAAAATAAAATAAAATAAAATAAAATAAAATAAAATAAAATAAAATAAAATAAAATAAAATAAAATAAAATAAAATAAAATAAAATAAAATAAAATAAAATAAAATAAAATAAAATAAAATAAAATAAAATAAAATAAAATAAAATAAAATAAAATAAAATAAAATAAAATAAAATAAAATAAAATAAAATAAAATAAAATAAAATAAAATAAAATAAAATAAAATAAAATAAAATAAAATAAAATAAAATAAAATAAAATAAAATAAAATAAAATAAAATAAAATAAAATAAAATAAAATAAAATAAAATAAAATAAAATAAAATAAAATAAAATAAAATAAAATAAAATAAAATAAAATAAAATAAAATAAAATAAAATAAAATAAAATAAAATAAAATAAAATAAAATAAAATAAAATAAAATAAAATAAAATAAAATAAAATAAAATAAAATAAAATAAAATAAAATAAAATAAAATAAAATAAAATAAAATAAAATAAAATAAAATAAAATAAAATAAAATAAAATAAAATAAAATAAAATAAAATAAAATAAAATAAAATAAAATAAAATAAAATAAAATAAAATAAAATAAAATAAAATAAAATAAAATAAAATAAAATAAAATAAAATAAAATAAAATAAAATAAAATAAAATAAAATAAAATAAAATAAAATAAAATAAAATAAAATAAAATAAAATAAAATAAAATAAAATAAAATAAAATAAAATAAAATAAAATAAAATAAAATAAAATAAAATAAAATAAAATAAAATAAAATAAAATAAAATAAAATAAAATAAAATAAAATAAAATAAAATAAAATAAAATAAAATAAAATAAAATAAAATAAAATAAAATAAAATAAAATAAAATAAAATAAAATAAAATAAAATAAAATAAAATAAAATAAAATAAAATAAAATAAAATAAAATAAAATAAAATAAAATAAAATAAAATAAAATAAAATAAAATAAAATAAAATAAAATAAAATAAAATAAAATAAAATAAAATAAAATAAAATAAAATAAAATAAAATAAAATAAAATAAAATAAAATAAAATAAAATAAAATAAAATAAAGATAAAATAAAATAAAAAAATAAAATAAAATAAAAAAAATAAAATAAAATAAAATAAAATAAAATAAATAAAATAAAATAAAAAAATAAAATAAAATAAAATAAAAAAAATAAAATAAAATAAAATAAAATAAAATAAAATAAAATAAAATATCTCTATATTAAATAAAATAACATTTTGATGACATAAACATTTTATAGAAATTGCTTATATGGCATCTCCAAATCTTCTATCAAAACATATTTTTTTCATTTATTTAAGAACGAAATGCATTTTTGGTCCTGTGTTATCACACCATTTGCAATTTTGGTCCAAACATTTGCAAAGTGGCGATTCTGGTGCCACAAATGGAAAAGTTTCGCAATTTTGGTCCATTTTTAACTTTCCGTCCATTTTGCTCCGTTAGAGAGGCCATGTGCCAAGCACCTGATGGGCAATACTGTCTTTTTATACGAAACAAGGACCATTCTTGCAAATTAATTTATTTATTTTTATAAACCATTTCCCCCTTTACCTTCCACCTCTTACATCAACCACCACACACACACACGAACACACATTTCAATGGCGGATCTTTCCCTCCTTGAAGACGACTATACCGACGATCATCACGACATCCTATTAACAATTCCCACCCTCAACAATCTTGAAGACGACGAATTTGACCCAGATCACGATCTTGGATTCACTTCCGCCCATGATTTCTTTTCAAGACTGATGTGTAAAATCGAGTTTAAAAATTAAAACAAGAAATACCCGAAAACTGACTACTACACACTTGCGGGCAGTGGACCCGTTCGTATATAGTATAGCTAGAAGGTAAGTCCAGGATCGAACACGGGGAATGGTATTGAAATAGTTGTCAGCTAAAGTGGTTTTAGAATAAGGATGGAACCGTAGCCAAATCGCTACCTCACTTTGACAATTTGAAATTAAAGAAATTTAAATGACAAGACACTTGAAAGTAAAGAAAGTTCAAACAATATAAATAAAGATCATCCACTTCGAATCCACTTGACTTCAGTTATGATTGCACACGTTAAAGATCAAATTATTTAGAGTTGACAAGATAATCGTGAAAGGATAAAAATGCTCGCGTGGTACCACCAACCGCTCGCAAATCACCCAAACACCTAAATTGCTAGTTTAATTACCCAAGCCGGTACCACCAATGCCTAGAAAATCTCCCCAACAATTAGTTTGCTTGATTATCCAATTACCAATTATGCCTATGTGAATGAAAACGTGGTACCACCAACCGTTTCTAAACACGTTTACCGATTAATTCCTATTATAGATTTGACATTCACCGTCATACCATGAACCGGTGACAAACGACCATAGACAATCGAATTGCAACGATAAACATATTCACCTAGTACCACTAACGATGAACACATAAACCATCAACATCAAAAGAATAAATCACAAGGAATTAATTGATAAAGATCACGACACAACGATAATTTAATCAACTCTTGAATTAAAATATTGCAATCATATCATTCGTCAAGTTTCATCAAAGTGGATGATTATAAATCTAGCCACTCATGCTAAATCGAAAATAACAAACGAAATAGAAAGAGAACATATTGTACCAATATTTGTTGAATGCGGCGCAGTGGGGTGTGAATACTCCCACTGCGGCGCAGTGGGGTTGAATACTCCCACTGCGGCGCAGTGGGGGTGAAACTCCCACTGCGGCGCAGTGGGCATGGTGCACCCCCACTGCGGCGCAGTGGGGTGTGAATATCCCACTGCGGCCAGTGCATGGTGCACCCCCACTGCGGCGCAGTGGGGTGTGAATACTCCCACTGCGGCGCAGTGGCATGGTCACCCCCACTGCGGCGCAGTGGGCATGGTGCACCCCCACTGCGGCGCAGTGGGGTGTGAATTCCCACTGCGGCGCAGTGGGGTGTGAATACTCCCACTGCGGCGCAGTGGGGGTGAACTCCCACTGCGGCGCAGTGGGCATGGTGCACCCCCACTGCGGCGCAGTGGGGTGTGAATATCCCACTGCGGCGCAGTGGGGTGTGAATACTCCCACTGCGGCGCAGTGGGGCAACACTCCCACTGTGGCGCAGTGTAAACTTGCTGGAATTCTTGTGGCTTCTTTATTATCAGCTCTCGAACACTCGGATCAACATCTTGGCCTAAATTCGTCAGAAAATGCACCAAATGGACGCACAACCTGCTAAGAACCTGAAAGCACTAACAAACACCATAAACGCGCCAAATGCATACAAAATCGACTCAAAACACATACGAAAAAGGCCAATAATGATGTGGGCGATCTATATAAATTGGTCACATCAAATCCCCCCACACTTGAGTGTTGCTTGTCCTCAAGCAAATCTGGAAATTAAGCAAAAGCATTCCTTGGCACGAAGCTACATAAACACATTACGAATATCCAAAAAGAAGCCAAACCAAGTATGTCGATGACAAGGACTTAGGTGAAGCAGTTTTAATCTTAAATGAAAACCCGAAATGTTTGACAATATCTGAACAATCCACAAGCCTCAATAACATTTTTTTTTTTTTTTTTTTTTTTTTTTTTTTTTTTTTTTTTTTTTTTTTTTTTTTTTTTTTTTTTTTTTTTTTTTTTTTTTTTTTTTTTTTTTTTTTTTTTTTTTTTTTTTTTTTTTTTTTTTTTTTTTTTTTTTTTTTTTTTTTTTTTTTTTTTTTTTTTTTTTTTTTTTTTTTTTTTTTTTTTTTTTTTTTTTTTTTTTTTTTTTTTTTTTTTTTTTTTTTTTTTTTTTTTTTTTTTTTTTTTTTTTTTTTTTTTTTTTTTTTTTTTTTTTTTTTTTTTTTTTTTTTTTTTTTTTTTTTTTTTTTTTTTTTTTTTTTTTTTTTTTTTTTTTTTTTTTTTTTTTTTTTTTTTTTTTTTTTTTTTTTTTTTTTTTTTTTTTTTTTTTTTTTTTTTTTTTTTTTTTTTTTTTTTTTTTTTTTTTTTTTTTTTTTTTTTTTTTTTTTTTTTTTTTTTTTTTTTTTTTTTTTTTTTTTTTTTTTTTTTTTTTTTTTTTTTTTTTTTTTTTTTTTTTTTTTTTTTTTTTTTTTTTTTTTTTTTTTTTTTTTTTTTTTTTTTTTTTTTTTTTTTTTTTTTTTTTTTTTTTTTTTTTTTTTTTTTTTTTTTTTTTTTTTTTTTTTTTTTTTTTTTTTTTTTTTTTT
>CM067169.1:10889237-10924237 GCA_034093135.1 Erigeron breviscapus | reverse complement strand
CCCCCCCCCCCCCCCCCCCCCCCCCCCCCCCCCCCCCCCCCCCCCCCCCCCCCCCCCCCCCCCCCCCCCCCCCCCCCCCCCCCCCCCCCCCCCCCCCCCCCCCCCCCCCCCCCCCCCCCCCCCCCCCCCCCCCCCCCCCCCCCCCCCCCCCCCCCCCCCCCCCCCCCCCCCCCCCCCCCCCCCCCCCCCCCCCCCCCCCCCCCCCCCCCCCCCCCCCCCCCCCCCCCCCCCCCCCCCCCCCCCCCCCCCCCCCCCCCCCCCCCCCCCCCCCCCCCCCCCCCCCCCCCCCCCCCCCCCCCCCCCCCCCCCCCCCCCCCCCCCCCCCCCCCCCCCCCCCCCCCCCCCCCCCCCCCCCCCCCCCCCCCCCCCCCCCCCCCCCCCCCCCCCCCCCCCCCCCCCCCCCCCCCCCCCCCCCCCCCCCCCCCCCCCCCCCCCCCCCCCCCCCCCCCCCCCCCCCCCCCCCCCCCCCCCCCCCCCCCCCCCCCCCCCCCCCCCCCCCCCCCCCCCCCCCCCCCCCCCCCCCCCCCCCCCCCCCCCCCTTTTCCCCCCCCCCCCCCCCCCCCCACACTTAAGATGGACAATGCCCTCAATGTCCAATATTCGGTCAAAACAAAGGTAAATAGGGGTAAGCAAAATAGACAGAAAGAATGAGAACACATACCGGATTAAGGACACATTCCGTTTCAAAACAAGTAAGTCGACCCCGCACCACAAATTGCTCTTCCTAAAAAGGAAGTCCAATTTGCTTGACGGGAGAAACAGACTAGCCCAAAACGGAATGTGCGAGAGCTGTGTGTGAAACAATGTCAATAAAGATGCCAATTAAAAATGTTGCGCTGAACTTACTGCCAGCATATGCATGTGACATCATAGTGAGCTACTAACACGATCACACAATCAAACAAATCAATGCCAACGAATGTAGGTGAGAATGAGAATCCAACGGGTCCTCCCCCACACTTGGTTTCCACTAAGTATTTCCATCAATTCGGATCAAACCTGCTCAATTACACATCACAAGAACAAACTCCCGGCCGTGATACTGAGCATCCCACATAGGCTGATAATAATCAAGGCTATAGTTAGTGTGGGCCTGCTGTGATCCAACCCAGGTGAAATCCTGGTCCACCCTCCGCTGGTAAGCATCAAACTCTCGCTGACTGTTCTGCTGAGCCTCATAGATATTCTGAATAGTGTTCCCCAAAAGTGTTAAATCAAACGAGCGAGGGATGGGAATGTTACGTCCAGTCCTCCTCGGGGGCTCCTGTGGAGCATCAGCCATCTCAACATCAGCCTCCTCATCCTCCTCCTGAGCTGCACCCGAACCACCTGCATCTCCTCCTGACTGACCAGCATCAAATCCTGAATGAGCACCTGCATCCAAACCTGCAAAAGATGAAGAATCACCGCCAACATGTCCACCCTGAAAGACCCCAAACTGCACTGGACCTCGAGGAGAACCTCCTAAATCATGAGGTGGTGGTGACATGTTCCCCGGGGCAGTCGTACGAGAGAAAAAGGACTGACCCCCCTGACGATAATCGGGGACATAAATAGGCGGTGGAGAGAACGGAGGAATCGGGTCAGGTCGAACAAACTCCCGGCCGTGATACTGAGCATCCCACATAGGCTGATAATAATCAAGGCTATAGTTAGTGTGGGCCTGCTGTGATCCAACCCAGGTGAAATCCTGGTCCACCCTCCGCTGGTAAGCATCAAACTCTCGCTGACTGTTCTGCTGAGCCTCATAGATATTCTGAATAGTGTTCCCCAAAAGTGTTAAATCAAACGAGCGAGGGATGGGAATGTTACGTCCAGTCCTCCTCGGGGGCTCCTGTGGAGCATCAGCCTCCTCATCCTCCTCCTGTACAGGAGGTGGTCCTTCAACCTCACCCTCATCATCTAACAACTGCTCCTGCTCATTGTCTTTCTTTTTCTTCAAAATCTTTGCCCTCCCTGCTGTGATCCAACCCAGGTGAAATCCTGGTCCACCCTCCGCTGGTAAGCATCAAACTCTCGCTGACTGTTCTGCTGAGCCTCATAGATATTCTGAATAGTGTTCCCCAAAAGTGTTAAATCAAACGAGCGAGGGATGGGAATGTTACGTCCAGTCCTCCTCGGGGGCTCCTGTGGAGCATCAGCCATCTCAACATCAGCCTCCTCATCCTCCTCCTGACTGACCAGCATCAAATCCTGAATGAGCACCTGCATCCAAACCTGCAAAAGATGAAGAATCACCGCCAACATGTCCACCCTGAAAGACCCCAAACTGCACTGGACCTCGAGGAGAACCTCCTAAATCATGAGGTGGTGGTGACATGTTCCCCGGGGCAGTCGTACGAGAGAAAAAGGACTGACCCCCCTGACGATAATCGGGGACATAAATAGGCGGTGGAGAGAACGGAGGAATCGGGTCAGGTCGAACAAACTCCCGACTGTGATACTGAGCATCCCACATAGGCTGATAATAATCAAGGCTATAGTTAGTGTGGGCCTGCTGTGATCCAACCCAGGTGAAATCCTGGTCCACCCTCCGCTGGTAAGCATCAAACTCTCGCTGACTGTTCTGCTGAGCCTCATAGATATTCTGAATAGTGTTCCCCAAAAGTGTTAAATCAAACGAGCGAGGGATGGGAATGTTACGTCCAGTCCTCCTCGGGGGCTCCTGTGGAGCATCAGCCATCTCAACATCAGCCTCCTCATCCTCCTCCTGACTGACCAGCATCAAATCCTGAATGAGCACCTGCATCCAAACCTGCAAAAGATGAAGAATCACCGCCAACATGTCCACCCTGAAAGACCCCAAACTGCACTGGACCTCGAGGAGAACCTCCTAAATCATGAGGTGGTGGTGACATGTTCCCCGGGGCAGTCGTACGAGAGAAAAAGGACTGACCCCCCTGACGATAATCGGGGACATAAATAGGCGGTGGAGAGAACGGAGGAATCGGGTCAGGTCGAACAAACTCCCGACTGTGATACTGAGCATCCCACATAGGCTGATAATAATCAAGGCTATAGTTAGTGTGGGCCTGCTGTGATCCAACCCAGGTGAAATCCTGGTCCACCCTCCGCTGGTAAGCATCAAACTCTCGCTGACTGTTCTGCTGAGCCTCATAGATATTCTGAATAGTGTTCCCCAAAAGTGTTAAATCAAACGAGCGAGGGATGGGAATGTTACGTCCAGTCCTCCTCGGGGGCTCCTGTGGAGCATCAGCCATCTCAACATCAGCCTCCTCATCCTCCTCCTGTACAGGAGGTGGTCCTTCAACCTCACCCTCATCATCTAACAACTGCTCCTGCTCATTTGCTTTCTTTTTCTTCAAAATCTTTGCCCTATAAAGCTCATTAAACGTAAAATCCTCCTGATGCACTGGTAATGAAAGATAAGTCTGGCAATCATCAGAAGCAAAGACTCCCATCCTCTTATAAATGACCGTGATAAAATGTCCCAAAACCAGATTCGAATCAGAATGATTACACATACGGTCCAGCAGTACAAGAGGAGGCAAAGCAAACCTGGATGGAGCTCCCTCAGAAAATAACTTAAGTAACCAAAGATCATTCTGGTACGCCTTCTCCCAATGAGTAGAACGCTGTACCAAGAAAGTCACAATCATCCGGTGGAGCAACCTCAAACGTACATTCTTAATCTTTGACACACCACTTGTGTATGTCCATGTTTCTCCCCCCGTGATCCTGGTGTAATACTCCAAGATAGACTCTCCATCACCCAAACACCTAAGTTGCTAGTTTAATTACCCAAGTCGGTACCACCAATGCCTAGACAACCTTACCAACAATTAGTTTACTTGATTATCCAATTAACAATTGTGCCTATGTGAATTAAAACGTGGTACCACCACTGCGGCGCAGTGGGCATGAACCCCCTCACTGCGGCGCAGTGAGGCAATGAACCCCCTCACTGCGGCGCAGTGAGGCAATGAACCCCCTCACTGCGGCGCAGTGAGGCAATGAACCCCCTCACTGCGGCGCAGTGAGGCAATGAACCCCCTCACTGCGGCGCAGTGAGGCAATGAACCCCCTCACTGCGGCGCAGTGAGGCAATGAACCCCCTCACTGCGGCGCAGTGAGGCAATGAACCCCCTCACTGCGGCGCAGTGAGGCAATGAACCCCCTCACTGCGGCGCAGTGAGGCAATGAACCCCCTCACTGCGGCGCAGTGAGGCAATGAACCCCCTCACTGCGGCGCAGTGAGGCAATGAACCCCCTCACTGCGGCGCAGTGAGGCAATGAACCCCCTCACTGCGGCGCAGTGAGGCAATGAACCCCCTCACTGCGGCGCAGTGAGGCAATGAACCCCCTCACTGCGGCGCAGTGAGGCAATGAACCCCCTCACTGCGGCGCAGTGAGGCAATGAACCCCCTCACTGCGGCGCAGTGAGGCAATGAACCCCCTCACTGCGGCGCAGTGAGGCAATGAACCCCCTCACTGCGGCGCAGTGAGGCAATGAACCCCCTCACTGCGGCGCAGTGAGGCAATGAACCCCCTCACTGCGGCGCAGTGAGGCAATGAACCCCCTCACTGCGGCGCAGTGAGGCAATGAACCCCCTCACTGCGGCGCAGTGAGGCAAAACCCCCTCACTGCGGCGCAGTGGGCATGCTTCACCCTCACTGCGGCGCAGTGAGGCACTGAACCCCCTCACTGCGGCGCAGTGAGGCAAAAAACCCCTCACTGCGGCGCAGTGAGGCAATGAACCCCCTCACTGCGGCGCAGTGAGGCAATGAACCCCCTCACTGCGGCGCAGTGAGGCAATGAACCCCCTCACTGCGGCGCAGTGAGGCAATGAACCCCCTCACTGCGGCGCAGTGAGGCAATGAACCCCCTCACTGCGGCGCAGTGAGGCAATGAACCCCCTCACTGCGGCGCAGTGAGGCAATGAACCCCCTCACTGCGGCGCAGTGAGGCAATGAACCCCCTCACTGCGGCGCAGTGAGGCAATGAACCCCCTCACTGCGGCGCAGTGAGGCAATGAACCCCCTCACTGCGGCGCAGTGAGGCAATGAACCCCCTCACTGCGGCGCAGTGAGGCAATGAACCCCCTCACTGCGGCGCAGTGAGGCAATGAACCCCCTCACTGCGGCGCAGTGAGGCAATGAACCCCCTCACTGCGGCGCAGTGAGGCAATGAACCCCCTCACTGCGGCGCAGTGAGGCAATGAACCCCCTCACTGCGGCGCAGTGAGGCACAAAACCTGGGCAAAAAGCTAGGGTTCATCATGACATGGCACAAAAAGGGGGTACTCAAACAAGCAAATTCAGGTCATAATCAAACAATAATCTCCACATAAATCGACATTTACATCCCCCACACTTGTTCATAACAAATCCCCAATTTTTCAAAACCCTAATTTCAAAATTAAAATCAAAAATGGATGAACAAGATGCAAGATTTAACACCCAATTAGCTTCTATTGCCCACAAACATCAAAACCCCTAAATTAATTCGAAAGATTAAGCTAGCATAAACCCTAGAATTTGAAAGCTCAAAATAAAAGAAAAATACAATAAAATAAACACGGGTTGCCTCCCGAGAAGCGCTTAAGTTATTAACGAGTCTTTAGCTTGACTCGACCAACCTTTAAGTTTCCAATTCAAACACGGGGATCTCATCAAATATCCCCTCAACCTGCTCTTCTTCCAAATATAGCTTAAGTCGATGACCATTGACAATGAACGAACCTTCACCATTTCGCTTAAACAACTCTCGAACATATGAATCAACTTCTTGGCCTAAATTCATCCGAAATTGCACCGAATGGACACGTAACCTGCTTAGAACCTGAAACCACTAACAAACATCATAAACGCGCCAAATGCATACAAAATCGACTCAAAACACATACGAAAAAGGCCAATAATGATGTGGGCGATCTATATAAATTGGTCACATCAAATCCCCCCACACTTGAGCATTGCTTGTCCTCAAGCAAATCTGGAAATTAAGCAAAAAATGATTCCTATTATTAAAATGACATTCACTATCATACCATGAACTAGTGATAATTGCTCATAGACAAGCAACCGTTTGAAAATCACATATGTATCCAACCAGTACCACTAACGAAGAATACACATGCCACCAATATCATAATAATAAAAATAAAGGAATTAAATCATCAAGATCTCGACACAACGATAATTGAAATCAACTCTTTGAAATTAAAACATATAGCAATCACATCATTCGTCTAGTTTCATCAAGGTGGATGATTAAAAGGTTAGCCACTCATGATTAAATTGAAATAACAATCAAAATACAGGAAGAACATGATGTACCAATCGTTTGAGAAATAGAAATTGCAAGACAATAAAATAGATACGATCTAAGTGGGTGCACGTGAATCTTCAATGAATCGGAAGATGATGAAATCTTGATTCGATCCTTGAAGGTGTTCCCTGAAGTGCAGCTCTTAGAAAGAAAACTTGATATCTGGGAAAATAGGGTTTTTTTTTTCTTTTATACCCCCTTGAAAACTGATGCAAAAAGCTGCCAAAAACCCTCAGGTCCGTCATCCCACTGCGGCGCAGTGGACGAGTGATGCTACTGCGGCGCAGTGGACCACGTACTTCCCACTGCGGCGCAGTGGACCAGTACTTCACGACTGCGGCGCAGTGGACACACGTACTTCCCACTGCGGCGCAGTCTACAACTTCTGACCAGTATCTTTGACTTGAAATCTTCTATCCTTTCAATTAAAACAACTCTCGAACATATGAATCAACTTCTTGGCCTAAATTCATCCGAAATTGCACCGAATGGACACGTAACCTGCTTAGAACCTGAAACCACTAACAAACATCATAAACGCGCCAAATGCATACAAAATCGACTCAAAACACATACGAAAAAGGCCAATAATGATGTGGGCGATCTATATAAATTGGTCACATCAAATCCCCCCACACTTGAGCATTGCTTGTCCTCAAGCAAATCTGGAAATTAAGCAAAAAATGATTCCTATTATTAAAATGACATTCACTATCATACCATGAACTAGTGATAATTGCTCATAGACAAGCAACCGTTTGAAAATCACATATGTATCCAACCAGTACCACTAACGAAGAATACACATGCCACCAATATCATAATAATAAAAATAAAGGAATTAAATCATCAAAATAGGCATATAGGACGGTTGTATAGTTAGGCTAAGGTATATATAATGGAAATTTACAATGGAGTATGGGAAATTTAGGTTAGTGTTAATAGGAAATAACAAAAGGATAGGTTATGCACAAAATAGTCTAATCAAACCCTTACCATTGATTGCCAACAACCCATAAGATGTTATCCCGCTAAGACACCTCAAAAGTAACCAAACAAACCCGACACCAATGTGGTGTATCAACTTCAAACAACTTCAATTCAACCAAGTCTTCAATTATATTCACTAACCAAATGATACAACAATTCTTTAGACATATAGAAATGAGAAGTACCCACTAGTAGCCCAAGTTTTTTTTTTTTTTTTTTTTTTTTTTTAATTGAAATACTAGTAGGCACCCTCTTACAATGATGAACATGTCAAACGCACTTACTTCCTTTTGAACAATCCAACACATTCCCATAGACCAAAAATATTCCAACCGACAACCCATTGAAGCTCTCCCAAACCATCCAAACAAACCAATGACAATCAATGGCCCCCCAGATTAGACTATCGGTATAGTAAGGTATAATTAGGTAAAGTTTACATAAATGAGTGGATATATACAATGGAAAAGGCTAAGTTAAATTGATTGCAACAAAGGGTTACAAAGGAAGAAAAGAAAGTGTATGTATATGAGTATGTATAGTAAGGGTATGAATATACAAAAGAAAAGGTGAAAATAAAGAAAGAAAGAAAAGTATGGGTCAAACCTATATGCCAATTCGTCATCCGATGTACTTATATCACAAAAGTGATCTCACTGCGGTCTCGTAACGATCACCAGGCCAAGTTCTAGCTCAACACATCACCGGCACACTCATATCAAGGAAAAGAACCCGGAAATGGAATAAATTAACCTCAAATTCGCACATCTTAGTGCAGAGTTCGAGATGGAACCCTTACTCCCGAATAAATCCAAGAGCCTAAGAGAGGGACAAATTACAAGGCAATCAAACCACAACCGTAAACACCTAGCACATCTATAAATGAATGATGAATCTCACAACTTTAGGTGTTTGGGAAATTTGAGTATGCAAGTAATGTTATCAATCCACAAGGATTAGCCCAATAACTGTTCAGAACACATTTCGCCGATTAAATTTTTGTGCCAAGGAAAAATTTTGTAGTAAAATTGCTCATTAAGTTGTTATGAATTAAGTGACAAAAGCAATTTACCACGAGGACAAGCTCAACACAAGTTTCAAATCATATCATCCTTCGTCGTCTTACCAAATCGAAACAACCAATCTCAAACATGCACATCATAGTTCAGAATTCAAGATAGAACCCTTACTCTTGGATAAAACCCAAAAGCCTACGAGAGGGACACATCCACAAGAACGGCTAAATCTCAATGGCAAAACAACAAAAGAGATGTATCCGGTAGCTTAAACCTATTTGCCACCCCCCCACACTTAAGACGGACAATGCCCTCAATGTCCATATTCGGTCAAAACAAAGGTAAATAGGGGCAAGCAACAAAGAACTACAAAATAAGAGCACATACCGGAACAAGGACACATTCCGTTTTAAAACAAGTAAGTGGACCCTGCGTCACAAATGGCGCTTCCTAATAAGAAAGGACATTTTGCTTGGCAGGAGACACAAACTTGTAACAAAACGGAAGGTGTGAGAGTTGTGTGTGCATCAAACAAAGCAATCACAAATATGGCGTTGAACTTACTGCCAGCATATGCACACAATCAATCAATTAATGTCAAAGAATAAAGATGAGAAGAAAATCCATGGGTCCTCCCCCACACTTGGGTTATACAACGGACATCAATCAACAGCATCAAAAATTAATCAGCAAATATGATTCCATCCCACGGGAATGGATGGGAATCATAATCATCATCACTCACTGGAACTGGCCGTGATATCCATGTGGGATACCTGGTGAACCAAACAAACTGTCCACCCAACTAGTAGCCTCCTCCGGTGCATCTCCTGCTCCTGAACCACTAGCAAAATCAGCAAATCCAGAGCCACTAGCATCTCCACCTGCTTGACCAGCAGCACGTTATCAACTCCTTCTCAGTTAAATGCTCCTGTGGTACCTGTAAAGACAAGTCCTCCTGGCATTCATCAAGATCAAAAACTCCCATCCTTTTGTAAAGACGGGTGATAAACTGCCCAAGCAAAACCTCCTAGGTGCCCCCTCAGAAAATAACTTTATTAACCACAGATCCAACTGATAAGCTTTGTCCCAATGGGTGGATCTTTGAACCAGAAACGTGACAATCATCCGGTGCAACAACCTCAGCTTCACACTTTCCTCAACAAAGCCCTAAAATCTTGATTATATAACTGCTCCCTCGTATACATACCACAGTAAAAACCCAAAAGCCTACGAGAGGGACACATCCACAAGAACGGCTAAATCTCAATGGCAAAACAACAAAAGAGATGTATCCGGTAGCTTAAACCTATTTGCCACCCCCCCACACTTAAGACGGACAATGCCCTCAATGTCCATATTCGGTCAAAACAAAGGTAAATAGGGGCAAGCAACAAAGAACTACAAAATAAGAGCACATACCGGAACAAGGACACATTCCGTTTTAAAACAAGTAAGTGGACCCTGCGTCACAAATGGCGCTTCCTAATAAGAAAGGACATTTTGCTTGGCAGGAGACACAAACTTGTAACAAAACGGAAGGTGTGAGAGTTGTGTGTGCATCAAACAAAGCAATCACAAATATGGCGCTGAACTTACTGCCAGCATATGCACACAATCAATCAATTGATGTCAAAGAATAAAGATGAGAAGAAAATCCATGGGTCCTCCCCCACACTTATTCATCAAAAAGCCCTAATTTTTTTCCAAAACCCTAGCTTAAATTTCAACCCAAATCTGGATGAACAAGTGTTAAAATCGGGAAATAACCACCCCAATAGCCTCAATATCACAAAACTAACAAAACCCACTAATTAATTTAACAATGACAAGCCTACGAACTAACAATCAAAATTAAAGAAAATAAAAGAAAACATAGTCAAGAAATCGTACCTCTTTTCCCATGATGGTTAATGAAAGATGAGAATCTAAGAGAAAGAAGGAAGATAATGCAGGATTGTAATGACTTAAGGGGTTAAAATCGGGTGCCTTGGGGTTTTTTTGGAAGTGTTTTCGGTTCAAGAGAGAAAAGAGAAAGAAGGTAAGAAATTTGTGTGGTGAAAAAGAATTATCCCTCTTGACTAACTTATTAACCAGATCAGTCTGACCAGTCAACTTTCTCACTGCGGCGCAGTGGGACTTTGCATTCATCACTGCGGCGCAGTGAGGCATTTTTACCCCCAGGTCAGATTATATTGACTGCGGCGCAGTCACATAGCCACACCCCCACTGCGGCGCAGTGGGGGGAATTTCACCCGAGGGACAGTCTTTTATGGCTGCGACGCAGTGAGCATGTCACTCCCCCACTGCGGCGCAGTGAGGCATTTTTACCCCCAGGTCAGATTATATTGACTGCGGCGCAGTGACATTTTCCCCCGCATTTTCTGCGGCGCAGTGAGGCATTTTTACCCCCAGGTCAATTTACTGCGGCGCAGTGAGGATTTTACCCCGGCATTATATACTGCGGCGCAGTGAGGCATTTTTACCCCCAGGTCAGATTTTTGACTGCGGCGCAGTGGGAAAACACTTGCAGTCATTCACTGCGGCGCAGTGAGGCATTTTTACCCCCAGGTCAGATTATATTGACTGCGGCGCAGTGAGGCATTTTTACCCCCAGGTCAGATTATATTGACTGCGGCGCAGTCACATAGCCACACCCCCACTGCGGCGCAGTGGGGGATTTTTACCCCCAGGTCAGATTATATTGACTGCGGCGCAGTGAGGCATTTTACCCCCAGCATTTTACTGCGGCGCAGTGAGGCATTTTTACCCCCAGGTCAATTTTTGACTGCGGCGCAGTGAGGCATTTTTACCCCAGTCAATTTTACTGCGGCGCAGTGAGGCATTTTTACCCCCAGGTCAGATTATATTGACTGCGGCGCAGTGAGGCATTTTACCCCCAGTCAATTATATACTGCGGCGCAGTGAGGCATTTTTACCCCCAGGTCAATTTTTACTGCGGCGCAGTGGGACTTTGCATTCATCACTGCGGCGCAGTGAGGCATTTTTACCCCCAGGTCAGATTATATTGACTGCGGCGCAGTCACATAGCCACACCCCCACTGCGGCGCAGTGGGGGAATTTTACCCCCAGGTCAGATTATATTGACTGCGGCGCAGTGACATTTTACCCCCGGTCATTTACTGCGGCGCAGTGAGGCATTTTTACCCCCAGGTCAGATTATATTACTGCGGCGCAGTGAGGCATTTACCCCCGGTCAGTTTTTACTGCGGCGCAGTGAGGTTAAAACACTTGCAGGTCAGGGAGTTCACTGCGGCGCAGTGAGGCATTTTTACCCCCAGGTCAGATTATATTGACTGCGGCGCAGTGATAAAAGCACTTGCAGGCAGGGAGTGTCACTGCGGCGCAGCATGATCTTTCTGATCTCGCCCCACAGTTTTTCCTTAGAAAAATTTTGACAATGAAAATTTTAAACACTTACCTCAATCCGCTTCACATCCAATTGTACCTGCATTTTTCTTGACCAAACCTTGGGGTTATCACCTACAGTCTTCTCTAAGATTCTTTTCAGGGCCTTATTGGTGTTTTCTACTTGTCCACTAGTTTGTGGATGATAGGAAGTAGAAAAGTAATGCACAACACCATATCTTTTCATGACCTTGGCTAATTGATGATTTGCAAAATGGGTTCCTCGGTCACTAATCAAAGCTCTAGGGCAACCAAATCGACAAAATAACTGTTTAAGGAAATCAATGACTACCCTCGCGTCATTCGTGGGCAAAGCCTTAGCTTCAGCCCATTTAGACACGTAGTCAACGGCAACAAGAATATATTGAAACTTGTTAGACGGTGGGAATGGTCCCATGAAGTCTATACCCCAAATATCAAATACCTCACATACCTGAATGCTTTGTTGAGGCATCTCATCCCGCTTGGTAATGCTCCCTTGTCTTTGACAAATGTCACAAGTCTCTACCAAAGTTTGAGCCTCTTTGAAAATGGTAGGCCAATAGAAACCTGCATCAAACACTTTTTTACCTATAACCGAAGGACCGTAATGACCTCCAGTTGGACCATAATGACAAGCATCAAGAATCTCCCTCGTCTCAGCCCCAGCTACACATCTCCTTACCATACCATCTGCACAAACACGAAACAAGTATGGGTTATCCCAAAAATAGTGCTTAGCATCCGATATGAGCTTCTTCTTTTGCTGGGACGTGAAATCATTCGGTATCTCACCTGCAACCAAATAATTAGCAATATCTGCAAACCAAGGAGCATCATCAGAATTAGATATAAACATTAAAGATTCATCGGGGAAGTGATCATTGATCTCCCCTTCACGAAGTTCCTCCCGGTGAGGATCTTCCAAACGACTCAAATGGTCGGCAGCCAAATTTTCAGCCCCTTTCTTATCCTTGATTTCTATATCAAATTCTTGCAACAAAAGAATCCAACGGATAAGCCTGGGTTTAGCATCCTGTTTCGAGAACAGGTATTTCAGGGCTGAATGGTCAGTAAAAACTATGGTCTTACTCAAAACTAGATATGATCTAAACTTATCAAATGCAAAGACCACTGCAAGCAACTCCTTCTCTATAGTTGTATAATTTTGCTGGGCGGGGTTCAAAGTTTTACTAGCAAAGTAAATGGGCTTGAAATGCTTCTCCACCCTTTGCCCAAGCACGGCTCCCACAGCATAGTCACTTGCATCGCACATCAACTCGAATGGCAATTCCCAATCCGGTCCAACCATGATAGGAGAGTTAGTCAACTTCTCCTTCAAGACCTGAAAAGCACTCAAACAAGCATCATCAAATACAAAAGGGACGTCCTTCTCCAACAAGTGGGTCATAGGACGAGTAATCTTAGAAAAATCTTTAATAAAACGGCGGTAAAAACCGGCATGTCCAAGAAAACTCCTTACCCCTTTCACATTGGAAGGCGGGGGTAATTTGGCTATAACATCTATCTTAGCCCTATCAACTTCAATCCCGGCCTTAGACACTTTATGCCCTAACACAATACCCTCGGTCACCATGAAATGACACTTTTCCCAATTCAAAACAAGGTGTGCCCTCTCACACCGTTCCAACATCCTTTCTAAGTTATGCAAGCAAGTCTGGAAAGAGTCCCCAAAAACCGAGAAATCATCCATGAAGACCTCCATGGAGGTTTCAAGCATGTCCTGGAAAATAGCTATCATGCACCTTTGAAAGGTGCCTGGGGCATTACACAAACCAAACGGCATTCGCCGGTAAGCAAAAGTACCAAATGGGCACGTGAAGGTGGTCTTTTCTTGATCCTTGGGATCAATGGGTATTTGGAAGTACCCGGAGAACCCATCTAAGAAACAAAAATACTCATTACCTGCAAGTCTTTCTAACATCTGATCAATGAAAGGCAGGGGAAAGTGATCCTTACGGGTGGCATCATTAAGCTTATGGTAATCAATACAAACCCGCCAACCCGTTATAGTCCTAGTGGCCAAAAGCTCTTTATTATCATTTTCAATGACTGTCATGCCCCCTTTTTTGGGCACACAGTGGACAGGACTTACCCATGGACTATCAGCAATAGGAAAAATGATCCCTGCATCTAACAACTTAATAACCTCTTTCTTAACAACTTCTTTCATGTTCGGATTAAGCCTCCTTTGTCTCTGGACAACGGGCTTAACGTCATCAAGAAAATCAATCTTATGCTGGCAGAAGTTAGGACTAATACCTGGAATATCGGTGGTCTTCCAAGCAAAAGCCCGCTTATGGGCTCGAAGCACAGATAAAAGACAACCTTTCTCGTCACTCGAGAGTGAGGACGAGATAACCACGGGTAAAGAAGATTCACCTGACAAATAAGCATACTCCAAGTGGGAAGGTAATGGCTTAAGCTCCAAATCAGTTGGTGGTACGTCAACCGAATTCGGTACCCTCGAACTTCCATCAGCAACAACCTCCTCAAAACTCTCAACCTCGGGAGGTGTCTCATCCAAGCTAAGCGCCATAACCTCTGCAAATAAATCATCATCAGATATATCTCCCGACCCTAAATCAGCAGTCTCCTCATCTCCAATATTGGTCTCCATCAATTCCTGAAACTCTCGGTCTAAAACATCATCAATGACGTCAATCCTAAAACAAGACTCATCATTAGAATATGAATGCTTGATAGACTTTTCAACATTAAAAACAATTCTATCCGTACCCACACCCAAAGAAATTTCCTTATCCTTCACACGGATGATAGCATCCGCGGTATTAAGGAATGGGCGTCCAAGAATAAGGGGTACCTGTGCATCCTCCTCCATCTCGAGGATAACGAAGTCAACAAGAAAAACAATATGGCCCACGTTGACTCTAATGTTTTCAGCAATACCCATGGGATACTGAAATGAATGGTCAGCTAGTCTAATACTCATGCGAGTCGGGCGAAGGATTCCTAAAGCCAACTTACTCCAAACCGAGTAAGGCATCAAATTAATGCTAGCACCTAAATCAGCCAAAGCCTTACAAATTATGGTTCTAATAGAGCAAGTAATAAGGAAACTCCCTGGGTCTTCAAGCTTAGGTGGAATGCGGTTCTGCAAGATAGCAGAACACTCGGCATTGAGAAAAGTAGCTTTTGCCTCTTCCATCTTTCCTTTATCCGTCACAAGCTCCTTAATGAACTTGGCATAATGAGGCATCCCCTGTATCAAATCAACTAAAGGCACATTAATATGAACATTTGAAATCATTTGAACAAACTTGTTATATTGTTCCTTTAACTTTGCCTTCCTGAAACGCTGTGGAAATGGAACCTTTGGCTTATATGGCTTAACCTCTGGAACCACATCCGGTTTTGGTGGAGTGACCGGAGTCTTCACGGTCGGATTCTCTCCATCTCAATCTCTTCATCAACTTCATCATCATCACTCCCTTTTTCCTGCACATCCTGAAACAACAACATCAGGTATAGTAGGAGGGTCATAGGATTTACCTGTACGAGTGGTGATGGCCTTGGCTTCCTCATTACGGGCTTGAGGTGGAGTGTACTTCTGCCCCTGAATTAGCCCCATGCTAAACTGAGGCTTAGGATTCTGTTGAGTATTGCTAGGTAAAGTACCTGGGGGCCTAGAAAGGGCAGCCATCCTACTCTCAAGATCCTTAAAGTTAACACATTGATTCTTCATATTTATCTCTACCTTGCCATCTATCCTATCCAACCTCTCATTCAATGCCTTAGTATCATCCCGAATCATCTGAATGCTAGTGTTTGTCTCAGCCTGATTAGTCACCAACTGTTTCATCATCTCCCTCAACTCGGCATTTGGATCGGCATTAGAAGAAGAACCTGATCCTTTTCCTTGTTGAGTTTGTTGTTGTGGTTGACTCTGAAAGTTATCCCTTTGCCACCTATTTCCTGAAAAACGAGAATTATTAGTAGGAAAATAAGGGTTATAAGAAGGATTACCTGAAGAACGGTTCTGAAACCGGTATTGCGCGGGTAGCTCCCTTGTTGTTGATTCTGGATGTAACTCACATCTTCGGGTCCCCGATTGGGACACTCATCAGAATAATGCATATCACCACAATGATCACATCCATCGGCTACTACCTTAACATCCCTCTCAATTGCTCCAAACCGATTCTCTTGCATAGCAAATCCCTTTTCCATGCGCTCAGATAGCGCTCTAATCTCTCCACTCATCCCAGAATCATGACTAGCTTCAACCTTTGCAACCCTACCTTGGCTAGTACCTTTCTTTAACCTTCTCTCATTCTTCAAGAATCTATCATCATCCATATTCGCATTGTCCTTTGCCATGGACTCTAAAATTTCAAAACCTTCATTTGGTGTGATCTTGTTGAAACCACCCCCAAAAGCATATCCTAACTCCCGCTTAGACTTCTTATCTAGTCCATCAAAGAAAAGCTCAACATATTGCTCCTTAGTCATGTTATGGCCCGGACAATTCCTCAACATTTCCTTAAACCGAATCCATGCATCTACCACATCTTCATCTTCATCTTCATCTTGGTCAAAGGACCTAATCAAATTCTCCAACTTCCTTTGAGTTCTAAGTGAATAAAACTCACCAATGAAAGCTTGCTTGAGTTGGTTCCAAGTTGTGATCGAATTTTCCGAAGATCATTAAACCAATCTAGAGCATCCCCGGTAATGGACATGGGAAATGTTTCAAGCTTAACGGCATCCATTTGGTTTTGCCCATATTGGTATAACCGTGCCAGCTTTTCAAACCTTTCCAAGTGTTGGTATGGATCCCATTTCCTTTTGCCATCAAACTGTTGCTCCTCAATACTTTTAAGATGATTACCTTTCAGATTGAAATCATGAGCAATGGCCGGAGGTCTTATAGGACTACCACGGTTGGCAGGAATAGTACGAACCCTCTCACCATAACGTATATCATTCGGATCCCTTTCTTCGTCTCCCATTTCCTCTTCTAACTTAACTTCTAAATTGAAATCGTCCAAATAGAACCCTTCTTCGTCCGATTCAGGAGTGGGTCTAGCAATAGGTGAGAATGGTGTAGGTGTTGTGAAGTTAAACCTACGTCTTGTTGGTGTTCTCAAGGACTATTTAGAGGTAAACCCGAAGACCGCAAGTTCATCAACTAAGAAGTAGACCTGCAAAACACAACTAACCAAACACGTCAACTGCACCTGTGATAAGACAAGAAAAGAAAAGCTAAACTATTAAAGCAAATAACTTCCTCACGTGTGAGGAAGGATCAAACCACTAAATTAACAACTAAAACGGCACACAATCCCCGGCAGCGGCGCCAAAAACTTGATGTGTGAAATCGAGTTTAAAAATTTAAAACAAGAAATACCCTAAAACTGACTACTACACACTTGCGGGCAGTGGACCCTCGGGCAGTGGACCCGATCGTATGCAATATAGTTAAAAAGTAAGTCCAGGTTCGTTCACGGGGATTGGTTTGAATCAATTGTCTAATAAAGTAGTTTGGAAAACAGGGTGGACACTTTGAATCTCACTTTGACAATTAAATTAAAGTAAATTTAAAAGACAAAACACTTAAAAATAAAGAAAAGCTTCAAAGAATAATAGTAAAGATCATCCACCTTGAATTCGCTAGACTTCAAACATGATTGCATTCAATTAAGACCAAATTCATTTAGAGTTGACAAGATAATCGTGAAAGGATAAAATGCTCGCGTGGTACCACCAACCGCTCACAAATCACCCAAACACCTAAGTTGCTAGTTAATTACCCAAGCCGGTACCACCAATGCCTAGACAACCTTACCAACAATTAGTTTACTTGATTATCCAATTAACAATTGTGCCTATGTGAATTAAAACGTGGTACCACCAACCGTTTCTAAACACGTTAACAAAATGATTCCTATTATTAAAATGACATTCACTATCATACCATGAACTAGTGATAATTGCTCATAGACAAGCAACCGTTTGAAAATCACATATGTATCCAACTAGTACCACTAACGAAGAACACACATGCCACCAATATCATAATAATAAAAATAAAGGAATTAAATCATCAAGATCTCGACACAACGATAATTGAAATCAACTCTTTGAATTAAAACATATAGCAATCACATCATTCGTCTAGTTAGCCACTCATGATTAAATTGAAATAACAATCAAAATAAAGGAAGAACATGATGTACCAATCGTTTGAGAAATAGAAATTGCAAGACAATAAAATAGATACGATCTAAGTGGGTGCACGTGAATCTTCAATGAATCGGAAGATGATGAAATCTTGATTCGATCCTTGAAGGTGTTCCCTGAAGTGCAGCTCTTAGAAAGAAAACTTGATATCTGGGAAAATAGGTTTTTTTTTTCTTTTATACCCCCTTGAAAACTGATGCAAAAAGCTGCCAAAAACCCTCAGGTCCGTCATCCCACTGCGGCGCAGTGGACGAGTGATGCCCCCACTGCGACACAGTGGAATGACACTGGTCTAATGCTCGTCTGTCTTCAGCTTGACTGCGGCGCAGTGGCCACATAAACTCCCCACTGCGGCGCAGTCCCAATATTCTGACCAACGTGCCTTTTCCTTCACACGACTGCGGCGCAGTGGACACACGTACTTCCCACTGCGGCGCAGTCTACAACTTCTGACCAGTATCTTTGACTTGAAATCTTCTATCCTTTCAATTAAAACAACTCGCGAACATATGAATCAACTTCTTGGCCTAAATTCATCCGAAATTGCACCGAATGGACACGTAACCTGCTTAGAACCTGAAACCACTAACAAACACCATAAACGCGCCAAATGCATACAAAATCGACTCAAAACACATACGAAAAAGGCCAATAATGAAGTGGGCGATCTATATAAATTGGTCACATCATGTTCCTAACAAATCCCCAATTTTTTTCCAAAACCCTAATTTCAAAATTAAAATCAACATTGGATGAACAAAGTGAAAGATTTAACACCCCATTAACTTTTCTATTGCCCACAAACATCAAAACCCCTAAATTAATTCGAAAGATTAAGCTAGCATAAACCCTAGAAATTTAAAACTCAAAATAAAAGAAAAATACAAAGAAACTAAAGAGAAAACTTACACTTCTTCCCATTATGCAATGTATGAAGATGAAAATCTGGAAAATTGATTAAAGATGGAAGAGAATGGAAGAATTTGATTTTAGCTCCTTTTTTCGGTTTTGAGAGATGAGATGAAAGAAAGATAGATAAAAAGTGAAAAGTGAATGAAAAATAAGTCTCACCTATACATACATCGGCCAGTTTGTGGCTTACCTGGCATCCCACTGCGGCGCAGTGAGGATGTTTTACTCCCACTGCGGCGCAGTGGGAATTATTTCACACGCGGGCAGGGGCTTTTCAATGCGGCGCAGCTGGGCTTTCCAACCCCCACTGCGGCGCAGTGGGAAGTCCCTGGAAATTTCCTTCACACAATTTTTTTTTGACAAAACTCAAATCACACTTACCCGGAACCGCATCGAATCGAAACCACACCTGCACTTACTAACTAAAACAAGATTAGAACTAACTAATTCAAAGAAAAGTAAAATGCGATAAAATAAACACGGGTTGCCTCCCGAGAAGCGCTTAAGTTATTAACGAGTCTTTAGCTTGACTCGACCAACCTTCAAGTTTCCAATTCAAACACGGGGATCTCATCAAATATCCCCTCAACCTGCTCTTCTTCCAAATATAGCTTAAGTCGATGACCATTGACAATGAACGATCCTTCACCATTTCGCTTAAACAACTCAACATAACCCGACGGGTACACGTGCTTAATCTCAAACGGTCCAATCCATCTAGAAGTGAGTTTGGTTGCTTAATCTTAAATTTTGACAAAAATAACAACACTTTAGCTCCAACCTTAAACTCCTTCCTACGAATTCTCTTATCATGCCAAATCTTGGTCTTCTCCTTATATAGCCTCGAATTCTCATAAGCACCTAACCTAAGCTCATCAAGCTCATGAAGTTGCAACATCCTAAGTTCACCTGCTTCCATCATATCCAAGTTTAAATTTCTTAAAGCCCAATATGCCTTATGCTCTATCTCAATAGGTAAATGACAAGTTTTACCATAGAGCAACCGGTATGGCGTGGTGCCAATCGGCGTCTTATAAGCCGTCCTAAACGCCCACAAGGCGTCATCTAACTTCTTTGACCACACCTTTGGGTTATCTCCAACAGTTTTCTCCAAAATCCTCTTCAAGGCCCTATTTGTGTTTTCCACTTGACCACTGGTCTGTGGATGGTACGAGGTAGAAAAATAGTGGACAACACCATACCTCTTCATCACTTTGGCTAACTGATGGTTTGCAAAATGGGTACCACGGTCACTAATCAAAGCTCTAGGGCAACCAAAACGACAAAACAACTGTTTCAAGAAATCTATGACTACACGCGCGTCATTCGTGGGCAAAGCCTTGGCTTCGGCCCATTTAGACACGTAGTCAACGGCGACAAGAATGTACTGAAACTTGTTAGACGGTGGGAATGGTCCCATAAAGTCTATACCCCAGACATCAAATACCTCACATACCTGAATGCTCTATTGGGGCATCTCATCCCGTTTAGTGATGTTCCCCTGTCTCTGACAGATGTCACAAGTCTCAACCAAAGTCTGGGCCTCCTTGAAAATTGTTGGCCAATAGAAACCTGCATCAAAAACACTACTAGAAAAAATGCCTTTAATGACACCGATTGCGTGTCATAAAAGGGGTCAGATGACACGCTTTTTGGTGTCATAAATCGAGACGTCATAAAGCTTTATGACACGCATTTCGCGCGTCATGAAATTATGACACGCTTTTATGATACCCTTTTACGACAAACTTTTATGACCCCTCTTTTTGCGTGTCATGGTTCAAAATTTTTAATTTTTTTTTTTATAAAATTACTAATATCCACACATTAAATAACAGTTAATCTCATAATACAAATAAATACACAAATAGCAAAAGAGCGAATTTCATATATATCAAAACAATGTGTTTCATACAACCACAAGTTAGTAACAGGTAACCTAATTGTATCTAGCTTGACATTGTTTCAGTGAGTTAGATGCACATCACGGCCTTCCCTTGAGTTTCTTGGCGACGGTAGCAATGTGCTTACCCTGATGGAAAGCTTGCTGCAAATCGAGCTCAGATGGTTGTCTAGACCCATCCCCTGCATAAGTACCTGCACCGTATGGACTTCCACCTTTCGCCTTCTCCATTTCGAACATGTCAGCTCTAAAAGTATATCCAATTGGCACGAAGATCATCTCATGGTGAGCAAGCTGAGTAATTGCAGTCCATCTGTGATCAATAAATTATAAAAGAAAAGATCACAGGTTTCTGATGCATATGCACAATGCTCACAAAGCATGTTTTGATTATATATGCAGCTTTGCAAAAATGAGAGAGATACGTGATTATATGCAATTGCCGCCATAATATGAAGAAGTTTAAGGGGCTTGCCTTTTCGGACTTGCCTTTTCGGACACTTTCTGAACATAGCTAAGAGCCACCATTCCAGTACTAGCGATTTGTCCCGAGGTAACCTGCATGTAAAAATTACATTTAAATATCATTATGCATGAAAGTATTAAAAGTAAACGCATTCAACAGAGGAAAATTACCATTTTATCTGTGCTGTATCGTGCAGCATAGCCAAGACCCGATTTCCTATGTTGACCAGCCCATAATACTTCCCCGCCTAGAGATAGGTGAGGAGTCACACTCTGCAACCAAAATATCACACATCAGAAATCACTACGTACATTTCTGCAAAGGCAAGAGTTCGCAGTTTCCATTTTTGCCAATGTATAAAAACGGAAAGATATTTTACCTGAATATAACAAGCTCCGACCAACCCACCATTTCCTAATTGCAATTGACCCCTGTAATCCGTACCCTGAACAAAGAAAAATTAGAGATGGCAATACAGGTATAGGTTCGGGTAGGAGGGGTGGCTTGATCAAGAACACTTGTGTCAAAAAACTTCAAAATTAATTAAAACTTATTGGGGTTGTTATTGACTTGTCAAAAAACCTCATTTCTGTGCGTTTAGTGTATCAAAAAGATAAAATTTATAAGCTTTCAAAAAGGTCCATCCAAACATTTCAAAGACCTTAATAGCTTTACCACTGTACAATAAGCTGTTAAGCTCATAAGTAAGCCAACGCAAGAACCCGTTAGTAACTAGTAAGTTCAATAATACTCAAAAAAAAAATTAAACTATTTGCAGGCCTTTATGCAATAAAAATATACTTTATGCAAGTTTAGAGTTTGACCCATTTTACCCATTTCCTTTAAAAGAAAGAAAACAAACAAACAATCCCCCAAGTGACAACTCTAATAATAATGATCGATTGTATCGAGTTAAACAATTGCATCACAAAAGAACAAATGACACTTTTCACTCGCATTTTTCTGAATGTTGCAATCCAGAATATGTATAATGGAGCACATATCTTTCAAACTGAAGGTAAAAGCATACATATCCATAGAAGACCAAATAAGATGGATGAGTTACCTTATAGTCGAAGTTGAACATTCCGTGTGACATGTGAGGCTCGTTTGTAAGCTGGCAACAATAGAAAATTGGATTAATAAAACACTTTTACAATTAAACATTATGAAAACTACCGATCGCATATTGGATTACTCTACCTGAGCATTAGCCTTCATAGTAAGATTCTCAAACATCATTTCAACTACAAAAGAAAAGATGACACAAAAGAGAAAGCAATTCCAGAATTTGTAAGTTGGCAACAATAGAAAACTGGATTAATAAAACACTTTTACAATTAAACATTATGAAAACTACCGATCGCATATTGGATTACTCTACCTGAGCATTAGCCTTCATAGTAAGATTCTCAGACATCATTTCAACTACAAAAGAAAAGATGACACAAAAGAGAAAGCAATTCCAGAAAATCAAAGCTAACATACTCCTTTAAGAAAACCCTAAAACCTTTTTTCGTATTATCTCTAGCCAATTCTAGTAATGTTATGGTCTAGTAAGAAATATATGCAAGTAACAATCATAATGTAAGATCCTTGCAGTTAATTTACAGCCGGAAATAAAAGGTTTTCCGTTTCTGGCAGCTGCGAAATGATGATGTGTAAAACTAGGAAATGTGTAACCAAACATGATCAAAGAATCAAAATAAAATTTAAATTTATATGCTTTACTCGGGCTTAAATGCTGGTGGAGTATCAGCCTTTGTCTACAATACATACACAAACACAACACTTGATCAATCAAAACCATAAGTGCAAACAACTATAATTGAAATATATATATATACACTCACTGCGACAGCCTTCGTAACCAACTGGTCAGCCCTGCCACCTATCTTTTGGAAACACCATCTGTCTTTGCACCACCACATCTCACCACAACAAAACTAGTCTTCCTCTCTGAAACTCAATCAATCAACCATTCAAATCAGGACTATGGGGGACATATATCGTTGTTCGAGATTATGATTATAAAGGCTTTCGACTTTCGTTCTGATATACATATGTATAACATTAAGCGACACTTGTTATTCTTATTCATTTTTACATGTATTTGAATTAGTGAGGTAAACTAGTACTATCAGATATAAACTCGAGCTTTTTTAATCGAGCTCGGGCCATCTAGGCAATGCAACTTCAGGTTTGTATGTATATATATCTATATTATATACACACATACATATATATACATACATACATACATACATACATACATACATACATACATACATACATACATACATACATACATACATACATACATACATACATACATACATACATACAGAAAAATGAGTTATAATGAATGAAATACATACATAATTAACAATATCTAATGGAAACAATTGAAATTGAGGATAATGAAACAACCTGGAAGGGAATTGCGAGAAGTGAAATTGGTGGACAGGGCTGCTGCTGCTGTTGTTGATGAAGTTCCAACCATCAAATTCGCTTTCTTCACACAAAACACAAACTGACCTGTATACATTCCTTCAGCAGCCGCAATCTGAATATTAGTAGATCCAGATCTGAAAATTAAAACAAACTATCATATATCTTCACTCCAGATCTGAAAATTAAAACAAAATATCAAAAACAACAAACTTGGAAAATAAATTTTTATAATCATATATATTGATGAAACCCCCAAATCTTAAAAAGAAAATTTGAAAGATTTATGATCCGAATGAAAACAGATTTATTACCCGATTCACGGCGGCGTCGATTACCCAATATACACATCTGAATCCATGACGGCGACCTTGGTGATGGTGAAACGAATGGTGGCTGCAAATGAAAGGGGAGAGATTGAGAGAGGAAACGATTGGGGTCGACACTTAGGGTTTTTTGAGGTTTTTTTTGTTTTAGTGGGAATATAAGCTTTTGTAACAAAATTATAAGACGACACCCAGTGATGACACGCAAAGAAAGTGTATCCCGTGTTACACTACCTTTTTTTATGACACCAAAAATTGCGTGTCATAAACCCTTCAGATTTTACAAATTATGACAGTATTTTTATGACACACGTTTTTGCTTGTCATTAAAATGCGTGTGTCATAATTTAGGTGTCATTAAAGACTATTTTTCTAGTAGTGAAACTTTCTTACCTGTCACTGAAGGTCCATAATGACCTCCAGTTGGCCCGTAGTGACACGCATCCAAAATCTCTCTAGTCTCCGCTCCAGCAACACATCTCCTAACCATACCATCTGCACAAACACGAAACAAGTATGGGTCCCAAAAATAATACTTAACATCCGATATGAGCTTCTTCTTCTGCTGGGACGTGAAATCATTAGGTATCTCACCTGCAACCAAATAATTAGCTATATCTACAAACCAAGGAGCTTCATCAGAGTTAGAGATAAACATTAAAGACTCATCGGGGAAGTGATCATTGATCTCCCCATCACGAAGTTCCTCCCGGTGAGGATCTTCCAAACGACTCAAATGGTCGGCAGCCAAATTTTCAGCCCCTTTCTTATCCTTTATCTCAATGTCAAATTCTTGCAACAAAAGAATCCAACGGATAAGCCTGGGTTTAGCATCCTGTTTCGAGAACAGGTACTTAAGGGCTGAATGGTCAGTGAAAACTATGGTCTTACTCAAAACAAGATATGATCTAAACTTATCAAATGCAAAGAACACTGCAAGCAACTCCTTTTCTGTAGTGGTGTAATTTTGCTGGGCGGGGTTCAAAGTTTTACTAGCAAAGTAAATGGGTTTGAAATGTTTCTCAACCCTTTGCCCTAGCACAGCTCCAACACAGCATAGTCACTTGCATCACACATCAACTCGAAAGGCAATTCCCAATCTGGAGCTACCATGATAGGAGAATCAGTCAACTTCTCCTTCAATACCTGAAAAGCACTCAAACAAGCATCATTAAAAACAAAAGGAACGTCCTTCTCCAACAAGTGGGTCATAGGACGAGTGATCTTAGAGAAATCCTTAATAAATCGACGATAAAAACCTGCATGTCCAAGCCTTAGACACTTTATGCCCTAACACAATACCCTCAGTCACCATAAAATGACACTTTTCCCAATTCAAAACAAGGTGTGCCCTCTCACACCGTTCCAACATCCTATCCAAATTACTCAAACAAGAATGAAAAGAATCCCCCAAAAACTGAAAAATCATCCATGAAAACTTCCATGGAAGTTTCAAGCATGTCCTGGAAAATAGCAATCATGCACCTTTGAAAGGTGCCAGGGGCATTACACAAACCAAACGGCATTCGCCGATAAGCAAAAGTGCCAAATGGACAAGTGAAAGTGGTTTTCTCTTGATCCTTGGGATCAATGGGTATTTGAAAGTACACCCATCCAAGAAACAAAAGTATTCGTTCCCTGCAAGACGTTCCAACATTTGATCAATAAAAGGAAGGGGAAAATGATCCTTACGGGTGGCATCATTAAGCTTACGGTAATCTATACAACCCCGCCAACCCGTAATAGTCCTAGTGGCCAAAAGCTCCTTATTATCATTTTCAATGACTGTCATGCCCCCCTTTTTGGGCACACAGTGGACAGGAATTACCCAAGGACTATCGGCAATAGGAAAAATGATTCCTGCATCAAGAAGCTTAATTACCTCTTTCTTAACCTCCTTCATATTAGGATTCAGCCGCCTTTGTCTCTGGACAACGGGCTTAACATCATCAAGAAAATCAATTTTATGCTGGCAAAAATTAGGACTAATACCTGGAATATCTGTCTTCCAAGCAAAAGCCCGCTTATGGGCTTTAAAAACAGCCATGAGACGGTCTTTCTCGTCACTCGAGAGTGAGGACGAGATAACCACTGGAAGAGAAGACTCACCTGACAGATATGCATACTCTAGATGGTCTGGAAGCGGCTTGAGCTCCAAGTCAGTAGGTGGTACCTCAACAGAGTTAGGTACCCTTGAACTCCCGTCAGGCACTACCATCCCTAGCCACTACCGACCGATCCTCCCAGTCTCATCCTCGGGAGGTGATTCATCCAAGCTCAGTGCCATGACCTCTGCAAACAAAGCTTCATCAGTAATTTCTCCAGATCCTAAATTAGCGATCTCCTCCTCTCCAATATCTGTCTCCATGAATTCCTGAAATTCTTGATCCAATGCATCATCAATGACGTCAATCCTGAAACAAGTCTCATCATTAGAATAAGAATGCTTGATAGACTTTTCAACATTAAACACAATCCTATCAGTTCCTACGCCTAAGGAAATCTCCTTATCCTTCACACGGATGATAGCATCCGCGGTATTAAGGAATGGGCGTCCAAGAATAAGAGGGACCTTCGTATCCTCCATCTCGAGGATAACGAAGTCAACTAGAAAAACAATATGGCCCAACTCTGACACTAATGTTTTCAGCAATCCCGATGGGATACTGAAATGAATGGTCAGCAAGTCTTATACTCATGCGAGTAGGGCGAAGGACTCCAATGACAACTTGGCATAAACCGAGTAAGGCATCAAATTAATGCTAGCCCCTAAATCAGCTAATGCTTTACAAATAATAGTTCTAATAGAGCAAGTGATAAGAAAACTCCCTGGGTCTTCAAGCTTTGGTGGAATGCGGTTCTGCAAGATAGCAGAACACTCGGCATTAATAAAAGTAGCCTTTGCCTCTTCAAACTTCTCTTTGTCTGTCACAAGCTCCTTAATGAACTTAGCATAATTGGGCATCCCCTGAATAAGATCAACTAAAGGAACATTAATATGAACATTTTTGATCATGTCAACAAACTTGTTATAATGCTCCTTCAGCTTTGCTTTCCTGAACCTCTGTGGAAATGGTATCTTTGGCTTGTATGCTTTAACCTCTGGAACCACATCCGGTTTTGGTGGAGTGACCGGAGTCTTCACGGTCGGATATTCCTCCATCTCAATCTCTTCATCAACATCGGTATCATCACCCCCGTTATCCTGCACATCTGAAACAACAACATTAGGAATAGGAGGTGGGTCATAAGACCTACCATTACGAGTGGTGATGGCTTTGGATTTCTCATTACGGACTGGAGGTGGAGTGTATTTCTGTCCCTGATTAAACTGAGGTCTAGGATTCTGCTGTGTGTTGCTAGGAAGAGTCCCCGTGGGCCTAGCAAGAGCTGCCATCCTACTTTCGAGATCCTTGAAATTAGCACCCTGATTTTTCATGTTGATCTCCACCTTCCCGCTTATTTGATCCAACCTCTCACTCAAAGCCTTAGTATCATCCCTGATCATTTGAATGCTAGTGTTTGTTTCAACTTGATTACTAGCCAACTGCTTCATCATCTCCCTCAACTCGGCATTAGGATCGGTATTAGAAGAAGAAGAACCTGATCCTTGTCCTTGCTGAGTCTGCTGTTGTGGCTGATTCTGATAATTATCTCTTTGCCACCTGTTACCTGAAAAACGAGGAGCATTAGCCTGAAAAGAAGAGTTATAAGAAGAATTACCTGAAGGCCGGTTCTGGAAACCGGTGTTGCGGTGGTAGCTCCCTTGGGGTTGATTCTGAACATAGTTCACATCTTCGGGTGCCCGATTTGGACACTCATCAGAATAGTGCATATCACCACAATGATCACACCCATCGGCTACGACCTTAACATCCCTCTCAATTGCTCCAAACCTAGTCTCTTGAGCAGCAAAGCTCCTATCCATGCGCTCAGATAGCGCCTTAATCTCTCCAATAACCCCTGAATCGTTTGCTAGCTTCAACCTTAGCAACTCTCCCTTGGTTAGTTCCTTTTTTCATCTTTCTTTCATTCTTCAAGAACCTTTCATCATCCATATTTGAGTTATCCTTTGCCATGTCTTCCAATATTTGATAGCCTTCATTGGGTGTAATGTTATTGAAACTACCCCCAAAAGCATATCCCAATTCTCGTTTAGACTTCTTATCAACCCATCAAAGAAAAGCTCCACATATTGTTCCTTAGTCAAATTGTGACCTGAACAATTTCTCAACATCTCCTTGAAACGAACCCAAGCATCTGCAACATCTTCTCCATCATCTTGTTCAAACGACCTAATCATATTCTCCAACTTTCTTTGAGTTCTAAGTGAATAAAACTCACCAATGAAAGCCTCCTTAAGTTGGTTCCAAGTAGTAATAGAATTTTCTGGAAGATCATTGAACCAATCAAGTGCTTCTCCGGTGATTGACATGGGAAATGTCTCAAGTTTCACGGCATTCATTTGATTTTGACCATATTGATAAAGCCGAGCCAACTTTTCAAACCTATCCAAGTGTTGGTACGGATCCCATTTCCTTTTTCCATCAAATTGTTGCTCTTCTATGCTCTTGAGATGATTTCCTTTCAAATTGAAAGTGTGATCAATGGCCGGTGGTCTAATGGCGGAGCCACGGCTAGTTGGGATAGTTCGAACCCTCTCGCCATAGCGAGTGTCATTTGGATCCCTTGGTTGTTCGTCACCCATCTCTTCTTGCTTAACTTCTAAATTGAAGAATTCGTCTAAATAAAACCCTTCCTCGTCTGAATCAGGAGTGGGTTTAGCTATAGGTGAAAGGTGTTGGTATTGGTGTTGTGGGTTCAGTGAAGTTAAACTGACGCCCTCTTGGTCTTCTCGGAGTAGACAAAGGACTATTCAAAGGGAGACCCGAAGAACGCAAGTTCATCAACTAAAGAAATACCTGCAAACACACAACTAACACAAACACGTCAAATGCAAATGTGATAAGAAAAGAAAACTAAACTAATAAACAAGTAACTTTCTCACGCGTGAGAAAGGATCAAACCACTAAATTAACAACTAAATCGGCACACAATCCCCGGCAGCGGCGCCAAAAACTTGATGTGTAAAATCGAGTTTAAAAATTAAAACAAGAAATACCCTAAAACTGACTACTACACACTTGCGGGCAGTGGACCCGTTCGTATATAGTATAGCTAGAAGGTTAGTCCAGGATCGAACACGGGGAATGGTTTTGAAATAGTTGTCAGCTAAAGTGGTTTTGGAATAAGGATGGAACCGTAGCCAAATTGCTACCTCACCTTGACAATATGAACTGTAGCCAAATCGCTACCTCACTTTGACAATTTGAAATTAAAGAAATTTAAATAACAAGACAATTGAAAGTAAAGAAAGTTCAAACAATATAAATAAAGATCATCCACTTCGAATCCACTTGACTTCAGTTATGATTGCACACGTTAAAGATCAAATTATTTAGAGTTGACAAGATAATCGTGAAAGGATAAAAATGCTCGCGTGGTACCACCAACCGCTCACAAATCACCCAAACACCTAAGTTGCTAGTTTAATTACCCAAGCCGGTACCACCAATGCCTAGAAAATCTCCCCAACAATTAGTTTGTTTGATTATCCATTTACCAATTATGCCTATGTGAATGAAAACGTGGTACCACCAACCGTTTCTAAACACGTTTACCGATTAATTCCTATTATAGATTTGACATTCACCGTCATACCATGAACCGGTGACAAACGACCATAGACAATCGAATTGCAACGATAAACATATTCACCTAGTACCACTAACGATGAACACATAAACCATCAACATCAAAAGAATAAATCACAAGGAATTAATTGATAAAGATCACGACACAACGATAATTGAATTCAACTCTTGAATTAAAATATTGCAATCATATCATTCGTCAAGTTTCATCAAAGTGGATGATTAGAAATCTAGCCACTCATGCTAAATTGAAAATAACAAACGAAAGAGAAAGAGAACATATTGTACCAATATTTGTTGAATGTAAATTGCAAGACAGAAAATTAGATACGATCTAGATGGGTGTTCTTGAATCTTCAATGAATCCAATGATGAAATCTTGAGTCGATCCTTCGAAGAATTCGCGGTAGAACAGCTCCTAGAAAGAAAACTTGATAAATGTGAAATAGGGTTTATTTTTCTTTATATACCTCCCCAAAATCTGATGCAGAAAGCTGAAACCCTGTTTTCCCCGTGCAGTCACTGCGGCGCAGTGGGCATGGTGCACCCCCACTGCGGCGCAGTGAAGAGTCCCTGGAATTCTGATCATATGGTGACTGCGGCGCAGTGGGGTGTGAATACTCCCACTGCGGCGCAGTGGTAATCCACTGGAAATTCATTACTTTTTGGCACCCGATGACTGCGGCGCAGTAGGGCTTCACTCTTCCCACTGCGGCGCAGTGTTAAACCTCTGGAAAGCTTATGTCTTTGGTACCAACTGACTGCGGCGCAGTGGGGCAACACCCCTCCCACTGCGGCGCAATGTAAACTTGCTGGAATTCTTGTGGCTTCTTTATTATCAGCTCTCGAACACTCGGATCAACATCTTGGCCTAAATTCGTCAGAAAATGCACCGAATGGATGCCCAACCTGGTAAGAACCTGAAAGCTCTAACAAGCACCATAAACGCGCCAAATGCATACAAAATTGACTCAAAACACTTGTTGAAAAAGGCCAATAATGATGTGGGCGATCTATATAAATTGGTCACATCAAAGACGCAATCTTGATCGAAACCCACATCCCATTTATTCAATCCATCGAAACCCACTTCCAATTGATCGCCAAAATCAGGTTAGTTTTGTAATCGATATGTTTCATCAGCGTGTTGAACAATCCCAATTCAATTCTGTCCTTATTCAAGAAAATGATAATCGTAATAATAGATTGATTAGATCATCTAATGTTGATTTTGGGGTTGGTGATGATGAAAATGATGTAATTTGGAATGAATTTGATGTGGGTTCTGATTCTGGGTTAGGGTTTCTTGATTTTGATTGTGAAAACCCTAATTGCGAAAACCGTATTTGTGATCATGATGATGGTGATGGTGTTAATGGTGGTGGTGGTGTTTATGGGTTTGCCGAGGATGATGATGATGATGATGATGATGATGATGATGATGATGATGATGATGATGATGATGATGATGATGATGATGATGATGATGATGATGATGATGATGATGATGATGATGATGATGATGATGATGATGATGATGATGATGATGATGATGATGATGATGATGATGATGATGATGATGATGATGATGATGATGATGATGATGATGATGATGATGATGATGATGATGATGATGATGATGATGATGATGATGATGATGATGATGATGATGATGATGATGATGATGATGATGATGATGATGATGATGATGATGATGATGATGATGATGATAAATAGATAAACAAATAATTAAAAAAATGAGTTAATTTGCAAGAATGGTCCTTGTTTCGTATAAAAAGACAGTATTGCCCATCAGGTGCTTGGCACATGGCCTCTCTAACGGAGCAAAATGGACGGAAAGTTAAAAATGGACCAAAATTGCGAAACTTTTCCATTTGTGGCACCAGAATCGCCACTTTGCAAATGTTTGGATCAAGATTGCAAATGGTGTGATAACACAGGGACCAAAAATGCATTTCGTTCTTTATTTAATTATGATGTCATAACAACTTTTTTTCTTAAAATTAATTTTACTTTTATTTTTAGTAATTCATATATGGTGTTTTACATTTTCGTCATTTATACAATTTTGTCATAAAAAAAAGGGTAATTGGATATCATTATTATTAAAGAAAAACTTACTCGACATTATTAGACATTTTCTAATTAAATATTTGTTTTTATTTAGTTAAACTATGAGCTCATATTTAATTGAACTTTGATTTTTTATTAGTCCATTATAAGTATTTTCACTTTTAAAGATTTTAAATCGGATTACATGATATATACAAATATCAAATTAAAATTTTTCTTCATTTGCCCGCATAATACGCGGTTACTAAGCTAGTAAGTATAAGCGCAAATTGTATCAATTGGTTATATGCCGTCATCTAATACAACCGTATTAGGAATTTAGGATGTAATCGAGGCAAGTCCATCTAATGTCTTGTTGATAACTAGGTAGCCCGAGCCGCCCGTTGGGCATCGGGTTTTAAAAGAGCGTTTATGTGTATGAGTAAAAAATAGAACCATAAACTTTTTCAAAAGAACATGTGGTATTCATTTAATTCAATATAAAAACAATTGGTAAAAAAAAATAAAGTTGTCACATATCAATTACTATTCATTTATAAATTAACTTTAAAAAAACACTCAAAAGTCAAAAGAGAATACAGAAATTACAAGAAAAAGAAAATTGAATAACATATATGTAAAACAAAATTTTACAAAAAAAATAGCTAAAACTTTGTTAAAAACATTATAGAAAACAAAAAATTTAAAAATTGTGAATATACAAATGGAATATTAAATAAAGTACAATGTTCTAAAAAAATGCTACTAAAATTATAATGTTACAAAGTATAAAAAAAACTGTAAAATACAAGCCAAAAAAGCAAAAAATTAAACAAAAGTTGAAAAAAAAAAGACTAAATGTATAAAATAAATGTGAAAAAAAACATAAGTTACAACTCATATGTCATTTTTATAAAGTATAAAACTTATAGTACAAATAAAACAAAAAGTTACAAAATACATGTCATTCCATGAGATAACTTTAAGGGTCTAAAAAGAAAAAAAAGTAAAAGGGGGCTGCTGGTAAACATTCCTCAAAAAATGAGGGGGCTTTATGTAATTTCAGAAAGTAAGGAGGAAAAAAAAAGAGTGTAAGTGTTGCCTAGATTCGAACAATGACCTTTAAATTCTAGGAATAAATGCTTAACACTCCATCTATCTTCAGCTTTGTTTTATTTTTCTGTTCATTAAATATATATCCTATGCAATATTTGTTGGCACAAAAAGACAAAAAACACTATTCGCAGCCTATTCCTTTATTAGAGTAAGTAATTGTTTGTCATTAATTATATATTAATCTTAGGTCTAAGAATTTTTTTTTGATAAAGTTGGTAAAAAGAAACATTGAGTTTGAAAACTACTTTCCTCCTACTCAACTTTATCTAAACGTACAGTAAACTTACCCACTTTTATATGTAACATGTCAACATATGATTAATTATTTCTTTGTTTTATGTTAGTACAATTGACAATGACGGTGCAAAAATAAATGCTCATAAAAGACGCTCATTCCATGATTGATATCGTGTACCAAACCATTGTTTTCTATTACAATATCGAACATTTACATGATTTCTATTACATTATACTAAATAAAAAAGGTTTGGTAGAAGAAAATTTCAAAAAACCTTTTAATTAACGTAGATCAATAAGTAGTCCATATCCTTTTAATGATTAATATCCTTTTATGTGAAAAGCGGATCTCTTTCCTAATATTACCTTTTAATTTTCCACGTTATCATCTTATTATAAAGATTTTTAACCTTATGAATTAGAAGGGTTAATCATTACCCAAAATTATATATTCATTATTCCTATGTGATAAATACGTACCAAACCATTGTTTTCTAGTTTTCTTTCTACATGTGATGAAACCTACGGTTGACTAAGACAACATGTGATGAAACCTACGGTTGACTAAGGTGGTGCCATCTCAATTCCCACCTTAACACTTTTGGGGTTCTTGATCAGTTGATTGTATTGTTACTCTGCTTTATTTAGAAGAATGATGATTCTAAGCATGATAAGTAAGACAGTGGTTTTTCAATCAGCTTTTTTTTTTGTGTGTGCCTATTTTCACTTCAAAAATCAAACTATGAATGATTGAATAAATGCTAACTAACACAAAGACAGTGCCGGAGCTGTATGGTGTTCATGACATTGTGACAACCTCATAATATCTGTAAAATTAACTTTATATTTTATAGTATTTTTTTATGTCTTTATTTTCATTTAAAGGTAATTGGCAACTCGAACTGATGTAATTTAGCTTTGTAATTTAGTTTTACGTTTGTTAATATCATGAAAACTATTCGGATGCTATAATGAAAATTCTGACTCCGTCCCTACATGTTAATGGATGTTTGCTTAACATATATATATACTTTATACTTAGGTAAAAAGTACTCGTAGCAGATAAATTGCATATCAACAGTCTTATTAAACCAACTCCACTTATATGGGTTGGCCAGGGGTATCTTCTAAATCCACTATGTGGGCCCCGGAGGTGAGTTTTTCCAAGGTCTCGGGTTCGAGTCTTGAGTTTCTCATCTCAAGGTATTTTCCATGAGGAGGGGGTTGGAGGTCCAGCAAATCGCTGGTTAAAATTGCCTCCAGCACGTCTGAATCGAAACTAACTTTACAAAAAAACAGTCTTATTAACTTATAAATCGTAGCACCACGTACACTAAGTTCACCAACCATCATCTAGCTAAACACACTTTCATCATATCGATTGAAAACAAAGAATATGCAAGTACAACAAAATAACATAAAATGTGATTTGTTGGTAATTTTAGTGGTATCGAGGCATTTTACGTGATTTTGATTTATTTGAGACCATGAAAATTCAAGTTAAGCTGAAATACGATTTGATGAGTGTAGAGTGCATGTTTGTATGAGCTAATTAGATTTCACATGATGGTGTACCAAATTTACCTACCAAAACCCAATTGTATTTCCTAGTCAAAACAAGAAATGTGTTGGTTATGTTAATACCCGTTGATTTGTAACTCTATTATTTAATAGACACACCTTTTCATTATCAAAGGATGTAACCCGGGGTTGCATGTTTACTAGTTTTCGGTCTAAAATTTGAGACATGAATTTATACATACATATACTCGCTAGCGATTGACATTCCGCGACAGTCGTCGCCGTACATCCTATATATATATATATATATATATATATATATATTATATATATATATATATATATTATAT
>CM067169.1:10792523-10888237 GCA_034093135.1 Erigeron breviscapus | reverse complement strand
GTAAGTGTGGAGCAGTGGAGACGTTTTGATCTTTCATGTTTTGGGTAGAATGTGTATTTTGTCATTTTTCGTTTAATTTGGGTATAATGGTGTTTATGTAACGTAATACTACTTTTGTAATCTGGTGATGTCTATCATCTTGGTAGCATTTGGAGTGAAATAAAAGTTTGGTTGTTCGTTAAAAAAAAAAAATGGACAAGTTTAAGGTAATAGGAGTGAATCTGATCTTTTTGTGTTCAAGCTTAAAAAGAAAGCCTGACCAAGCTTTTCAACTGTAGCAGGCACTATATTTGAGAATATTTTCACTTTTTTATTTTTTATAAAGTGGGACCATATAGCCTTGTCATTTACTGGAAATAAAATCTTACGAAAATGAATAATGAGATTGTGCACATAATATTAAAGTTTCAAGGATTGTGACCTTTTTAAATTATAAGAGAAAATTTTATTACATCACCCTGTGGTTTGTCATTTTATCAAATTTAGCCCCTGTACTTTTTTTTATTATTACATCACCCTGTGGTGAGTTTTTGCTTCATTAGAACCCTTCACTTTAACAGCCGTTTGTTGCCCTCCGTTAACCCCCTCACGTGCATATCACGTGAGGGTATTTCAGTCCATTCTCACCTACCTTTATCCTTATAACATGTTTTACCCACCTATTTCAAACATAAAAGATCAAAACTCTTTTCTTCCAACATTCTCTTTCTTCCTCATCACATAAAATTAGGGTTTTATTAATAAAACAACAAAAATCTTTATCCTCCATCACATGTATATCTTTTCATATCTATATCATCTTCACCATTAATCCTCTTGAAACAAAAGCTCATCTTCATCAAACACACTTTTTTTCGATCTGCATCAAAAATGTAAACCCAACCCACCCATTTTTTTCTGCTGTTATGGTAGTGGTGGTTAGCTATGGCGGACTGTCTGTAATAGATGGAGGTGATGATGGGGGGTATGGTGAAAGCCATAGGTATATTCCGACCCCCAAAACAATCGGTAATAAATCAAGAATCTGAAACAAGTGAGGAATATCTAAAGTCCAATTACCCGATGGTCGACAATCAACAAATGCGAAATACACTTCAATCTGTAAGCAAACACCCAATCGCTATTGTTATTTCTATCGACAATAATAATTTAGGAATATTGGGCAAAAGCATAGATTTAATAGAAATGAAAGCATTGATGTGATGAGAAGAGGGTGGATTTGCATTAATTTGTACCGAAATAAGCGAGTGGGGTGAGCGGGTGGTTAAAGAAAACCTTGTGAGAGTACACCAATTGTTGAACATAAGTGATGGTGTTGTGGGTCTTCTCAGTTGCTAAATCTTGACATTATTGATTTGCATAAGTCTCCACCAATTTCACATTCATTTGATCGATTGTAAATTTGTTGTTGTTCCATGATTGGTGTTTGATTTTGGGGGAAATTAAAGAAAACCATATATACATATTCTTCTTTTTGGGTGTCATAGATCTTTTACTTGGAATATATATATAAAGTATGTATCATTGATTGTTATAGATTATGAAGATAGAGTTATAGATCGGTTATGGAGTAATAGATTTGTGTGTGTAGATCTGGAAAAGAATACAAAAAGAAGAAAAAAGTGTTTAGAGGTAAAATGACCAATATACCCTCACGTGGTATGCACGTGACTAGGTTAACGGAGGGCTACAAATGTCCGTTAGAGAGAAGGGTGTCCAATGATACGAAAAGTCACCATAGGGTGATGTAATGATAAAAAAAAAAGCACGGGGGCGAAACTTGATAATATGGCAAACCACAGGGGCATGTAATGAAATTAACTCAAATTATAAACTTTCAACTTTATGTACAATATATATTGTTGCACTTGATCTTGTTCAAATCCAAGTGTACTTTGAGATATTTACTAAGATACTTAATAAATGCTAGAGCAAGATATTGGCCAAAGTGGAATTATGATGATTATGACTCATAAAAATTATTAATAACTACGGCTTCTTAAGGATATCTCTAATGGTTAAATTGTTTGGTAAAGACTTTTTTATAAAAAGTTATAGAAAAAGTTTTACTCCAATGATTAAAAGTTTTTGAAAGATTTTTTTAGCAAAAAAAACCATTATATTACATTTGAATATAGATGAGAAAGAGTGTTATTTTCATCAAATAGCTTGAAGAACTTCAACCTATTTCATAAAAAGTCATCTTCTCCAATGGTAAAAAGCTTTTGAAAGACTTTTGATCAAGCTACCATTGGAGATACGGGAGATCTTACTAGTAATTTTTTTCCCGCTTTATCCTTTGTAATTTAAATAAATTATAGAGCTTCCTGCTTCAACAACAAATTCCATAATATGCGTAGAACTAATAAGCCATAGTGGCCACGTTATACGGGCTATGTTAGCGTTAGCATTTGGAGCTTTTTCTCCAACCTTGAAAGCTTCAAGCTCCTTTAACCAAACAAAGCTTTTTATTTGATAGGAGCATTTTCTTAAAAGCTTAAAGCTTGAAGCTCCTAAAAGCTTCAAAAAGCTCATTGCCAAACATAGCGTTAGAGTTTTGGGCTTTTTCTCCAACCTTAAAAGCTTGAAGCTCTTTTAAACAAACAAATCTTTTAAAAGTAGGAGCTTTTTCTTAAAATCTTGAAGCTTGACGCTCCTAAAAGCTCCTTGCCAAACATACCCGTACTTCCGTTCTTACAATAGCTAATAAAATAAAATAAAATAACATCAATCAATATTATGAAAAACATCAATACTCGTGAGTGAACTATATATATGAGTCTTAGTAAGACGTGCATCTTATTGTATACATGTGGATTTTTAGAGTGGTTGTTTTTATATATACAATATTTTACTATGGGTTAAATGTTAATTTATCAGACAAAATCTAAAACTATAGTTCAAATTGAAAGTTTAAACGGATGCTAGAACAAACCTTATTTTATCACGATATTAGCTAAACCAACGCCTATAGGTTCAAAGATGAATATTTTGATATCATGGGAATGCATTTTGTTTAGTGACATTGGAGTGTACTAATAAGAATAGAATAAGCACATGAAAAATGACAAATTCAGGACTTCCATAATTCTTACGATATGTTTTTGAGATTATATAAGCACTTTCTAAGTGTTGATTTTCGAAAATGATTTTTTTTTTTGCTTTTAAGAATGGGTATATCCAAATGCTTATCTCTATATTAAATAAAATAACATTTTGATGACATAAACATTTTATAGAAATTGCTTATATGGCATCTCCAAATCTTCTATCAAAACATATTTTTTTCATTTATTTAAGAACGAAATGCATTTTTGGTCCTGTGTTATCACACCATTTGCAATTTTGGTCCAAACATTTGCAAAGTGGCGATTCTGGTGCCACAAATGGAAAAGTTTCGCAATTTTGGTCCATTTTTAACTTTCCGTCCATTTTGCTCCGTTAGAGAGGCCATGTGCCAAGCACCTGATGGGCAATACTGTCTTTTTATACGAAACAAGGACCATTCTTGCAAATTAATTTATTTATTTTTATAACACCCCTTTACCTTCCACCTCTTACATCAACCACCACACACACACACGAACACACATTTCAATGGCGGATCTTTCCCTCCTTGAAGACGACTATACCGACGATCATCACGACATCCTATTAACAATTCCCACCCTCAACAATCTTGAAGACGACGAATTTGACCCACGATCATCACGACATCCTATTAACAATTCCCACCCTCAACAATCTTGAAGACGACGACTATACCGACGATCATCACGACATCCTATTAACAATTCCCACCCTCAACAATCTTGAAGACGACGAATTTGACCCAGATCACGATCTTGGATTCACTTCCGCCCATGATTTCTTTTCAAGACTGATGTGTAAAATCGAGTTTAAAAATTAAAACAAGAAATACCCGAAAACTGACTACTACACACTTGCGGGCAGTGGACCCGTTCGTATATAGTATAGCTAGAAGGTAAGTCCAGGATCGAACACGGGGAATGGTATTGAAATAGTTGTCAGCTAAAGTGGTTTTAGAATAAGGATGGAACCGTAGCCAAATCGCTACCTCACTTTGACAATTTGAAATTAAAGAAATTTAAATGACAAGACACTTGAAAGTAAAGAAAGTTCAAACAATATAAATAAAGATCATCCACTTCGAATCCACTTGACTTCAGTTATGATTGCACACGTTAAAGATCAAATTATTAGAGTTGACAAGATAATCGTGAAAGGATAAAAATGCTCGCGTGGTACCACCACCCGCTCGCAAATCACCCAAACACCTAAATTGCTAGTTTAATTACCCAAGCCGGTACCACCAATGCCTAGAAAATCTCCCCAACAATTAGTTTGCTTGATTATCCAATTACCAATTATGCCTATGTGAATGAAAACGTGGTACCACCAACCGTTTCTAAACACGTTTACCGATTAATTCCTATTATAGATTTGACATTCACCGTCATACCATGAACCGGTGACAACCGACCATAGACAATCGAATTGAGACGATAAACATATTCACCTAGTACCACTAACGATGAACACATAAACCATCAACATCAAAAGAATAAATCAAGGAATTAATTGATAAAGATTACGACACAACGATAATTGAATCAACTCTTGAATTAAAATATTGCAATCATATCATTCGTCAAGTTTCATCAAAGTGGATGATTATAAATCTAGCCACTCATGCTAAATCGAAAATAACAAACGAAATAGAAAGAGAACATATTGTACCAATGATTTGTTGAATGTAAATTGCAAGACAGAAAATTAGATACGATCTAGATGGGTGTTCTTGAATCTTCAATGAATCCAATGATGAAATCTTGAGTCGATCCTTCGAAGAATTCACGGTAGAACAGCTCCTAGAAAGAAAACTTGATAAATGGGAAATAGGGTTTATTTTTCTTTATATACCTCCCCAAAATCTGATGCAGAAAGCTGAAACCCTGTTTTCCCCGTGCAGTCACTGCGGCGCAGTGGTGGTGCACCCCCACTGCGGCGCAGTGAAGAGTCCCTGGAATTCTGATCATATGGTGACTGCGGCGCAGTGGGGTGTGAATACTCCCACTGCGGCGCAGTGGTAATCCACTGGAAATTCATTACTTTTTGGCACCCGATGACTGCGGCGCAGTGGGGCTTCACTCTTCCCACTGCGGCGCAGTGTTAAACCTCTGGAAAGCTTATGACTTTGGTAGCCCCACTGCGCCGCAGTGTAAACTTGCTGGAATTCTTGTGGCATCTTTATTATCAGCTCTCGAACACTCGGATCAACCTCTTGGCCTAAATTCGTCAGAAAATGCACCAAATGGACGCACAACCTGCTAAGAACCTGAAAGCACTAACAAACCCATAAACGCGCCAAATGCATACAAAATTGACTCAAAACACATACGAAAAAGGCCAATAATGATGTGGGCGATCTATATAAATTGGTCACATCAAATCCCCCACACTTGAGTGTTGCTTGTCCTCAAGCAAATCTGGAAATTAAATAAAAGCATTCCTTGGCACGAAGCTACATAAACACATTACGAATATCCAAAAAGGAGCCAAACCAAGTATGTCGATGACAAGGACTTAGGTGAAGCAGTTTTAATCTTAAATGAAAACCCGAAATGTTTGACAATATCTGAACAATCCACAAGCCTCAATAACACGACTAAGCAAAAGTGAAACAAATGAGCCTATCAAAATCATCCTACTCCAACGAACTTACTATTGGGGTTGAATATATATGAATAATCACTCATTGCACGGTCGTGATGCATATCTTACCATAGGCTTGAACAAGGATCATAGCTTCACCGACATGGCGTGAGCACCAAGTACATCATCAAAATGGCATATAGGACGGTTGTAAAGTTAGGCTAAGGGTATTTACAATGGGATTTGGAAAATTTAGGTTAGTGATAGGAAATAACAAAAGTATAAGTTATGTACAAAATAGTCTAATCAAACCCTTACCATTGATTGCCACCAACCCATAAGATGCTATCCCTTGAACACACTTCAAAAGTAACAAGCAAACCCGACACCATTGTGGTGTATCAACTTCAAACAACTTAGGAACAACCAAATCTTCCATTCTATTCACGAACCAAATGATACAACAATTCTTTAGACATATAAAAATGAGAAGTACCCACTAGTAGCCCAAGTTCTTTTCTTTCTTTTTTTTTTTTCTTTTTCACTTCACTTTTTTTTTTATTTTGAACCATTTTTACTCTACTAGCAGGCACCCTCTTACAATGATGCACAATGTCTATAACAATACACTTTATTTGAACAATCCAAGACATTCCCCAATAACTTGACCAATCGACGTATTCCCATAGACCAAGAATATTCCAACTGACAACCCACTGAAGCTCTCCCAAACCGCCCAAACAAACCAATGACAATCAATGGCCCCCCAAAATTAGACTATCGGTATGGCGAGGTAAAGTTTACATATTTAAGTGGATTTATACAAAGGAAAAGGCTAAGTTCAAAAAGTGTGTCTAAGTGTATCTTGCACTAAAGATGAGTGCAACAAAGGTTTACAAAGAAAGGAAAAATCACTGACCAGAGTAGCCAGCAACACAAAACATGTATGTACATGTATAAAAGTATGTATACTAAAGGTAAAAATATACATAAGCAAGGGGTGAATAGAAAGAAAATACGGGTCAAACCTAATATGCCAATTCGTCATCCAATGTACTTATATCACAAAAGTGATCTCACTGCGGTCTCGTAACGATCACCAGGCCAAGTTCTAGCTCAACACATCACCGGCACACTCATATCAAAGAAAGTAGCCCGGAAATGGAATAGATTAACCTCAAACATGCACATCTTAGTGCAGAGTTCGAAATGGAACCCTTACTCCCGAATAAATCCAAGAGCCTAAGAGAGGGATAAATTACAAGGCAATCAAACCAAAACCGTAAACACCTAGCACATCTATAAATGAATGATGAATCTCATAACTTTAGGTGTTTGGGAAATTTGAGTATGCAAGTAATGTTATCAATCCACAAGGATTAGCCCAATAACCGTTCAGAACACATTTCGCCGATTAAATTTGTACAAAGGAAAAAATTTTGTAGTAAAATTGCTCATTAAGTTATTATGAATTAAGTGACAAAAGCAATTTACCACAAGGACAAGCTCAACACAAGTTTCAAATCATATCATCTTCCGTCATTCTACCAAATCGAAACAACCAATCTCAAACATGCACATCATAGTTCAGAGTTCAAGATAGAACCCTTACTCTTGGATAAACCCAAAAGCCTACGAGAGGGACACATCCACAAGAACCTAAATCTCAATGGCAAAACAACAAAAGAGATATCCGGTTACTTAAACCTATTTGCCACCCCCCCACACTTAAGATGGACAATGCCCTCAATGTCCAATATTCGGTCAAAACAAAGGTAAATAGGGGTAAGCAAAATAGACAGAAAGAATGAGAACACATATCGGATTAAGGACTCATTCCGTTTCAAAACAAGTAAGTCAACCCCGCACCACAAATTGCTCTTCCTAAAAAGGAAATCCAATTTGTTTGACGGGAGAAACAGACTAGCTCGAAACGGAATGTGCGAGAGCTGTGTGCGAAACAATGTCAGTAAAGATGCCAATTAAAAATGTTGCGCTGAACTTACTGCCAGCATATGCATGTGACATCATAGTGAGCTACTAACACGATCACACAATCAAACAAATCAATGCCAACGAATGTAGGTGAGAATGAGAATCCAACGGGTCCTCCCCCACACTTGGTTTCCACTAAGTATTTCCATCAATTCGGATCAAACCTGCTCAATTACACATCACAAGAACAAATCCCAAATATCCATACTAAATGCAAACCAAAATAGTATCATGCAGAAAATAAAAGAAACAAAGGAAATTACAAATGTTTCATCACCCCGTAGGGTGGATACCAGACAATGATAAATAAAGTAATGTCATAAGAATACCAACAAAATCAATCATCATATGATTCCATCCCACGGTACCGGATGGGAATCATCTCCATTACTGCTGCTGTCCATGGTAGCCATAAGGTAGTCCAGGTTGTCCAAAAATACTCGTCACCCAATCGGACGCCTCCTCCTGAGCTGCACCCGAACCACCTGCATCTCCTCCTGACTGACCAGCATCAAATCCTGAATGAGCACCTGCATCCAAACATGCAAAAGATGAAGAATCACCGCCAACATGCCACCCTGAAAGACCCCAAACTGCACTGGACCTCGAGGAGAACCTCCTAAATCATGGGGGGGTGGTGACATGTTCCCCGGGCCAGTCGTACGAGAGAAAAAGGACTGACCCCCTTGATGATAATCAAGGACATAAATAGGCGGTGGAGAGAACGGAGGAATCGGGTCAGGTCGAACAAACTCCCGGTCCGTGATACTGAGCATCCCACATCGGCTGATAATAATCAAGGCTATAGTTAGTGTGGGCCTGCTGTGATCCAACCCAGGTGAAATCCTGGTCCACCCTCCGCTGGTAAGCATCAAACTCTTGCTGACTGTTCTGCTGAGCCTCATAGATATTCTGAATAGTGTTCCCAAGAGTGTTAAATCAAACGAGCGAGGGATGGGAATGTTACGTCCAGTCCTCCTCGGGGGCTCCTGTGGAGCATCAGTCATCTCAACATCAGCCTCCTCATCCTCCTCCTGTACAGGAGGTGGTCCTTCAACCTCACCCTCATCATCTAACAACTGCTCCTGCTCATTAGCTTTCTTTTTCTTCAAAATCTTTGCCCTATAAAGCTCATTAAACGTAAAATCCTCCTGATGCACTGGTAATGAAAGATAAGTCTGGCAATCATTAGAAGCAAAGACTCCCATCCTCTTATAAATGACCGTGATAAAATGTCCCAAAACCAGATTCGAATCAGAATGATTACACATACGGTCCAGCAGTACAAGAGGAGGCAAAGCAAACCTGGATGGAGCTTCCTCAGAAAATAACTTAAGTAACCAAAGATCATTCTGGTACGCCTTCTCCCAATGAGTAGAACGCTGTACCAAGAAAGTCACAATCATCCGGTGGAGCAACCTCAAACGTACATTCTTAATCTTTGACACACCACTTGTGTATGTCCATGTCTCTCCCCCCGTGATCCTGGTGTAATACTCCAAGATAGACTCTCCATCACCCAAATCGGCTCCTGTTCTATACCCCTTCTTCAAAATAGCCCTAAACTCTACATTCTGCAACTCCTCCCTCGTATACATCCCACAGTAGTAACCAAATTCAGCAATTGACAGCTTCCTCTGCTGTCCCCCACAGTAAAACGAGACTACCCTCTCCTCAAAAATATATTTGACTTTCCCTAACTCCTTCTTCAGTTTCAAGGTCGAATAGAACTCTAAGCATAACTCACGGTAGGCGGCTTCACGGTTAGCAAATACCCGCCGCCAAATATCACAACTCACGTCATGCCCTCTTGACTCACCTCCAACTCTCAAACTCATAGAAAACCACTGTCGAATGTCCTCCTGTACTCCAAATACCTGAGCTTGAAAAGGAGTTAAATGTCTTGCGGGAAGGACCGCATGCTTAGAAAGCTTATACAACTTGTTCTTGTATATGTTCTTTTGGGGCTGCCTAATTCCCTCAAATGATAGCCAAGCATGTCGCTCGTTCAGTTCTTCAATAAATGTAAGCGGCACCTCCACTTGTTTCTTTGAACTCGGCACATCAACGGCCTCACTGGATTGCCCCTCAACCATTTTCCTTTTTCCTGCAGCCTTATCTGTAGCTCCCGCTCCCTGCATTCACAAACATGAAAAACGACCAATTGTGAGTATTAAGAATGCGAAGTTGGAAACCATATTAAACAAGTCGAAAACCTTGGCAGGGAAGTTCCCCCACTGCGGCGTAGTGGGCGTGCTGCACCCTCACTGCGGTGCAGTGGGACAAAAAGACAAAACTGGCAGAGGTTTCTCACTGCGGCGCAGTGAGGCAATGAACCCCCTCACTGCGGCGCAGTGAGGCACAAAACCTGGGCAAAAAGCTAGGGTTCATCATGACATGGCACAAAAAGGGGGTACTCAAACAAGCAAATTCAGGTCATAATCAAACAATAATCTCCACATAAATCGACATTTACATCCCCCACACTTGTTCTGATGTGTGAAATCGAGTTTAAAAATTTAAAACAAGAAATACCTCGAAACTCACTACTACACACTATCGGGCAGTGGACCCGATCGTATGCAATATAGTTACAAAGTAAGTCCAGGTTCGTTCACGGGATTGGTTTGAATCAATTGTCTAATAAAGTAGTTTGGAAAACAGGGTGGAACACTTTGAATCTCACTTTGACAATTAAATTAAAGTAAATTTAAAAGACAAACACTTAAAAGTAAAGAAAAGCTTCAAACAATAATAGTAAAGATCATCCACCTTGAATTCGCTAGACTTCAAACATGATTGCATTCAATTAAGACCAAATTCATTAGAGTTGACAAGATAATCGTGAAAGGATAAAAATGCTCGCGTGGTACCACCAACCGCTCACAAATCACCCAAACACCTAAGTTGCTAGTTTAATTACCCAAGCCGGTACCACCAATGCCTAGACAACCTTACCAACAATTAGTTTACTTGATTATCCAATTAACAATTGTGCCTATGTGAATTAAAACGTGGTACCACCAACCGTTTCTAAACACGTTGACAAAATGATTCCTATTATTAAAATGACATTCACTATCATACCATGAACTAGTGATAATTGCTCATAGACAAGCAACCGTTTGAAAATCACATATGTATCCAACCAGTACCACTAACGAAGAACACACATGCCACCAATATCATAATAATAAATATAAAGGAAATTAAATCATCAAGATCTCGACACAACGATAATTGAAATCAACTCTTTGAATTAAAACATATAGCAATCACATCATTCGTCTAGTTTCATCAAGGTGGATGATTAAAAGGTTAGCCACTCATGATTAAATGAAATAACAATCAAAATAAAGGAAGAACATGATGTACCAATCGTTTGAGAAATAGAAATTGCAAGACAATAAAATAGATACGATCTAAGTGGGTGCACGTGAATCTTCAATGAATCGGAAGATGATGAAATCTTGATTCGATCCTTGAAGGTGTTCCCTGAAGTGCAGCTCTTAGAAAGAAAACTTGATATCTGGGAAAATAGGTTTTTTTTTTCTTTTATACCCCCTTGAAAACTGATGCAAAAAGCTGCCAAAAACCCTCAGGTCCGTCATCCCACTGCGGCGCAGTGGACGAGAGATGCCCCCACTGCGGCGCAGTGGAATGACACTGGTCTAATGCTCGTCTGTCTTCAGCTTGACTGCGGCGCAGTGGCCACATAAACTCCCCACTGCGGCGCAGTCCCAATATTCTGACCAACGTGCCTTTTCCTTCACACGACTGCGGCGCAGTGGACACACGTACTTCCCACTGCGGCGCAGTCTACAACTTCTTACCAGTATCTTTGACTTGAAATCTTCTATCCTTTCAATTAAAACAACTCTCGAACATATGAATCAACTTCTTGGCCTAAATTCATCCGAAATTGCACCGAATGGACACGTAACCTGCTTAGAACCTGAAACCACTAACAAACATCATAAACGCGCCAAATGCATACAAAATCGACTCAAAACACATACGAAAAAGGCCAATAATGATGTGGGCGATCTATATAAATTGGTCACATCAAATCCCCCCACACTTGAGCATTGCTTGTCCTCAAGCAAATCTGGAAATTAAGCAAAAAATGTTCCTTGGCAATGAAACTATAGAAACAATTACGAGTATCAAAAAGAAGCCACACCAAGGATGTCAATGACAAAAAGTTGGGTGAAGCAGTTTTAATCTTAAATGAAAACCCGAAATGTTTGACAATATCTGAACAGCCCACAAGCCTCAATAACACGACTAAGCAAAAGTGAAACAAATGAGCCTATCAAAATCATCCTACTCCAACGAACTTACAATTGGGGTAGAATATATATGAATAATCACTCATTGCGCGGTCGTGATGCATATCTTACCATAGGCTTGAACAAGGATCATAGCTCCACCGACATGGCGTAAGCACCAAGTACATCATCAAAATAGGCATATAGGACGGTTGTATAGTTAGGCTAAGGTATATATAATGGAAATTTACAATGGAGTATGGGAAATTTAGGTTAGTGTTAATAGGAAATAACAAAAGGATAGGTTATGCACAAAATAGTCTAATCAAACCCTTACCATTGATTGCCAACAACCCATAAGATGTTATCCCGCTAAGACACCTCCAAAAGTACCAAGTAAACCCGACACCAATGTGGTGTATCAACTTCAAACAACTTCAATTCAACCAAGTCTTCAATTATATTCACTAACCAAATGATACAACAATTCTTTAGACATATAGAAATGAGAAGTACCCACTAGTAGCCCAAGTTTTTTTTTTTTTTTTTTTTTTAATTGAAATACTAGTAGGCACCCTCTTACAATGATGAACATGTCAAACGCACTTACTTCCTTTTGAACAATCCAACACATTCCCATAGACCAAAAATATTCCAACCGACAACCCATTGAAGCTCTCCCAAACCATCCAAACAAACCAATGACAATCAATGGCCCCCCAGATTAGACTATCGGTATAGTAAGGTATAATTAGGTAAAGTTTACATAAATGAGTGGATATATACAATGGAAAAGGCTAAGTTAAATTGATTGCAACAAAGGGTTACAAAGGAAGAAAAGAAAGTGTATGTATATGAGTATGTATAGTAAGGGTATGAATATACAAAAGAAAAGGTGAAAATAAAGAAAGAAAGAAAAGTATGGGTCAAACCTATATGCCAATTCGTCATCCGATGTACTTATATCACAAAAGTGATCTCACTGCGGTCTCGTAACGATCACCAGGCCAAGTTCTAGCTCAACACATCACCGGCACACTCATATCAAGGAAAAGAACCCGGAAATGGAATAAATTAACCTCAAATTCGCACATCTTAGTGCAGAGTTCGAGATGGAACCCTTACTCCCGAATAAATCCAAGAGCCTAAGAGAGGGACAAATTACAAGGCAATCAAACCACAACCGTAAACACCTAGCACATCTATAAATGAATGATGAATCTCACAACTTTAGGTGTTTGGGAAATTTGAGTATGCAAGTAATGTTATCAATCCACAAGGATTAGCCCAATAACTGTTCAGAACACATTTCGCCGATTAAATTTGCCAAGGAAAAATTTTGTAGTAAAATTGCTCATTAAGTTGTTATGAATTAAGTGACAAAAGCAATTTACCACGAGGACAAGCTCAACACAAGTTTCAAATCATATCATCCTTCGTCGTCTTACCAAATCGAAACAACCAATCTCAAACATGCACATCATAGTTCAGAATTCAAGATAGAACCCTTACTCTTGGATAAAACCCAAAAGCCTACGAGAGGGACACATCCACAAGAACGGCTAAATCTCAATGGCAAAACAACAAAAGAGATGTATCCGGTAGCTTAAACCTATTTGCCACCCCCCCACACTTAAGACGGACAATGCCCTCAATGTCCATATTCGGTCAAAACAAAGGTAAATAGGGGCAAGCAACAAAGAACTACAAAATAAGAGCACATACCGGAACAAGGACACATTCCGTTTTAAAACAAGTAAGTGGACCCTGCGTCACAAATGGCGCTTCCTAATAAGAAAGGACATTTTGCTTGGCAGGAGACACAAACTTGTAACAAAACGGAAGGTGTGAGAGTTGTGTGTGCATCAAACAAAGCAATCACAAATATGGCGTTGAACTTACTGCCAACATATGCACACAATCAATCAATTAATGTCAAAGAATAAAGATGAGAAGAAAATCCATGGGTCCTCCCCCACACTTGGGTTATACAACGGACATCAATCAACAGCATCAAAAATTAATCAGCAAATATGATTCCATCCCACGGGAATGGATGGGAATCATAATCATCATCACTCACTGGAACTGGCCGTGATATCCATGTGGGATACCTGGTGAACCAAACAAACTGTCCACCCAACTAGTAGCCTCCTCCGGTGCATCTCCTGCTCCTGAACCACTAGCAAAATCAGCAAATCCAGAGCCACTAGCATCTCCACCTGCTTGACCAGCAGCACGTGGCCATGGCATCCTTCTCAGTTAAATGCTCCTGTGGTACCTGTAAAGACAAGTCCTCCTGGCATTCATCAAGATCAAAAACTCCCATCCTTTTGTAAAGACGGGTGATAAACTGCCCAAGCACCAACTGTGAATCCGAGTGATTCACCATCCTATCCAAAACAACCATCGGGGCCAAAGCAAACCTCCTAGGTGCCCCCTCAGAAAATAACTTTATTAACCACAGATCCAACTGATAAGCTTTGTCCCAATGGGTGGACCTTTGAACCAGAAACGTGACAATCATCCGGTGCAACAACCTCAGCTTCACACTTTCCTCAACAAAGCCCTAAAATCTTGATTATCTAACTGCTCCCTCGTATACATACCACAGTAAAAACCAAATTCAGGAATAGATAACTTCCTAGGCTGTCCCCCGCAGAAAAATGTAACAATCCTCTCCTCAAAAATATTCTTCACTTTATGCAACTCCCTAGTCAATTTTAATGAAGAATAAAACTCAAGACAAAGTTCACGAAAAACTGGTTCCCGATTATTGAAAATATTGTGCCACATATCACTACTAACAACCTGGTCACCAATTTGAACCTCAATACGAAACCACCTACGGATATCCTCCTGTACCCCATAATTTCTAGCAAAAATAGGATCAAGATACTTGGGAGGGCATACTACCTGACGATGAAGCGTAAAGAGTTTATTCAAGAAGTTGTTCTTATGGGGTTGCCTAGCCCCATTGAACTCTAACCATACGTGAACCTCACCCATATCGTCCTCTCCAAACTTTAAATCCGGAATTTCGACTTCCTTTCTAGCTCTCTTAGCAGGGGCCTCAGCGGTCCTGCTTCCTTGTCCAACTTCCATTTGTCGTCTCTGTTCTGCGGTCTGCAATCACAAATAGTAAAACAAACAAGAACGTCAAATGTGGAATGCAAAACTCAAAACTGCATTAAACACAAAATTTCTGAACAGTGAGTGCTCACTGCGGCGCAGTGAGACTCGGCATCCCTCACTGCGGCGCAGTGAGGTTAAAAGCACTTGCAGGTCAGGGAGTAGTCACTGCGGCGCAGTGGCACACACACACCACCACTGCGGCGCAGTGGAATTTTTTTTCTGGGCAAATTCTTCCTATGAACGACATGAAGCCACAAGTTTTAGGGTTAAGTAATCATTACATTATTATCAACAAGCAATAATCAACTCAAAATCAAACCTTAATCCTCCCCCACACTTATTCATCAAAAAGCCCTAATTTTTTTTCAAAACCCTAGCTTAAATTTCAACCCAAATCTGGATGAACAAGTGTTAAAATCGGGAAATAACCACCCCAATAGCCTCAATATCACAAAACTAACAAAACCCACTAATTAATTTAACAATGACAAGCCTACGAACTAACAATCAAAATTAAAGAAAATAAAAGAAAACATAGTCAAGAAATCGTACCTCTTTTCCCATGATGGTTAATGAAAGATGAGAATCTAAGAGAAAGAAGGAAGATAATGCAGGATTGTAATGACTTAAGGGGTTAAAATCGGGTGCCTTGGGGTTTTTTGGAAGTGTTTTCGGTTCAAGAGAGAAAAGAGAAAGAAGGTAAGAAATTTGTGTGGTGAAAAAGAATTATCCCTCTTGACTAACTTATTAACCAGATCAGTCTGACCAGTCAACTTTCTCACTGCGGCGCAGTGGGACTTTGCATTCATCACTGCGGCGCAGTGAGGCATTTTTACCCCCAGGTCAGATTATATTGACTGCGGCGCAGTCACATAGCCACACCCCCACTGCGGCGCAGTGAGGCATTTTTACCCCCAGGTCAGATTATATTGACTGCGGCGCAGTCACATAGCCACACCCCCACTGCGGCGCAGCATGATCTTTCTGATCTCGCCCCACAGTTTTTCCTTAGAAAAATTTTGACAATGAAAATTTTAAACACTTACCTCAATCCGCTTCACATCCAATTGTACCTGCATTTTTCTTGACCAAACATCATCAAATCTAACTACCAAAAACAAAAATTAAAATGCAAGAAAATAACTCGGGATGCCTCCCGAGAATCGCTTAATTTATTTACGAGTCGTTAGCTAGACTCGACCAATTTTCAAGCTTCATATTCAAAAATGGGGATCTCTTCAATCATCCCCTCCACTTGTTCTTCTTCCAAGTACAACTTAAGCCTATGACCATTTACAATGAAAGAACCGTCTCCATTTCTCCTAAACAATTCAACATAACCCGACGGATAAACATGCTTGATAACAAAAGGGCCAATCCACCTAGAAGTTAGCTTAGGTTGCTTAATTTTAAACTTAGACAAAAACAACAAAACCTTAGCTCCAACCTTAAATTCCTTCCTACGGATCCTTTTGTCATGCCAAACCTTGGTTCGCTCCTTGAAAAGCCGAGAATTCTCATATGCACCCAACCTAAGCTCATCGAGCTCATGAAGTTGCAACATTCTAAGTTCACTAGCTTCCATCATATCCAAGTTCAAGTTCCTCAATGCCCAATATGCCTTATGCTCTATCTCAATAGGGAGATGACAAGTCTTACCATAGAGCAACTGGTATGGCGTGGTGCCAATCGGCGTCTTAAAAGCCGTCCTAAACGCCCACAAGGCGTCATCTAACTTCTTTGACCAAACCTTGGGGTTATCACCTACAGTCTTCTCTAAGATTCTTTTCAGGGCCTTATTGGTGTTTTCTACTTGTCCACTAGTTTGTGGATGATAGGAAGTAGAAAAGTAATGCACAACACCATATCTTTTCATGACCTTGGCTAATTGATGATTTGCAAAATGGGTTCCTCGGTCACTAATCAAAGCTCTAGGGCAACCAAATCGACAAAATAACTGTTTAAGGAAATCAATGACTACCCTCGCGTCATTCGTGGGCAAAGCCTTAGCTTCAGCCCATTTAGACACGTAGTCAACGGCAACAAGAATATATTGAAACTTGTTAGACGGTGGGAATGGTCCCATGAAGTCTATACCCCAAATATCAAATACCTCACATACCTGAATGCTTTGTTGAGGCATCTCATCCCGCTTGGTAATGCTCCCTTGTCTTTGACAAATGTCACAAGTCTCTACCAAAGTTTGAGCCTCTTTGAAAATGGTAGGCCAATAGAAACCTGCATCAAACACTTTTTTACCTATAACCGAAGGACCGTAATGACCTCCAGTTGGACCATAATGACAAGCATCAAGAATCTCCCTCGTCTCAGCCCCAGCTACACATCTCCTTACCATACCATCTGCACAAACACGAAACAAGTATGGGTTATCCCAAAAATAGTGCTTAGCATCCGATATGAGCTTCTTCTTTTGCTGGGACATGAAATCATTCGGTATCTCACCTGCAACCAAATAATTAGCAATATCTGCAAACCAAGGAGCATCATCAGAATTAGATATAAACATTAAAGATTCATCGGGGAAGTGATCATTGATCTCCCCTTCACGAAGTTCCTCCCGGTGAGGATCTTCCAAACGACTCAAATGGTCGGCAGCCAAATTTTCAGCCCCTTTCTTATCCTTGATTTCTATATCAAATTCTTGCAACAAAGAATCCAACGGATAAGCCTGGGTTTAGCATCCTGTTTCGAGAACAGGTATTTCAGGGCTGAATGGTCAGTAAAAACTATGGTCTTACTCAAAACTAGATATGATCTAAACTTATCAAATGCAAAGACCACTGCAAGCAACTCCTTCTCTATAGTTGTATAATTTTGCTGGGCGGGGTTCAAAGTTTTACTAGCAAAGTAAATGGGCTTGAAATGCTTCTCCACCCTTTGCCCAAGCACGGCTCCCACAGCATAGTCACTTGCATCGCACATCAACTCGAATGGCAATTCCCAATCCGGTCCAACCATGATAGGAGAGTTAGTCAACTTCTCCTTCAAGACCTGAAAAGCACTCAAACAAGCATCATCAAATACAAAAGGGACGTCCTTCTCCAACAAGTGGGTCATAGGACGAGTAATCTTAGAAAAATCTTTAATAAAACGGCGGTAAAAACCGGCATGTCCAAGAAAACTCCTTACCCCTTTCACATTGGAAGGCGGGGGTAATTTGGCTATAACATCTATCTTAGCCCTATCAACTTCAATCCCGGCCTTAGACACTTTATGCCCTAACACAATACCCTCGGTCACCATGAAATGACACTTTTCCCAATTCAAAACAAGGTGTGCCCTCTCACACCGTTCCAACATCCTTTCTAAGTTATGCAAGCAAGTCTGGAAAGAGTCCCCAAAAACCGAGAAATCATCCATGAAGACCTCCATGGAGGTTTCAAGCATGTCCTGGAAAATAGCTATCATGCACCTTTGAAAGGTGCCTGGGCATTACACAAACCAAACGGCATTCGCCGGTAAGCAAAAGTACCAAATGGGCACGTGAAGGTGGTCTTTTCTTGATCCTTGGGATCAATGGGTATTTGGAAGTACCCGGAGAACCCATCTAAGAAACAAAAATACTCATTACCTGCAAGTCTTTCTAACATCTGATCAATGAAAGGCAGGGGAAAGTGATCCTTACGGGTGGCATCATTAAGCTTATGGTAATCAATACAAACCCGCCAACCCGTTATAGTCCTAGTGGCCAAAAGCTCTTTATTATCATTTTCAATGACTGTCATGCCCCCCTTTTTGGGCACACAGTGGACAGGACTTACCCATGGACTATCAGCAATAGGAAAAATGATCCCTGCATCTAACAACTTAATAACCTCTTTCTTAACAACTTCTTTCATGTTCGGATTAAGCCTCCTTTGTCTCTGGACAACGGGCTTAACGTCATCAAGAAAATCAATCTTATGCTGGCAGAAGTTAGGACTAATACCTGGAATATCGGTGGTCTTCCAAGCAAAAGCCCGCTTATGGGCTCGAAGCACAGATAAAAGACAATCTTTCTCGTCACTCGAGAGTGAGGACGAGATAACCACGGGTAAAGAAGATTCACCTGACAAATAAGCATACTCCAAGTGGGAAGGTAATGGCTTAAGCTCCAAATCAGTTGGTGGTACGTCAACCGAATTCGGTACCCTCGAACTTCCATCAGCAACAACCTCCTCAAAACTCTCAACCTCGGGAGGTGTCTCATCCAAGCTATGCGCCATAACCTCTGCAAACAAATCATCATCAGATATATCTCCCGACCCTAAATCAGCAGTCTCCTCATCTCCAATATTGGTCTCCATCAATTCCTGAAACTCTCGGTCTAAAACATCATCAATGACGTCAATCCTAAAACAAGACTCATCATTAGAATATGAATGCTTGATAGACTTCTCAACATTAAAAACAATTCTATCCGTACCCACACCCAAAGAAATTTCCTTATCCTTCACACGGATGATAGCATCCGCGGTATTAAGGAATGGGTGTCCAAGAATAAGGGGTACCTGTGCATCCTCCTCCATCTCGAGGATAACGAAGTCAACAAGAAAAACAATATGGCCCACGTTGACTCTAATGTTTTCAGCAATCCCCATGGGATACTGAAATGAATGGTCAGCTAGTCTAATACTCATGCGAGTCGGGCGAAGGATTCCTAAAGCCAACTTACTCCAAACCGAGTAAGGCATCAAATTAATGCTAGCACCTAAATCAGCCAAAGCCTTACAAATTATGGTTCTAATAGAGCAAGTAATAAGGAAACTCCCTGGGTCTTCAAGCTTAGGGGGAATGCGGTTCTGCAAGATAGCAGAACACTCGGCATTGAGAAAAGTAGCTTTTGCCTCCTCCATCTTTCCTTTATCCGTCACAAGCTCCTTAATGAACTTGGCATAATGAGGCATCCCCTGTATCAAATCAACTAAAGGAACATTAATGTGAACATTTTTAATCATATTAACAAACTTGTTATATTGTTCCTTCAACTTCGCCTTCTTGAACTGCTGTGGAAATGGAACCTTTGGCTTATATGGCTTAACCTCTGGAACCACATCCGGTTTTGGTGGAGTGACCGGAGTCTTCACGGTCGGATTCTCCTCCATCTCAATCTCTTCATCAACTTCATCATCATCACTCCCTTTTTCCTGCACATCTGAAACAACAACATCAGGTATAGTAGGAGGGTCATAGGATTTACCTGTACGAGTGGTGATGGCCTTGGCTTCCTCATTACGGGCTTGAGGTGGAGTGTACTTCTGCCCCTGAATTAGCCCCATGCTAAACTGAGGCTTAGGATTCTGTTGAGTATTGCTAGGTAAAGTACCTGGGGGCCTAGAAAGGGCAGCCATCCTACTCTCAAGATCCTTAAAGTTAACACATTGATTCTTCATATTTATCTCTACCTTGCCATCTATCCTATCCAACCTCTCATTCAATGCCTTAGTATCATCCCGAATCATCTGAATGCTAGTGTTTGTCTCAGCCTGATTAGTCACCAACTGTTTCATCATCTCCCTCAACTCGGCATTTGGATCGGCATTAGAAGAAGAACCTGATCCTTTTCCTTGTTGAGTTTGTTGTTGTGGCTGACTCTGAAAGTTATCCCTTTGCCACCTATTTCCTGAAAAACGAGAATTATTAGTAGGAAAAGAAGAGTTATAAGAAGGATTACCTGAAGAACGGTTCTGGAAACCGGTATTGCGCGGGTAGCTCCCTTGTTGTTGATTCTGGATGTAACTCACATCTTCGGGTCCCCGATTGGGACACTCATCAGAATAATGCATATCACCACAATGATCACATCCATTGGCTACTACCTTAACATCCCTCTCAATTGCTCCAAACCGATTCTCTTGCATAGCAAATCCCTTTTCCATGCGCTCAGATAGCGCTCTAATCTCTCCACTCATCCCAGAATCATGACTAGCTTCAACCTTTGCAACCCTACCTTGGCTAGTACCTTTCTTTAACCTTCTCTCATTCTTCAAGAATCTATCATCATCCATATTCGCATTGTCCTTTTCCATGGACTCCAAAATTTCAAAACCTTCATTTGGTGTGATCTTGTTGAAACCACCCCCAAAAGCATATCCTAACTCCCGCTTAGACTTCTTATCTAGGCCATCGAAGAAAAGCTCAACATATTGCTCCTTAGTCATGTTATGGCCCGGACAATTTCTCAACATTTCCTTAAACCGAATCCATGCATCTACCACATCTTCATCTTCATCTTCATCTTGGTCAAAGGACCTAATCAAATTCTCCAACTTCCTTTGAGTTCTAAGTGAATAAAACTCACCAATGAAAGCTTGCTTGAGTTGGTTCCAAGTTGTGATCGAATTTTCCAGGAAGATCATTAAACCAATCTAGAGCATCCCCGGTAATGGACATGGGAAATGTTTCAAGCTTAACGGCATCCATTTGGTTTTGCCCATATTGGTATAACCGTGCCAGCTTTTCAAACCTTTCCAAGTGTTGGTATGGATCCCATTTCCTTTTGCCATCAAACTGTTGCTCCTCAATACTTTTAAGATGATTACCTTTCAGATTGAAATCATGAGCAATGGCCGGAGGTCTTATAGGACTACCACGGTTGGCAGGAATAGTACGAACCCTCTCACCATAACGTATATCATTCGGATCCCTTTCTTCGTCTCCCATTTCCTCTTCTAACTTAACTTCTAAATTGAAAAACTCGTCCAAATAGAACCCTTCTTCGTCCGAATCAGGAGTGGGTCTAGCAATAGGTGAGAATGGTGTAGGTGTTGTGAAGTTAAACCTACGTCTTGTTGGTGTTCTCAAAGGACTATTTAGAGGTAAACCCGAAGACCGCAAGTTCATCAACTAAGAAGTAGACCTGCAAAACACAACTAACCAAACACGTCAACTACACCTGTGATAAGACAAGAAAAGAAAAGCTAAACTATTAAAGCAAATAACTTCCTCACGCGTGAGGAAGGATCAAACCACTAAATTAACAACTAAAACGGCACACACTCCCCGGCAGCGGCGCCAAAAACTTGATGTGTGAAATCGAGTTTAAAAATTTAAAACAAGAAATACCTCAAAACTCACTACTACACACTATCGGGTAGTGGACCCGATCGTATGCAATATAGTTACAAAGTAAGTCCAGGTTCGTTCACGGGGATTGGTTTGAATCAATTGTCTAATAAAGTGGTTTGGAAAACAGGGTGGAACACTTTGAATCTCACTTTGACAATTAAATTAAAGTAAATTTAAAAGACAAAACACTTAAAAATAAAGAAAAGCTTCAAAGAATAATAGTAAAGATCATCCACCTTGAATTCGCTAGACTTCAAACATGATTGCATTCAATTAAGACCAAATTCATTTAGAGTTGACAAGATAATCGTGAAAGGATAAAATGCTCGCGTGGTACCACCAACCGCTCACAAATCACCCAAACACCTAAGTTGCTAGTTTAATTACCCAAGCCGGTACCACCAATGCCTAGACAACCTTACCAACAATTAGTTTACTTGATTATCCAATTAACAATTGTGCCTATGTGAATTAAAACGTGGTACCACCAACCGTTTCTAAACACGTTGACAAAATGATTCCTATTATTAAAATGACATTCACTATCATACCATGAACTAGTGATAATTGCTCATAGACAAGCAACCGTTTGAAAATCACATATGTATCCAACCAGTACCACTAACGAAGAATACACATGCCACCAATATCATAATAATAAAAATAAAGGAATTAAATCATCAAGATCTCGACACAACGATAATTGAAATCAACTCTTTGAATTAAAACATATAGCAATCACATCATTCGTCTAGTTAGCCACTCATGATTAAATTGAAATAACAATCAAAATAAGGAAGAACATGATGTACCAATCGTTTGAGAAATAGAAATTGTAAGACAATAAAATAGATACGATCTAAGTGGGTGCACGTGAATCTTCAATGAATCGGAAGATGATGAAATCTTGATTCGATCCTTGAAGGTGTTCCCTGGAAGTGCAGCTCTTAGAAAGAAAACTTGATATCTGGGAAAATAGGGTTTTTTTTTCTTTTATACCCCCTTGAAAACTGATGCAAAAAGCTGCCAAAAACCCTCAGGTCCGTCATCCCACTGCGGCGCAGTGGACGAGTGATGCCCCCACTGCGGCGCAGTGGCCACATAAACTCCCCACTGCGGCGCAGTCCCAATATTCTGACCAACGTGCCTTTTCTTCACACGACTGCGGCGCAGTGGACACACGTACTTCCCACTGCGGCGCAGTGGCCACATAAACTCCCCACTGCGGCGCAGTCCCAATATTCTGACCAACGTGCCTTTTCCTTCACACGACTGCGGCGCAGTGGACACACGTACTTCCCACTGCGGCGTAGTCTACAACTTCTGACCAGTATCTTTGACTTGAAATCTTCTATCCTTTCAATTAAAACAACTCTCGAACATATGAATCAACTTCTTGGCCTAAATTCATCCAAAATTGCACCGAATGGACACGTAACCTGCTTAGAACCTGAAACCACTAACAAACACCATAAACGCGCCAAATGCATACAAAATCGACTCAAAACACATACGAAAAAGGCCAATAATGATGTGGGCGATCTATATAAATTGGTCACATCATGTTCCTAACAAATCCCCAATTTTTTTCCAAAACCCTAATTTCAAAATTAAAATCAACATTGGATGAACAAAGTGAAAGATTTAACACCCCATTAACTTCTATTGCCCACAAACATCAAAATCCCTAAGTTAATTCGAAAGATTAATCTAGCATAAACCCTAGAAATTAAAACTTCAAGAAACAAAAGGAAAATACAAAGAAACAAAAGAGAAAAACTTACACTTCTTCCCATTATGCAATGTTATGAGGATGAAAATCTGGAAGATTGATTAAAGATGGAAGAGAATGGAAGAATTTGATTTTAGCTCCTTTTTTCGGTTTTGAGAGATGAGATGAAAGAAAGATAGATAAAAAGTGAAAAGTGAATGAAAAATAAGTCTCACCTATACATACATCGGCCAGTTTGTGGCTTACCTGGCATCCCACTGCGGCGCAGTGAGGATGTTTTACTCCCACTGCGGCGCAGTGGGAATTATTTCACACGCGGGCAGGGGCTTTTCAATGCGGCGCAGCTGGGCTTTCCAACCCCCATTGCGGCGCAGTGGGAAGTCCCTGGAAATTTCCTTCACACAATTTTTTGTGACAAAACTCAAATCACACTTACCCGGAACCGCATCGAATCGAAACCACACCTGCACTTACCAACTAAAACAAGATTAGAACTAAATAATTCGAAGAAAAGTAAAATGCAAGAAACTAAACACGGGTTGCCTCCCGAGAAGCGCTTAAGTTATTAACGAGTCTTTAGCTTGACTCAACAAACCTTCAAGTGTTCAACTCAAACACGGGGATCTCATCAAATATCCCCTCAACCTGCTCTTCTTCCAAATATAGCTTAAGTCGATGACCATTGACAATGAACGATCCTTCACCATTTCGCTTAAACAACTCAACATATCCCGACGGGTATACGTGCTTAATCTCAAACGGTCCAATCCATCTAGAAGTTAGTTTAGGTTGCTTAATCTTAAATTTTGACAAAAATAACAACACTTTAGCTCCAACCTTAAACTCCTTCCTACGAATTCTCTTATCATGCCAAATCTTGGTCTTCTCCTTATATAGCCTTGAATTCTCATAAGCACCTAACCTAAGCTCATCAAGCTCATGAAGTTGCAACATCCTAAGTTCACTTGCCTCCATCAAATCCAAATTCAAATTTCTTAAAGCCCAATACGCCTTATGCTCTATCTCAATAGGAAGATGGCAAGTTTTGCCATAGAGCAACCGGTATGGCGTGGTGCCAATCGGCGTCTTATAAGCCGTCCTAAACGCCCACAAGGCGTCATCTAACTTCTTTGACCACACCTTGGGGTTGTCTCCAACAGTTTTCTCCAAAATCCTCTTTAAGGCCCTATTTGTGTTTTCCACTTGACCACTGGTCTGTGGATGGTACGAGGTAGAAAAATAGTGGACAACACCATACCTCTTCATCACTTTGGCTAATTGATGGTTTGCAAAATGGGTACCACGGTCACTAATCAAAGCTCTAGGGCAACCAAAACGACAAAACAACTGTTTCAAGAAATCTATAACTACACGCGCGTCATTCGTGGACAAAGCCTTGGCTTCGGCCCATTTAGACACGTAGTCAACGGCGACAAGAATGTACTGAAACTTAATAGACGGTGGGAATTGTCCCATAAAGTCTATACCCCAGACATCAAAAACCTCACATACCTGAATGCTCTGTTGGGGCATCTCATCCCGTTTAGTGATGTTCCCCTGTCTCTGACAGATGTCACAAGTCTCAACCAAGGTCTGGGCCTCCTTGAAAATTGTTAGCCAATAGAAACCTGCATCAAAAACACTACTAGAAAAAATGCCTTTAATGACACCGATTGCGTGTCATAAAAGGGGTCAGATGACACGCTTTTTGGTGTCATAAATCGACCTTTCATAAAGCTTTATGACACGCATTTCGCGCGTCATGAATTTATGACACGCTTTTATGACACCCTTTTATGACACCTTTTTTGCGTGTCATGGTTCAAAATATTTTTAATTTTTTTTTTTTATAAAATTACTAATATCCACACATTAAATAACAGTTAATCTCATAATACAAATAAATACACAAATAACAAAAGAGCGAATTTCATATATATCAAAACAATGTGTTTCATACAACCACAAGTTAGTAACAGGTAACCTAATTGTATCTAGCTTGACATTGTTTCAGTGAGTTAGATGCACATCACGGGCTTCCTTGAGTTTCTTGGCGACGGTAGCAATGTGCTTACCCTGATGGAAAGCTTGCTGCAACTCGAGCTCAGATGGTTGTCTTGACCCATCCCCTGCATAAGTACCTGCACCATATGGACTTCCACCTTTCGCCTTCTCCATTTCGAACATGTCAGCTCTAAAAGTATATCCAATTGGCACGAAGATCATCTCATGGTGAGCAAGCTGAGTAATTGCAGTCCATCTGTGATCAATAAATTATAAAAGAAAAGATCACAGGTTTCTGATGCATATGCACAATGCTCACAAAGCATGTTTTGATTATATATGCAGCTTTGCAAAAATGAGAGAGATGTGATTATATGCAATTGCCGCCATAATATGAAGAAGTTTAAGGGGCTTGCCTTTTCGGACACTTTCTGAACATAGCTAAGAGCCACCATTCCAGTACTAGCGATTTGTCCCGAGGTAACCTGCATGTAAAAATTACATTTAAATATCATTATGCATGAAAGTATTAAAAGTAAACGCATTCAACAGAGGAAAATTACCATTTTATCTGTGCTGTATCGTGCAGCATAGCCAAGACCCGATTTCCTATGTTGACCAGCCCATAATACTTCCCCGCCTAGAGATAGGTGAGGAGTCACACTCTGCAACCAAAATATCACACATCAGAAATCACTACGTACATTTCTGCAAAGGCAAGAGTTCGCAGTTTCCATTTTTGCCAATGTATAAAAACGGAAAGATATTTTACCTGAATATAACAAGCTCCGACCAACCCACCATTTCCTAATTGCAATTGACCCCTGTAATCCGTACCCTGAACAAAGAAAAATTAGAGATGGCAATACAGGTATAGGTTCGGGTAGGAGGGGTGGCTTGATCAAGAACACTTGTGTCAAAAAACTTCAAAATTAATCAAAACTTATTGGGGTTGTTATTGACTTGTCAAAAAACCTCATTTCTGTGCGTTTAGTGTATCAAAAAGATAAAATTTATAAGCTTTCAAAAAGGTCCATCCAAACATTTCAAAGACCTTAATAGCTTTACCACTGTACAATAAGCTGTTAAGCTCATAAGTAAGCCAACGCAAGAACCCGTTAGTAACTAGTAAGTTCAATAATACTCAAAAAAAAAATTAAACTATTTGCAGGCCTTTATGCAATAAAAATATACTTTATGCAAGTTTAGAGTTTGACCCATTTTACCCATTTCCTTTAAAAGAAAGAAAACAAACAAACAATCCCCCAAGTGACAACTCTAATAATAATGATCGATTGTATCGAGTTAAACAATTGCATCACAAAAGAACAAATGACACTTTTCACTCACATTTTTCTGAATGTTGCAATCCAGAATATGTATAATGGAGCACATATCTTTCAAACTGAAGGTAAAAGCATACATATCCATAGAAGACCAAATAAGATGGATGAGTTACCTTATAGTCGAAGTTGAACATTCCGTGTGACATGTGAGGCTCGTTTGTAAGCTGGCAACAATAGAAAACTGGATTAATAAAACACTTTTACAATTAAACATTATGAAAACTACCGATCGCATATTGGATTACTCTACCTGAGCATTAGCCTTCATAGTAAGATTCTCAACATCATTTCAACTACAAAAGAAAAGATGACACAAAAGAGAAAGCAATTCCAGAATTTGTAAGTTGGCAACAATAGAAAACTGGATTAATAAAACACTTTTACAATTAAACATTATGAAAACTACCGATCGCATATTGGATTACTCTACCTGAGCATTAGCCTTCATAGTAAGATTCTCAGACATCATTTCAACTACAAAAGAAAAGATGACACAAAAGAGAAAGCAATTCCAGAAAATCAAAGCTAACATACTCCTTTAAGAAAACCCTAAAACCTTTTTTCGTATTATCTCTAGCCAATTCTAGTAATGTTATGGTCTAGTAAGAAATATATGCAAGTAACAATCATAATGTAAGATCCTTGCAGTTAATTTACAGCCGGAAATAAAAGGTTTTCCGTTTCTGGCAGCTGCGAAATGATGATGTGTAAAACTAGGAAATGTGTAACCAAACATGATCAAAGAATCAAAATAAAATTTAAATTTATATGCTTTACTCGGGCTTAAATGCTGGTGGAGTATCAGCCTTTGTCTACAATACATACACAAACACAACACTTGATCAATCAAAACCATAAGTGCAAACAACTATAATTGAAATATATATATATACACTCACTGCGACAGCCTTCGTAACCAACTGGTCAGCCCTGCCACCTATCTTTTGGAAACACCATCTGTCTTTGCACCACCACATCTCACCACAACAAAACTAGTCTTCCTCTCTGAAACTCAATCAATCAACCATTCAAATCAGGACTATGGGGGACATATATCGTTGTTCGAGATTATGATTATAAAGGCTTTCGACTTTCGTTCTGATATACATATGTATAACATTAAGCGACACTTGTTATTCTTATTCATTTTTACATGTATTTGAATTAGTGAGGTAAACTAGTACTATCAGATATAAACTCGAGCTTTTTTAATCGAGCTCGGGCCATCTAGGCAATGCAACTTCAGGTTTGTATGTATATATATCTATATATATACACACATACATACATACAAAAAAGATGATTAAATATAATATAAATATATCTATTATATATATATATATATACAACACACACATACATACATACAAAAAAGATGATGATTAAATGGAAAATGAAATGATTACAAAGTTATAATTAACAATATCTAATGGAAACAATTGAAATTGAGGATAATGAAACAACCTGGAAGGGAATTGCGAGAAGTGAAATTGGTGGACAGGGCTGCTGCTGCTGTTGTTGATGAAGTTCCAACCATCAAATTCGCTTTCTTCACACAAAACACAAACTGACCTGTATACATTCCTTCAGCAGCCGCAATCTGAATATTAGTAGATCCAGATCTGAAAATTAAAACAAAATATCATATATCTTCACTCCAGATCTGAAAATTAAAACAAAATATCAAAAACAACAAACTTGGAAAATAAATTTTTATAATCATATATATTGATGAAACCCCCAAATCTTAAAAAGAAAATTTGAAAGATTTATGATCCGAATGAAAACAGATTTATTACCCGATTCACGGCGGCGTCGATTACCCAATATACACATCTGAATCCATGACGGCGACCTTGGTGATGGTGAAACGAATGGTGGCTGCAAATGAAAGGGGAGAGATTGAGAGAGGAAACGATTGGGGTCGACACTTAGGGTTTCTTTTGAGGTTTTTTTTTGTTTTAGTGGGAATATAAGCTTTTGTAACAAAATTATAAGACGACACCCAGTGATGACACGCAAAGAAAGTGTATCCCGTGTTACACTACCTTTTTTTATGACACCAAAAATTGCGTGTCATAAACCCTTTAGATTTTACAAATTATGACAGTATTTTTATGACACACGTTTTTGCTTGTCATTAAAATGCGTGTGTCATAATTTAGGTGTCATTAAAGACTATTTTTCTAGTAGTGAAACTTTCTTACCTGTCACTGAAGGTCCATAATGACCCCCGGTTGGCCCGTAGTGACATGCATCCAAAATCTCTCTAGTCTCAGCTCCAGCAACACATCTCCTAACCATGCCATCTGCACAAACACGAAACAAGTATGGATGGTCCCAGAAATAATACTTAACATCCGATATGAGCTTCTTCTTCTGCTGGGACGTGAAATCATTAGGTATCTCACCTGCAACCAAATAATTAGCTATATCTACAAACCAAGGAGCTTCATCAGAGTTAGAGATAAACATTAAAGACTCATCGGGGAAGTGATCATTGATCTCCCCATCACGAAGTTCCTCCCGGTGAGGATCTTCCAAACGACTCAAATGGTCGGCAGCCAAATTTTCAGCCCCTTTCTTATCCTTTATCTCAATGTCAAATTCTTGCAACAACAGAATCCAACGGATAAGCCTGGGTTTAGCATCCTGTTTCGAGAACAGGTACTTAAGGGCTGAATGGTCAGTGAAAACTATGGTCTTACTCAAAACAAGATATGATCTAAACTTATCAAATGCAAAGACCACTGCAAGCAACTCCTTCTCCGTAGTGGTGTAATTTTGCTGGGCGGGGTTCAAAGTCTTACTAGCAAAGTAAATGGGTTTGAAATGTTTCTCAACCCTTTGCCCTAGCACAGCTCCAACAGCATAGTCACTTGCATCACACATCAACTCAAAAGGCAATTCCCAATCTGGAGCTACCATGATAGGAGAATCAGTCAACTTCTCCTTCAATACCTGAAAAGCACTCAAACAAGCATCATTAAAAACAAAAGGAACGTCCTTCTCCAACAAGTGGGTCATAGGACGAGTGATCTTAGAGAAATCCTTAATAAATCGACGATAAAAACCTGCATGTCCAAGCCTTAGACACTTTATGCCCTAACACAATACCCTCAGTCACCATAAAATGACACTTTTCCCAATTCAAAACAAGATATGATCTAAACTTATCAAATGCAAAGACCACTGCAAGCAACTCCTTCTCCGTAGTGGTGTAATTTTGCTGGGCGGGGTTCAAAGTCTTACTAGCAAAGTAAATGGGTTTGAAATGTTTCTCAACCCTTTGCCCTAGCACAGCTCCAACAGCATAGTCACTTGCATCACACATCAACTCAAAAGGCAATTCCCAATCTGGAGCTACCATGATAGGAGAATCAGTCAACTTCTCCTTCAATACCTGAAAAGCACTCAAACAAGCATCATTAAAAACAAAAGGAACGTCCTTCTCCAACAAGTGGGTCATAGGACGAGTGATCTTAGAGAAATCCTTAATAAATCGACGATAAAAACCTGCATGTCCAAGCCTTAGACACTTTATGCCCTAACACAATACCCTCAGTCACCATAAAATGACACTTTTCCCAATTCAAAACAAGATATGATCTAAACTTATCAAATGCAAAGACCACTGCAAGCAACTCCTTCTCCGTAGTGGTGTAATTTTGCTGGGCGGGGTTCAAAGTCTTACTAGCAAAGTAAATGGGTTTGAAATGTTTCTCAACCCTTTGCCCTAGCACAGCTCCAACAGCATAGTCACTTGCATCACACATCAACTCAAAAGGCAATTCCCAATCTGGAGCTACCATGATAGGAGAATCAGTCAACTTCTCCTTCAATACCTGAAAAGCACTCAAACAAGCATCATTAAAAACAAAAGGAACGTCCTTCTCCAACAAGTGGGTCATAGGACGAGTGATCTTAGAGAAATCCTTAATAAATCGACGATAAAAACCTGCATGTCCAAGCCTTAGACACTTTATGCCCTAACACAATACCCTCAGTCACCATAAAATGACACTTTTCCCAATTCAAAACAAGATGTGCCCTCTCACACCGTTCCAACATCATATCCAAATTACTCAAACATGAATGAAAAGAATCCCCAAAAACTGAAAAATCATCCATGAAAACTTCCATGGAAGTTTCAAGCATGTCCTGGAAAATAGCAATCATGCACCTTTGAAAGGTGCCAGGGGAATTACACAAACCAAACGGCATACGCCGATAAGCAAAAGTGCCAAATGGACAAGTGAAAGTGGTTTTCTCTTGATCCTTGGGATCAATGGGTATTTGAAAGTACACCCATCCAAGAAACAAAAGTATTCGTTCCCTGCAAGACGTTCCAACATTTGATTAATAAAAGGAAGGGGAAAATGATCCTTACGGGTGGCATCATTAAGCTTACGGTAATCTATACAAACCCGCCAACCCGTAATAGTCCTAGTGGCCAAAAGCTCCTTATTATCATTTTCAATGATTGTCATGCCCCCCTTTTGGGGCACACAGTGGACAGGAATTACCCAAGGACTATCGGCAATAGGAAAAATGATTCCTGCATCAAGAAGCTTAATTACCTCTTTCTTAACAACCTCCTTCATATTAGGATTCAGCCTCCTTTGTCTCTGGACAACGGGCTTAACATCATCAAGAAAATCAATTTTATGCTGGCAGAAATTAGGACTAATACCTGGAATATCTGTGGTCTTCCAAGCAAAAGCCCGCTTATGGGCTTTAAGCACAGACATGAGACAGTCTTTCTCGTCACTCGAGAGTGAGGACGAGATAACCACTGGAAGAGAAGACTCACCTGATAGATATGCATACTCTAGATGGTCTGGAAGCGGCTTGAGCTCCAAGTCAGTAGGTGGTACCTCAACAGAGTTAGGTACCCTTGAACTCCCGTCAGCAACTACCTCCTCAAAAGTCTCATCCTCAGTAGGTGATTCATCCAAGCTCAGTGCCATGACCTCTGCAAACAAAGCTTCATCAGTAATTTCTCCAGATCCTAAATTAGCGATCTCCTCCTCTCCAATATCTGTCTCCATGAATTCCTGAAATTCTTGATCCAATGCATCATCAATGACGTCAATCCTGAAACAAGTCTCATCATTAGAATAAGAATGCTTGATAGACTTTTCAACATTAAACACAATCCTATCAGTTCCTACGCCTAAGGAAATCTCCTTATCCTTCACACGGATGATAGCATCCGCGGTATTAAGGAATGGGCGTCCAAGAATAAGAGGGACCTTCGTATCTTCCTCCATTTCGAGGATAACGAAGTCAACTTAGAAAAACAATATGGCCCACTCTGACACTAATGTTTTCAGCAATCCCGATGGGATACTGAAAAGAATGGTCAGCAAGTCTTATACTCATACGAGTAGGGCGAAGGACTCCCAATGACAACTTGGCATAAACCGAGTAAGGCATCAAATTAATGCTAGCCCCTAAATCAGCTAATGCTTTACAAATAATAGTTCTAATAGAGCAAGTGATAAGAAAACTCCCTGGGTCTTCAAGCTTAGGTGGAATGCGGTTCTGCAAGATAGCAGAACACTCGGCATTAATAAAAGTAGCCTTTGCCTCTTCAAACTTCCCTTTGTCTGTCACAAGCTCCTTAATGAACTTAGCATAATTGGGCATCCCCTGAATAAGATCAACTAAAGGAACATTAATATGAACATTTTTGATCATGTCAACAAACTTGTTATAATGCTCCTTCAGCTTTGCTTTCCTGAACCTCTGTGGAAATGGTATCTTTGGCTTATATGCTTTAACCTCTGGAACCACATCCGGTTTTGGTGGAGTGACCGGAGTCTTCACGGTCGGATATTCCTCCATCTCAATCTCTTCATCAACATCGGTATCATCACCCCCGTTATCCTGCACATCTGAAACAACAACATTAGGAATAGGAGGTGGGTCATAAGACCTACCAGTACGAGTGGTGATGGCTTTGGCTTGCTCATTACGGACTGGAGGTGGAGTGTATTTCTGTCCCTGACTAAACTGTCCCGAATTAAACTGAGGTCTAGGATTCTGTTGTGTGTTGCTAGGAAGAGTCCCCGTGGGCCTAGTAAGAGCTGCCATCCTACTTTCGAGATCCTTAAAATTAGCACCCTGATTCTTCATGTTGATCTCCACCTTCCCGCTTATCTGATCCAACCTCTCACTCAAAGCCTTAGTATCCTCCCTGATCATTTGAATGCTAGTGTTTGTTTCAACTTGATTACTAGCCAACTGCTTCATCATCTCCCTCAACTCGGCATTAGGATCGGTATTAGAAGAAGAAGAACCTGATCCTCCTTGTCCTTGCTGAGTCTGCTGTTGTGGCTGATTCTGATAATTATCTCTTTGCCACCTGTTACCTGAAAAACGAGGAGCATTAGCCTGAAAAGGAGAGTTATAAGAAGAATTACCTGAAGGCCGGTTCTGGAAACCGGTGTTGCGGTGGTAGCTCCCTTGGGGTTGATTCTGAACATAGTTCACATCTTCGGGTGCCCGATTTGGACACTCATCAGAATAGTGCATATCACAACAATGATCACACCCATCGGCTACGACCTTAACATCCCTCTCAATTGCTCCAAACCTAGTCTCTTGAGCACCAAAGCTCCTATCCATGCGCTCAGATAGCGCCTTAATCTCACCAATAACCCCTGAATCGTTGCTAGCTTCAACCTTAGCAACTCTCCCTTGGTTAGTTCCTTTCTTCATCTTTCTTTCATTCTTCAAGAACCTTTCATCATCCATATTTGAGTTATCCTTTGCCATGTCTTCCAAGATTTGATAGCCTTCATTGGGTGTAATGTTATTGAAACTACCCCCAAAAGCATATCCCAATTCTCGTTTAGACTTCTTATTCAACCCATCAAAGAAAAGCTCCACATATTGTTCCTTAGTCAAATTGTGACCTGGACAATTTCTCAACATCTCCTTGAAACGAACCCAAGCATCTGCAACATCTTCTCCATCATCTTGTTCAAACGACCTAATCATATTCTCCAACTTTCTTTGAGTTCTAAGTGAATAAAACTCACCAATGAAAGCCTCCTTAAGTTGGTTCCAAGTAGTGATTGAATTCTCTGGAAGATCATTGAACCAATCAAGTGCTTCTCCGGTGATTGACATGGGAAATGTCTCAAGTTTCACGGCATTCATTTGATTTTGACCATATTGATAAAGCCGAGCCAATTTTTCAAACCTATCCAAGTGTTGGTAAGGATCCCATTTCCTTTTTCCATCAAATTGATGCTCTTCTATACTCTTAAGATGATTCCCTTTCAAATTGAAAGTGTGATCAATGGCCGGTGGTCTAATGGCGGAGCCACGGCTAGTTGGGATAGTTCGAACCCTCTCGCCATAGCGAGTGTCATTTGGATCCCTAGGTTGTTCGTCACCCATCTCTTCTTGCTTAACTTCTAAATTGAAGAATTCGTCTAAATAAAACCCTTCCTCGTCTGAATCAGGAGTGGGTTTAGCTATAGGTGAGAACGGTGTAGGTATTGGTGTTGTGGGTTCAGTGAAGTTAAACTGACGCCCTCTTGGTCTTCTCGGAGTAGACAAAGGACTATTCAAAGGTAGACCCGAAGAACGCAAGTTCATCAACTAAAGAAATACCTGCAAACACACAACTAACACAAACACGTCAAATGCAACTGTGATAAGAAAAGAAAACTAAACTAATAAAACAAGTAACTTTCTCACGCGTGAGAAAGGATCAAACCACTAAATTAACAACTAAATCGGCACACAATCCCCGGCAGCGGCGCCAAAAACTTGATGTGTAAAATCGAGTTTAAAAATTAAAACAAGAAATACCCGAAAACTGACTACTACACACTTGCGGGCAGTGGACCCGTTCGTATATAGTATAGCTAGAAGGTAAGTCCAGGATCGAACACGGGGAATGGTATTGAAATAGTTGTCAGCTAAAGTGGTTTTAGAATAAGGATGGAACCGTAGCCAAATCGCTACCTCACTTTGACAATTTGAAATTAAAGAAATTTAAATGACAAGACACTTGAAAGTAAAGAAAGTTCAAACAATATAAATAAAGATCATCCACTTCGAATCCACTTGACTTCAGTTATGATTGCACACGTTAAAGATCAAATTATTTAGAGTTGACAAGATAATCGTGAAAGGATAAAAATGCTCGCGTGGTACCACCAACCGCTCGCAAATCACCCAAACACCTAAATTGCTAGTTTAATTACCCAAGCCGGTACCACCAATGCCTAGAAAATCTCCCCAACAATTAGTTTGCTTGATTATCCAGTTACCAATTATGCCTATGTGAATGAAAACGTGGTACCACCAACCGTTTCTAAACACGTTTACCGATTAATTCCTATTATAGATTTGACATTCACCGTCATACCATGAACCGGTGACAAACGACCATAGACAATCGAATTGCAACGATAAACACATTCACCTAGTACCACTAACGATGAACACATAAACCATCAACATCAAAAGAATAAATCACAAGGAATTAATTGATAAAGATCACGACACAACGATAATTTAATCAACTCTTGAATTAAAATATTGCAATCATATCATTCGTCAAGTTTCATCAAAGTGGATGATTATAAATTTAGCCACTCATGCTAAATCGAAAATAACAAACGAAATAGAAAGAGAACATATTGTACCAATATTTGTTGAATGTAAATTGCAAGACAGAAAATTAGATACGATCTAGATGGGTGTTCTTGAATCTTCAATGAATCCAATGATGAAATCTTGAGTCGATCCTTCGAAGAATTCGCGGTAGAACAGCTCCTAGAAAGAAAACTTGATAAATGGGAAATAGGGTTTATTTTTCTTTATATACCTCCCCAAAATCTGATGCAGAAAGCTGAAACCCTGTTTTCCCCGTGCAGTCACTGCGGCGCAGTGGGTGTGACTCACTGCGGCGCAGTAGGCATGGTACACCCCCACTGCGGCGCAGTGAAGAGTCCCTGGAATTCTGATCATATGGTGACTGCGGCGCAGTGGGGTGTGAATACTCCCACTGCGGCGCAGTGGTAATCCACTGGAAATTCATTACTTTTTGGCACCCGATGACTGCGGCGCAGTGGGGCTTCACTCTTCCCACTGCGGCGCAGTGTTAAACCTCTGGAAAGCTTATGACTTTGGTACCAACTGACTGCGGCGCAGTGGGGCAACACCCCTCCCACTGCGGCGCAGTGTAAACTTGCTGGAATTCTTGTGGCATCTTTATTATCAGCTCTCGAACACTCGGATCAACCTCTTGGACTAAATTCGTCAGAAAATGCACCAAATGGACGCACAACCTGGTAAGAACCTGAAAGCACTAACAAACACCATAAACGCGCCAAATGCATACAAAATTGACTCAAAACACTTGTTGAAAAAGGCCAATAATGATGTGGGCGATCTATATAAATTGGTCACATCAAAGACGCAATCTTGATCGAAACCCACATCCCATTTATTCAATCCATCGAAACCCACTTCCAATTGATCGCCAAAATCAGGTTAGTTTTGTAATCGATATGTTTCATCAGCGTGTTGAACAATCCCAATTCAATTCTGTTCTTATTCAAGAAAATGATAATCGTAATAATAGATTGATTAGATCATCTAATGTTGATTTTGGGGTTGGTGATGATGAAAATGATGTAATTTGGAATGAATTTGATGTGGGTTCTGATTCTGGGTTAGGGTTTCTTGATTTTGATTGTGAAAACCCTAATTGCGAAAACCGTATTTGTGATCATGATGATGGTGATGGTGTTAATGGTGGTGGTGGTGTTTATGGGTTTGCCGAGGATGATGATGATGATGATAATTGGGGTGCCCGTGTTGATCCGGGGTCTCCGGAAATCGTGTTTGGGGGATTGGGGGTTGCATCTACGAATCGAGGATGATTCGGCTGTTGATGATGAAGCAAGTCTGAAAGATATTTGGGGATATGTTTCCTTGAAAAATCTGATGATATTTGGGGATATGTTTTCTTGGAAAAGAGGTTGAGAGATATTAATTTGATCTTTAACAAATTGTTTAGAAATCTGGATAAAAAGATGTTGTTCTTTGATGATGATGATGATGATAAATAGATAAACAAATAATTAAAAAAATGAGTTAATTTGCAAGAATGGTCCTTGTTTCGTATAAAAAGACAGTATTGCCCATCAGGTGCTTGGCACATGGCCTCTCTAACGGAGCAAAATGGACGGAAAGTTAAAAATGGACCAAAATTGCGAAACTTTTCCATTTGTGGCACCAGAATCGCCACTTTGCAAATGTTTGGACCAAGATTGCAAATGGTGTGATAACACAGGGACCAAAAATGCATTTCGTTCTTTATTTAATTATGATGTCATAACAACTTTTTTTCTTAAAATTAATTTTACTTTTATTTTTAGTAATTCATATATGGTGTTTTACATTTTCGTCATTTATACAATTTTGTCATAAAAAAAAGGGTAATTGGATATCATTATTATTAAAGAAAAACTTACTCGACATTATTAGACATTTTCTAATTAAATATTTGTTTTTATTTAGTTAAACTATGAGCTCATATTTAATTGAACTTTGATTTTTTATTAGTCCATTATAAGTATTTTCACTTTTAAAGATTTTAAATCGGATTACATGATATATACAAATATCAAATTAAAATTTTTCTTCATTTGCCCGTGTAATACGCGGGTTACTAAGCTAGTAAGTTATATAAGCGCAAATTGTATCAATTGGTTATATGCCGTCATCTAATACAACCGTATTAGGAATTTAGGATGTAATCGAGGCAAGTCCATCTAATGTCTTGTTGATAACTAGGTAGCCCGAGCCGCCCGGCATCGGGTTTTAAAAGAGCGTTTATGTGTATGAGTAAAAAATAGAACCATAAACTTTTTCAAAAGAACATGTGGTATTCATTTAATTCAATATAAAAACAATTGGTAAAAAAAAATAAAGTTGTCACATATCAATTACTATTCATTTATAAATTAACTTTAAAAAAACACTCAAAAGTCAAAAGAGAATACAGAAATTACAAGAAAAAGAAAATTGAATAACATATATGTAAAACAAAATTTTACAAAAAAAATAGCTAAAACTTTGTTAAAAACATTATAGAAAACAAAAAATTTAAAAATTGTGAATATACAAATGGAATATTAAATAAAGCACAATGTTCTAAAAAAATGCTACTAAAATTATAATGTTACAAAGTATAAAAAAAACTGTAAAATACAAGCCAAAAAAGCAAAAAATTAAACAAAAGTTGAAAAAAAAAAGACTAAATGTATAAAATAAATGTGAAAAAAAACATAAGTTACAACTCATATGTCATTTTTATAAAGTATAAAACTTATAGTACAAATAAAACAAAAAGTTACAAAATACATGTCATTCCATGAGATAACTTTAAGGGTCTAAAAAGAAAAAAAAGTAAAAGGGGGCTGCTGGTAAACATTCCCCAAAAAATGAGGGGGCTTTATGTAATTTCAGAAAGTAAGGAGGAAAAAAAAAGAGTGTAAGTGTTGCCTAGATTCGAACAATGACCTTTAAATTCTAGGAATAAATGCTTAACACTCCATCTATCTTCAGCTTTGTTTTATTTTTCTGTTCATTAAATATATATCCTATGCAATATTTGTTGGCACAAAAAGACAAAAAACACTATTCGCAGCCTATTCCTTTATTAGAGTAAGTAATTGTTTGTCATTAATTATATATTAATCTTAGGTCTAAGAATTTTTTTTTGATAAAGTTGGTAAAAAGAAACATTGAGTTTGAAAACTACTTTCCTCCTACTCAACTTTATCTAAACGTACAGTAAACTTACCCACTTTTATATGTAACATGTCAACATATGATTAATTATTTCTTTGTTTTATGTTAGTACAATTGACAATGACGGTGCAAAAATAAATGCTCATAAAAGACGCTCATTCCATGATTGATATCGTGTACCAAACCATTGTTTTCTATTACAATATCGAACATTTACATGATTTCTATTACATTATACTAAATAAAAAAGGTTTGGTAGAAGAAAATTTCAAAAAACCTTTTAATTAACGTAGATCAATAAGTAGTCCATATCCTTTTAATGATTAATATCCTTTTATGTGAAAAGCGGATCTCTTTCCTAATATTACCTTTTAATTTTCCACGTTATCATCTTATTATAAAGATTTTTAACCTTATGAATTAGAAGGGTTAATCATTACCCAAAATTATATATTCATTATTCCTATGTGATAAATACGTACCAAACCATTGTTTTCTAGTTTTCTTTCTACATGTGATGAAACCTACGGTTGACTAAGACAACATGTGATGAAACCTACGGTTGACTAAGGTGGTGCCATCTCAATTCCCACCTTAACACTTTTGGGGTTCTTGATCAGTTGATTGTATTGTTACTCTGCTTTATTTAGAAGAATGATGATTCTAAGCATGATAAGTAAGACAGTGGTTTTTCAATCAGCTTTTTTTTTTGTGTGTGCCTATTTTCACTTCAAAAATCAAACTATGAATGATTGAATAAATGCTAACTAACACAAAGACAGTGCCGGAGCTGTATGGTGTTCATGACATTGTGACAACCTCATAATATCTGTAAAATTAACTTTATATTTTATAGTATTTTTTTATGTCTTTATTTTCATTTAAAGGTAATTGGCAACTCGAACTGATGTAATTTAGCTTTGTAATTTAGTTTTACGTTTGTTAATATCATGAAAACTATTCGGATGCTATAATGAAAATTCTGACTCCGTCCCTACATGTTAATGGATGTTTGCTTAACATATATATATACTTTATACTTAGGTAAAAAGTACTCGTAGCAGATAAATTGCATATCAACAGTCTTATTAAACCAACTCCACTTATATGGGTTGGCCAGGGGTATCTTCTAAATCCACTATGTGGACCCCGGAGGTGAGTTTTTCTCAAGGTCTCGGGTTCGAGTCTTGAGTTTCTCATCTCAAGGTATTTTCCATGAGGAGGGGGTTGGAGGTCCAGCAAATCGCTGGTTAAAATTGCCTCCAGCACGTCTGAATCGAAACTAACTTTACAAAAAAAACAGTCTTATTAACTTATAAATCGTAGCACCACGTACACTAAGTTCACCAACCATCATCTAGCTAAACACACTTTCATCATATCGATTGAAAACAAAGAATATGCAAGTACAACAAAATAACATAAAATGTGATTTGTTGGTAATTTTAGTGGTATCGAGGCATTTTACGTGATTTTGATTTATTTGAGACCATGAAAATTCAAGTTAAGCTGAAATACGATTTGATGAGTGTAGAGTGCATGTTTGTATGAGCTAATTAGATTTCACATGATGGTGTACCAAATTTACCTACCAAAACCCAATTGTATTTCCTAGTCAAAACAAGAAATGTGTTGGTTATGTTAATACCCGTTGATTTGTAACTCTATTATTTAATAGACACACCTTTTCATTATCAAAGGATGTAACCCGGGGTTGCATGTTTACTAGTTTTCGGTCTAAAATTTGAGACATGAATTTATACATACATATACTCGCTAGCGATTGACATTCCGCGACAGTCGTCGCCGTACATCCTATATATATATATATATATATAATATATATATATTATATATATATATAGATAATAATAATTATATAAACATAAAGATATTGTTATATAGAGTGTGTAATCATTTAAAACCTTAAAATTGTGAGATCCAAGGTCACATCTCAGCCCTTGGATCAATCATCATCTATGCTTAAAATTAATAATAAAAAAATACATAAGGATGGGTATTACAGAAAAATAAAACCATCTCTTACCTCTCACGCTTCTTCTTCCCAGATCCAAAATACACACAAACACACAGTAAAACACACACACACACACATCGATTTCTCTCTCTCTCTCTCTCTCTCTCTCGGCGACGACGACCACCACCACCACCAATGTTATCTCCGGCCACCACCACACACACATACATCATCAATGGAAATGGCACAACCATCGTTGCCTCCATCGTCTTCATCATCGCCATCAGTCATCATCAATGGATCTTGAAGATGTTAATAACAATTAAGGATGTATTGAATAAGAATATATGGCTTTTTGTTATGTAAATTCAAAATTTTCCAGGTGATAATCAAATGTAATATATTGTATTAAGAAAATAGTTTTTAAATGAATATAAATAAATAAAAACATTAAAAAGCATCCGGCGAACGACGCGTCATCACCAAATGCTTGAAGTGAATGTATTTTTCGTTTGGAGGGAAAAAATATATAAATCTTTTGAGAAAAATCATTCTGTGATTACAATGTCGTCAACAAATGTTTGGAGGGAAAAATTTTCGTTTACATGAAAGAGTCAAATAGTTTGGGAAAATCTTTAAGCAATGACAATCTTTGTCCCGAAAGTTTTTGGTCTTTTCTTCTTTTCCCTTAGCATTTGGAAAAACTAGAACTTGTAATTAAATTTGCTTGTGGTTGTTGAGAAATTTTTTTGACTAGAAAAGTAAAAAGTATTTAAATTTTTGTCGTTTAGTGACATTTCACCACGACCATTATTTTTTTTATTTTTTTTTTTTTTTTTTCTTATAGTGATTTTTTTTTATTCTGATATTTGTAGCCTAATATCATAATTGTCTCATTAGTGTTACTCCGAATTAATAAAGATTTAGAGAGACCCAAAGACAGTTAATAAGGTCGAAATAAATCTTATTCGATTCAAAGACAAATATAGTCCTTCCTAAAAACTCAGTGGCGGAGACAAGGGGGGCTAGGGAGGTGCCAAGCCTCCCCCAATAGTCACAAATGTAACAGATTTTCTCTCATCTGGGTGAAGATTTCTTGATGTTTTTATAGTATTGTCACCTTCAATGAGTCAAAATATGATGAAAATCAGAGTTGTTAAAAGAAGTTTATGGAAATCGGAATTTGTTCGTCGGCTAAGAAGTTGAATGATGGAGACAAAGACATGTGAGGATAGTGGTGGGTCCAATTTATTTAGCACATTTATTTTGAGTTTCCTTTTACCACCTTCTAGTTTTTAAAAAACTTTAATATAACCCTTGCTTTCTCAAGTTTACTATATATATATGTTAGGAATAAGTTTCAAATATATAGTTAATATTATACGATATGTTATACAAAATAATATTTTTAAACGAGAGTTAATATATAAGTATGGGGTGTAATCATTTAAAACCTTAGAAATTGTGAGATCCAAGGTCACATCTCAGCCCTTGGATCAATCATCATCTATGCTTAAAATTAATAATAAAAAAATACATAAGGATGGGTATTACAGAAAAATAAAACCATCTCTTACCTCTCACGCTTCTTCTTCCCAGATCCAAAATACACACAAACACACAGTAAAACACACACACACACATCGATTTCTCTCTCTCTCTCTCTCTCTCTCTCGGCGACGACGACCACCACCACCACCAATGTTATCTCCGGCCACCACCACACACACATACATCATCAATGGAAATGGCACAACCATCGTTGCCTCCATCGTCTTCATCATCGCCATCAGTCATCATCAATGGATCTTGAAGATGTTAATAACAATTAAGGATGTATTGAATAAGAATATATGGCTTTTTGTTATGTAAATTCAAAATTTTCCAGGTGATAATCAAATGTAATATATTGTATTAAAATAGTTTTTAAATGAATATAAATAAATAAAAACATTAAAAAGCATCCGGCGAACGACGCGTCATCACCAAATGCTTGAAGTGAATGTATTTTTCGTTTGGAGGGAAAAAATATATAAATCTTTTGAGAAAAATCATTCTGTGATTACAATGTCGTCAACAAATGTTTGGAGGGAAAAATTTTCGTTTACATGAAAGAGTCAAATAGTTTGGGAAAATCTTTAAGCAATGACAATCTTTGTCCCGAAAGTTTTTGGTCTTTTCTTCTTTTCCCTTAGCATTTGGAAAAACTAGAACTTGTAATTAAATTTGCTTGTGGTTGTTGAGAAATTTTTTTGACTAGAAAAGTAAAAAGTATTTAAATTTTTGTCGTTTAGTGACATTTCACCACGACCATTATGTCATTGCCACTCCCGGATCCTTTTGGGTATGTTTGACACAAAAGTCTTGAGCTGGGGTTGTATTGTCTTTTTTCTTATAGTGATTTTTTTTTATTCTGATATTTGTAGCCTAATATCATAATTGTCTCATTAGTGTTACTCCGAATTAATAAAGATTTAGAGAGACCCAAAGACAGTTAATAAGGTCGAAATAAATCTTATTCGATTCAAAGACAAATATAGTCCTTCCTAAAAACTCAGTGGCGGAGACAATGGGGGGCTGAGGGCTAGGGGGTGCCAAGCCTCCCCCAATAGTCACAAATGTAACAGATTTTCTCTCATCTGGGTGAAGATTTCTTGATGTTTTTATAGTATTGTCACCTTCAATGAGTCAAAATATGATGAAAATCAGAGTTGTTAAAAGAAGTTTATGGAAATCGGAATTTGTTCGTCGGCTAAGAAGTTGAATGATGGAGACAAAGACATGTGATGATAGTGGTGGGTCCAATTTATTTAGCACATTTATTTTGAGTTTCCTTTTACCACCTTCTAGTTTTTAAAAAACTTTAATATAACCCTTGCTTTCTCAAGTTTACTATATATATATGTTAGGAATAAGTTTCAAATATATAGTTAACATTATACTAATAAGGTATACTTGTAAAAATTGTTAGGATAATATTTTTCGTCCTCCGGCCCTCGTCAACCGAAATTCCTGGCTCCATCCCTGTAAAAACCATATTATCCTACATGTTTTGAATTATGAAAGGTGTCCAACTGATTTTCTGTATGGTTTGGAATGAGGCAAATAATGTTTATAAAACTTGTGGTGGCCGGAGTTGGTTTGGTTATAAATTGCCATGACATGTTTCCATATTTTATTAAGAAGCATGTTTTCGTGATGGTTGAAATCGAACAAGCAGTATTTGCATCAATTTGTGTATAACAAAATCATCATCATCGTTGTTAAAATGTTTTGACTTGACATCCAATTGAGCATGCTCAACTGCTCAAGTACTACATGTTTCCCTTTTTGGGCATTATGCACGATCCATGATTTAGTTTGTGTATATTGGTCCAGTTGGACTCATGACTTTCATTTTATTTCGTACGTCGTCCATGTGCATCAAATTAAGTTAGCCGTGTGGTAGTAGATGGTAATTGAGTACATATTATTACTACATGATACACTCTCTTCATTTTACTTATTATTAGTATCGATCACCTCAATACGAAATAACACAATTTTAGCCAAAATAATTAATGTAAGCAAGAAAAAACAAACATAATATAATACTGTTAATTATAACAATTCCTGCTTGATATTTATCGTATTTAATCTTACTCCTGGGTTTAGCATCTTGCAGGACCACTTATGACAAGAGTGAAGCAGTCAAGGACCACTTGTGACAAGGAAGCAAGGACTGGTGGCAGAAGATAAAAAGGACTTGTGAAGATTATGAAGACCCTCTTTATGTTGAGGGACTAATATTGTAACCTCTTGATAACCGTTGTAGAACCCTAGGTCCTATATAATCACTTATTTCCACATACTAGGTTTCTATTCTTTTTTGATGCAGCCGTTATTCTCTCTTTGTATTATTCGATGTAGTCTTATGGCTGATTAGATTGAATCTATATTTAGGTCTATTATTCTCTTGATGTTTATTTCCTTTTTTATGTAATGAAACTCTTTTATAAATAATATATATCAGCAGCTTCAGCTATTTAGCTAAATTAGTTTTTGTTTACATCAAATCCTTGGTATTACTTCATATTTCTCTAAATCTTAACATGGTATCAGAGAGTAGGTTATACTTATTATCATCTCAATCAGTTGATTTCATTTCAATCCTTTCTAGGGTTGAAAACATCACAGATTGAGTATATTTGTTTTTCCTGTTATCACAACCCTTTCCTTTCTAGGTCTTGGGTTGATTTATCTCTTCTTTATAATATTCTAGTATTTTCCCTTCATATTTATTATATTATTCCATCTCTTCTGACGCGTTTTATCCCTGGGGATCTAGGTGATATAGTAAGAAGAGATCTTTTTTGTTCTTGGTTCTCCGTGTTGGAATCCATTTCTTCTCTAAGATTTGGGGTTTTGACCGTTGAAGAATCATATTGCCTCAGATCTATTAACAGGATATAATCCTTGTCCCTTGTCCCTTTTTTAAACTTGTGTTGGAATTACTGTTGGCGACCCCGCTGTAAGTTATCTGCTCCTACAGGGAGTTTGGCCTATAGGTTGGGATCCCTTGTTATCTGGTGTTATTTTATCTATCTGTCTTGTTATCTTAGTGATTGTTCTTGTTATTGTTCTATTATCTGGTTCTATTCCATCTGTGTGATTCTCTGCTCTTATATCTCTGTTGTTTTGTGATTCTTTTATCTGCTTTCATTATGGATGATGATAATGTGATAATGTTGGTCTTGATGCTGGTCAAGATGATGAGTTTGGTCCTACCCAGATTAGTAGACTTAATTTTAGTGACCCTTTGTATCTTCATGCTAGTGACACCAGTGGTGTGCCTTTAATCAGTTTTAAATTAAAAGGGACTGAAAACTACAAGGTTTGGGCCTGTGCCATGGAATTGGCACTTGAAACTAAAAATAAACTTGGTTTTATAAAAGGAACTGTTTTGAAAAATGAGGATGATGACATCTTATCCAAACAATGGGATAGATGCAACTTAGTTGTTTTGTCTTGGATTTTGGCTTGTGTCAGTGAGGAAGTTTATGTGGGACAAATCTTTTCTAAAGAAGCTCATATGGTTTGGGAAGAGTTAAAAGAAACATATGACAAGGTGGATGGGTCAATTATTTTCAAACTACATCATAATATTAATACCATAACTCAAAATGGCTCATCTCTATCTGAATATTACCATAAGTTGAACTCTCTTTGGAAGCAATTTGATGTTATGGTTCATTTACCCACTTGTACTTGTCATGCTGCTGATGAATTGAAAAAACATGTTCAAATTCTGAAACTAATGCAATTCCTAATGGGTCTTGATGAGATATATTTACCTGTTAGAAGTAACCTTTTGACCAGAGACCCCTTACCAAATGTGAAGACTGCTTTTGCTGTTATCTCAAGAGAGGAATCCCACAGGGGAGCTCTCTCTAGAGACCATTCTGTGAAACCTCAAACTTCTGTTTTTTCTGCTAAAACCTTTGATGGGAGAAGACCTCCTAACAAGTTTTTTAATAACAGAGGTCCTAACCCTGATTTAAAGTGTACTAAGTGTAACAAAATTGGACACACTATTGATACGTTTTATGAGATCTATGGTGCTCCTCCTCATTATAATAATCCTAACTTCAAGAGGAACACCATGGGCTCTAACAGTCAAAGATTTTCTGGTAGTCAAAACAGGTTTTACAATGAAAATGCTGGTCAGAAAAGGTTTTCAAACAACAACAGTGTTTCTGAAACATCTCAAGCTTCTTGTTCTTCTCCTGGTCCCTCCTCTGCCATGCCTTTTACTCCTGAGCAGATCACTCAGCTCCTAAACATGCTCAATGAGAAAAATGGCATTCAAAAGTCTTTTGCCAATATGGCAGGTATAATTCATAATAACAATCACTTCTTTAATGTGAATTTCAGTAGATTTTATTGTGCTAATGTGAACCTTAAACATGAGAAGGACTGTCCTGGATGGATCATGGACTCTGGTGCCAACCAGCACATGGTCTGTTCTGACAAAAATCTCTTTAATTGTGTTGATATATCTGATCTAAATTTGAGAGTCAGACACCCAAATGGGACTGAAACCAGAATAAGAAAGATTGGGAACTTGAAATTATCTAATAATATTATTCTGTATGATGTTCTTTATGTCCCAGAATATTGTGCTAATCTCGTCTGTTAACAAACTTGCTAAGGATAGCAAATTATTCATTGGGTTTGATGAAAAAAGGTGTTATGTTCAGGACTTAATCAACAAGAGGGTCATGGAGACTGGTAGTGAGATTGGAGGCCTTTACCTGTTTGATTCTGATAGGAAAGGTAAGAGACCTATAGTTTGCAATAATATTTTTGGATGTGGTATTTCCACTAATATGTGGCATAATAGACTTGGTCACCCTGCTGACCAAGTTCTATCTGTTTTGAATCTTCATGATAATACTTCTTCTGTTTGTGAAGTCTGTGTTAAGGCTAAACATATTAGAACCCCCTTTCCTCTGAGTAATCACACTAGCACTGGTCTTGGTGATCTTGTTCACCTTGACTTATGGGGTCCTTACAAAGTCACTAGTAAGGTAGGTTTTAAATGGTTTCTAACCATTGTGGATGACTTTTCTAGGGCTGTTTGGGTATATATGCTGAAATCAAAAGATGAAACTTTTGAAAATCTCACATCTTTTTACAATCTGATCTTCACTCAATTTAATATTAGAGTGAAAATATTTAGAAGTGACAATGGTTCTGAGTTTGTAAATAACAGAATGAACTCTTATATGAAAAACAATGGCATTATACACCAAACTTCTTGTGCCTATACTCCCCAACAAAATGGAATTGTTGAGAGGAAACATAGGCACCTTTTAAATGTTGCTAGGTGTCTTATGTTTCAGGGTGGAATTCCTCTCAACATGTGGTCTGATTGTGTTCTAACTGTCACTTACTTGATTAACAGGCTTCCCTCCTCTGTGCTTGGTGGATCATCTCCTTTTGAAAAAATCTTTAATAAAAAACCAAATCTGTCTCACTTAAGGGTGTTTGGTTGCTTATGTTTTGCCAAAGTTTTGAATAATTTAGATAAGTTTTCTAGTAGGTCTAAAAAGTGTATTCTCATTGGTTACTCTAATGAGAAAAAAGGTTATAAACTTCTTAGTCTTGAAAATAATAACATTCTCTATTCTAGAGATGTGAGGTTCTTTGAAGACATTCTTCCCTTAAAACTGAAAACTAATTCTATCTCTAATAAAGATGAAATAAATCATCTAAACTTCTTTGACTTAATATATTTTGAGGCAACCAACACCCAAAGACCCTATGATGAAGAGATGGATATCCCTGAAGGTGATGGCAGTCATTCAACCTCACCCAATGCAATCCCAGATTCCATAAGTGATGGAGGCAGAAATGCAACACCCTCTAATGATGACTTTCACAATTCTGAGGGCAATTCTTCCTCTCCCTCTTCCTCCTCCACTTCTCACACTTCTTCTCCTTCTCCACCAAGCACAACTCAAGTCACTTTACCTCCTAGAAGGTCTGATAGACAGTCTTATCTCCCTAGGAAGTTAGAGGATTATATGTTAGATGGGAAAGTGAAATATGGCTTGAATAAGGTTGTCAATTACTCCAACCTTAGTAAGGAGAATTTCTGTTTCTCCTCTGCCCTTAACAAAAGTGTTGAACCAAGCTCCTTTCTTGAGGCCTCCCAGGACAAAAACTGGATTGAAGCTATGAATCAAGAAATGGAGGCTCTCAATAGAAATGGAACTTGGGTTCTCACTGATCTCCCACAAGGGAGACAGGCCATTGGCTGCAAGTGGATATACAAGATTAAGTATAAGTCCAATGGTCAAATTGAAAGATATAAGGCCAGACTGGTAGCCAAAGGCTACAGTTAAAGGAAAGGCTTTGACTATGAAGAGACCTTTTCCCCTGTTGTTAAATTTGTGACCATTAGGTGTCTTATCAGTCTTGCTACTCATAACAGCTGGCCTATGTATCAGCTTGACATCAACAATGCTTTCTTGTATGGGAATATAAGTGAAGATGTTTATATGACTCCTCCTGAGGGGTATTTTAATCCAAATGAAACCAAAGTGTGTAAACTTGTGAAATCACTTTATGGGTTAAAACAAGCTCCCAAAAAGTGGTATGAAAAACTCTCTAATACTCTTTTGGAAAATGGTTTTACTCAAAGTCAAAATGATCATTCTTTGTATACCAAAACTGCTCCTTCCTATTTTCTTGCAATTCTAGTCTATGTTGATGATATTATTCTAACTGGAAGTGACCAAAATGAAATTAACAAAGTCAAGCAGTTCTTAAGGTCAAAATTTATGATCAAAGACCTTGGTCATTTGAAATACTTCCTTGGTGTAGAAGTTCTTAACACCAGCAATGGTGTTTGTCTTACCCAAAGGAAGTACTGCCTTGAAATATTAGATGAGTTTGGTCTGCTTGGATGCAAACCTTCATCCACTCCTCTTGAACAGAATCTTGCTATCTCTGTAAAAGAAACTGAAACTGATAGGGCCTTGGAAAATGTTTCAGAATATCAAAAATTGATTGGAAAGCTTATTTATCTCACCCCTACTAGACCTGATATTTCTTTTACTGTACAATGTCTGAGTCAATTCATGCATGCACCCCTTCAATCTCACTTGAAATGTGCTATAAGGATCCTAAGATATCTCAAAAAGGCTCCAGGTATAGGCATACATATAAAGAAAGGTCAGTCTCTTGAACTCAAAGCTTTTGTTGATTCTGACTGGGGGAAATGTTTGTCCTCCAGAAGGTCTGTCACTGGTTTCTGCATATATTTAGGTGACTCTCTAGTCTCATGGAAAAGTAAAAAACAGAATACAGTGTCTAGGTCATCCACTGAGTCTGAATACAGGGCCATGGCATCTATTACTTGTGAAATTTTGTGGATTATGAAAATCATGGAAGACCTACACATTAAGGTCCAACTGCCCATTAAATTACATTGTGATAATAAGTCTGCCATCTTAATTGCCATGAACCCTGTGCAACATGAGAGAACCAAACACATAGAGATAGACAAACATCTGGTTAGGGAAAAGATTAGCAATGGAATTCTGAAACTTGTAAAGATTGAATCAGAACATCAAAATGCTGATATATTTACCAAGGGGCTGGGTATCAAACAACATGAATACCTCATGAGTAAATTAGGAATGCTAAACATGTACCAAGCAAGGAATTGAGGGGGGATGTTAATTATAACAATTCCTGCTTGATATTTATCTTATTTAATCTCACTTCTGGGTTTAGCATCTTGCAGGACCACTTATGACAAGAGTGAAGCAGTCAAGGACCACTTGTGACAAGGAAGCAAGGACTGGTGGCAGAAGATAAAAAGGACTTGTGAAGATTATGAAGACCCTCTTTATGTTGAGGGACTAATATTGTAACCTCTTGATAACCGTTGTAGAACCCTAGGTCCTATATAATCACTTATTTCCACATACTAGGTTTCTATTCTTTTCTGATGCAGCCGTTATTCTCTCTTTGTATTATTCGATGTAGTCTTATGGCTGATTAGATTGAATCTATATTTAGGTCTATTATTCTCTTGATGTTTATTTCCTTTTTTATGTAATGAAACTCTTTTATAAATAATATATATCAGCAGCTTCAGCTATTTAGCTAAATTAGTTTTTGTTTACATCAAATCCTTGGTATTACTTCATATTTCTCTAAATCTTAACAAATACGAGTAAGACTCAACATACACTTAACTCCTGAAAGATCCCTAATATTTTGGGGACTTAGTTAGGTCCTTTAGTTTATGAATAACGAGTCCTTTGATCGATGATGACAACGGATTCACTTGTATTGACACACTAAACACTGTTGCTCACATTCTTCGCTGTTCTCTTGTATTTCATTTGTTAATCATTAATAAGAGAACAACGCATGAGCGATTGTCTCCTTCCTGAGTTTTTATGCCAGCGAACCTGTAAAGGATCAAGGGCGTTTCCACATTAACAAATTTTGGTATCATTCATCTTTAAAGCATCATTTTGAAATCTTACATTTAGAGGGTGTTTGTATTTACGTTTTGAAGTGATTATTTGATTATTACACTTGTAAAACATAAATAATCTAAAAAATGTCTAAATGAAAAAGTGAGTATTTGCTATGAAAACGTAACTTTGGAGAAACATCTACATACATATGCTTCTTCAAAAGCAGTTTTTAAAACGCAAAATTTATTACGCATAATCTGTTTTGAAAACGCAACACCAAACATCACCTTAATCTTATCGTGTGCGCACTTATCTTGAAATATCTTAGGTTTTATTGCATTATTTTACTTCACGACTTACTATTCTTTTAACAAGGTTTTATATTTACGCGTTATTTGTTTTCAAGATCTTAAAACACTAGACTTCACGAACGAAAGTTTAGTCATATAATTATTTTGAGCCTTCTCGGTAAATTATCTTGAGTAATTTTTGCGCAAAATTAACACTTAGCATTTTTGGGGAAAACATAATATATAGATCGACCAACTTGTTTCTGATATTTCTGGGTGACCTAACGAAAGGTATAAAAATGATGACAAGATAAGTAGATAAAATACTTAGGCTACTTGTGTTCGAGTCAAAAAGACTTCTCTTTTTCAGGTAACCATAATATGAAAAATCACATTTGGTTATACTCGTATATTTTATCCATTCACCACGATGCATTACTCATCAGCCGCTACCTGACTACCACTGCCAAAAAAAATTGGAGCTTTCATGATAGATATCATTCTAATATTCAATGACGGACATGTGACAAAAAAATTGATCGATCATACACCATAAACAAATAATTTATAAACAAAAAGCAAAACGAGATGAACTGACCCTCTGGGAAGTCCTCGTGTTGCAACCCCCTTTTTAACCATTGGGTAATAGCCCAGTGGCTACCAGCCGCCACTTTCTAGGGGATGTCTTGGGTTCGAGTCTTGCCAAAGGCAAACTTGAGATAATCAGGGGATTATTAATTAAGTGGCTGAAAATCACCTGGACACTAGCCTGACTGGGAGATTAGTGGGTACCAAATGGTACATGGGATCAGGGGGTTTCCATCCAATTACCCTTTTTTTATATTAAAGAAAACACGAACTAAAAATAATTAACCTATTAAGGACCAAGTGACGATTAAGGGTAGAAATTACAATTTAAAACTGTTAGTATGTGTGTTGTTAGATGGAAAGTTCAATGTGTTTGTCAATGGGTTGATAACTTATTGATAAGAATTTTGACTTTGAGAGAATATGTTATTTGATTTGTTTTAAAAAAAATAACAAGACGAATAAGTGAGCGATGCGACAGAGATGATAGTAGCGGCATCGTGATGATGGTGGTGATTTGTGTCGACGGTGAATAGTGTATGTTACTGATGTAAAAGAGTAGTGTAGTTACTTTAAGAATTCAAGTATAGACATTGTAAATTAATTCACTAAGAGTATATTATATTATATATAAACAAATGTTTTTACGATCAAAGTTGAAAGCAAAACATTTAATTAAAAAGTCAAAATTAAACATTTAATATGGGACGAGAAGTATATGTTATTGCATACATCAAAAATGATATTTCTATCTATATTGCCTGATATAAATTATCTAGAATAATAAGTCACTCAATATATATAAATATAACATTACCAAATATGTCTTTACAGTTTATATCTTAATTAATATATATATCTTCTTTAATCAAACCTTCCATTTATGTACTTCATTTATTTAATATATTATAACCATTTAAAACTTAACTATGAAATTCCTAACATGTTTTAAAAAAAATAACAAGACGAATAAGTGAGCGATGCGACAGAGATGATAGTAGCGGCATCGTGATGATGGTGGTGATTTGTGTCGACGGTGAATAGTGTATGTTACTGATGTAAAAGAGTAGTGTAGTTACTTTAAGAATTCAAGTATAGACATTGTAAATTAATTCACTAAGAGTATATTGGGTATTATATGCTCATGAGAATGTTAGTTATATTATTAAAAGCATTTTATGATAATTATTACTCTGCCATTCTCATATTAAATGTCTTATTTTAATAAATTTTCTATTTACAACTTTAACCATAAATATCTATGTTTGTGTTATATAATAGTTGATGAAAGTTATATCAATGAAAAGTATATAAAAGTCAATTCGCCCATATATTTTTATAAAGTGTTATATAATATAAACAAATATTTTTACGATCAAAGTTGAAAGCAAAGACTTAAAAAGTCAAAATTGAAACATTTAATATGGGACGAGAAGTATATGTTATTGCATACATCAAAAATGATATTTCTATCTATATTGCCTGATATAAATTATCTAGAATAATAAGTCACTCAATATATATAAATATAACATTACCAAATATGTCTTTACAGTTTATCTTTGTTTATATAATAGTTGATGAAAGTTATATCAATGAAAAGTATATAAAACTCAATCCCCATATATTTTATATGAAGTGTTATATAATATAAACAAAATTTTTACGATCAAAGTTGAAAGCAAAAGACTTAAAAAGTCAAAATTAAACATTTAATATGGGACGAGAAGTATATGTTATTGCATACATCAAAAATGATATTTCTATCTATATTGCCTGATATAAATTATCTAGAATAATAAGTCACTCAATATATATAAATATAACATTACCAAATATGTCTTTACAGTTTATATCTTAATTAATATATATATCTTCTTTAATCAAACCTTCCATTTATGTACTTCATTTATTTAATATATTATAACCATTTAAAACTTAACTATGAAATTCCTAACATGTTTTAAAAAAAATAACAAGACGAATAAGTGAGCGATGCGACAGAGATGATAGTAGCGGCATCGTGATGATGGTGGTGATTTGTGTCGACGGTGAATAGTGTATGTTACTGATGTAAAAGAGTAGTGTAGTTACTTTAAGAATTCAAGTATAGACATTGTAAATTAATTCACTAAGAGTATATTGGGTATTATATGCTCATGAGAATGTTAGTTATATTATTAAAAGCATTTTAAGTATTTTAAAAGTAAAAAAGTTGAAAAAGGAGAAAATGAGTTTGCCTACATAATAGTAAAGATACATATACTTTTTCATAATTTAAAGTACATATAAAATAAGGGGATAACTTATATGATGTTAATATCATCTAGTTAGATAATGTTTTCGTCACAAACCTTAAAATTCAGGGGGCTATTTAATATGTGTAAAAATTGGTGTTAGTGCATCACCCTAACGTTAACATCATATAACATTTTTTCATAAAATAATTGTTCGAAAAAAATTACGCATAAAATAAGATATTCATTTAAAAAAAAATTCATTACAAAAATCGTAAAATAACAAGTTATATTATCTTGTAAACTACAACACATGTAAAAATCATCATTAAAATGCATCAACACTAAACATAAAAAATAGACTAAATTACACTTTTCATCCCTAAACTTGGCACGTTTTTCAATTTTTGTCCCTAAAGTTTGAAAATTACAATTTTGACCTTAAACTTGGCAGAATTTTGCAATCGACGTCCTTTGGCCATACGGCGTTAAGTTTCAGCCGTTAAGTCCCACACGTGCAAAACACGCGAGGGACTAAAAGTGCAAAAGGTGACTAGTTCAGGGACGAAAACTGAAATTTACATTATATATTGTCATCATCTTCATCTTCTCCGGCTGAGTGGCCGGAAAATTTGCCGAAAAACTTAAAATGCCGATATCTCACTCGTTTCTTCGAATTAGACCACGAAACCACCACCAAACTTCTCAAAATTAATTTCCGCACGAATCCTAACCAAAAGATTTCAGATTCAACACTTGCCGGAAAACTCAAAATCTCGTCGGAAAACGAACTGCCGACCAAACTCAACGAAATGAAGAAATCATCACATCAACATGCTCAGAATTCTATCGCGAATAAAACCTTGTGATTTCCAGATCGGTTTTTGTGACCACGGTATTTTGAGTTTTCCGGCAAGTGTTGAATCTGAAATCTTTTGGTTAGGATTCGTGTGGAAATTAATTTTGAGAAGTTTGGTGGTGGTTTCGTGGTCTAATTCGAAGAAACGAGTGAGATATCGGCATTTTAAGTTTTCCGGCGAATTTTCCGGCCACTCAGCCGGAGAAGACGAAGATGATGACAATATATAATGTAAATTTCAGTTTTCGTCCCTGAACTAGTCACCTTTTGCACTTTTAGTCCCTCACGTGTTTTGCACGTGTGGGACTTAACGGCTGAAACTTAACGTCGTATGGCCAAAGGACGTCGATTGCAAAATTCTGCCAAGTTTAAGGTCAAATTGTAATTTTTAAACTTTAGGGACGAAAAGTGAAAAACGTGCCAAGTTTAGGGACGAAAAGTGTAATTTACTCTAAAAAATATTGACTCCCTTTAAACGACATACTTGTGTATAGATGAAACTTCTGAATTGACCACAAACTAGTACCTAGGGTCACTCTTACGAGTTGAGTCGATGTATAAAAAACAAGGCCTTTTTTTTTTACTTTTTCCCGTTTTTTACGAGTTGAGGTATAATCTTGGACTAAGTGAATAGAAGTCGCAAATTTATGATTGATAATTTGCTAAAGTTTAATACTTCATCCGTCCCACTAGAGTGTCCAGTTTTGAATTTTCAAATTTTTTTTTACGACTTTGACCTTAAATATATTTGCTTATATTTATAATATTTGATGAAATATGAATGATTGAGTTTTAGATGTGTTTTCATTGTTATAACTTTTATCGAATATTATATAACACAAATAAAATTATTTCGTCACAAGTTATAAAACAAAAAATTTAAAAATTCAAAAATAAAACACTATATTCAACCGGAAATTCAAAATATTATATACTCCGTACTATTTTTCACCGAAATTGAAACACTACCGGACTTCCAGAATTTAATGCCACATATTTTTTTCTTTTGTACTCTTTGTTCTCACTAAAATTGAAATGCTAACTTTTGAAAGTTGAAACTGTACCAAGGCTACCAGCACCTACTAATCTAATCTAATTTTTTAATATACAAATGATCGCTACCGTCCATTTTTTACACCAACTTTATTCCGTATCACGGATCATTGGACAAATAATATTATCCATTTCATTAATTAATTAATTTAAAATAATTAATTAATTAATTAATAAATACTAATAAATTAATTAATTAATTAATACATACAGCACAACAAGTGTTTATGGCAAATAATTACTCTGATTCGAACAGGAACTATTATCATCATGTTGTCTTCTTCCTTTACTTTCAATTTCCGTTATACCTTCTCCGGCGGAAGGAACAGCCGGAAACTCGCCGCACTTCCGGCAGCGACTAACAACCAAAATCTGTCTACACGACGGACATGACGAATGCGAACCGAGCCACAAATCAATACATCCGACGTGGAATCCATGTCCGCACTGCGGCAACACACGGATCTCATCGCCATCGGAATATTCCGACAAACAGATAGCACAGTCGCCGGAGGATAACTTTCCGGCGGATTCACCGGAGCTGTAAACGAACTTCGGTAATGTCTCGACAACTTTCTTCTTAAGTCCTTTATTTGCGGTGGATTGGTTAGGGTTCCGACGAGTGGCGGCGGCGGTGAATCCGCGGCGTAGCCAAGCACAACGAGCAACGGCGATTAAGCCGAGAACGCAAATTAAGGCGCAGAGAAGAGCGGCGAGGATGACGACGAAATCGGATTCCACGGCGACTGCTTCCGGCGGTTCTGCGGTGGTTTGATCGAAAGATGAAGATGAGTTAGTGACGGTTGAGAGGAATCTGAAGCTGCGAGTCATGACTCATTCAAGTTTTAGAGAGAGAGAAAATGAGGGTTTGGTTTTTTGAAGAGAGAAAGAGGGAGTGGATAAATTTTGTGAGAATATAGAAAGATGGAGTGTTATATGTATATGCTGTATGTATATGTGAAATATATATGTGTGGTATGTAGATGTGGGACTGAGCTGCAGCTGGACCTGCACATGTATGTTTTTAACTGACAAAGGGTTCTCTATCATTTTATTTCTCCAAAAATGTTTCATTTTTCTTTTTAATTTTTTAGCAGGAAATTCAATTTCCTCCACAACCTACCAAATACGTAAACATGAGTTATTGACCTCCGGAGACAACTTTAACGTTAAGACCATCTTTAACCGGCAAACTGAAACTTCAGTTTATTGATGCCACATCGTCAATACACTGACTCACCACACTGAAACACTGTTAACATTAACCCACACACTGAAATCTAGTTTATTGGTTTCATGTAATTATTTATATCAATATTATAAACCATATTATAACAAATAAAAATATATTTTAATTGATTATTAAGATGAAAATAATTAACAATAATAAATTTATAAATACATTTTATTCAAACTAATTTGTAACACTTTCGATCAATTGGTAGACAACTTAAAACTTGAAGCGCTAAACTGGAAATTGAAATACATAATAAAAGTTTTATCAAACATCAGGGGCTAAAACTGATATATGTATATAAATCAATCATCTTCTTCACTTGATCGGAGACTCATCAGCAATGGAACACATATATACATTCGAACCAATTAAAAATAAAAAGTCCGATACGCCATTCAATCATCTAGATCCCAGAGAAAAACTTAAAAAAAAACAATTAAAATATATTGACCTCCGGAGACAACTTTAACGCTAAGACCATCTTTAACCGGCAAACTGAAACTTCAGTTTATTGATGCCACATCGTCAATACACTGACTCACCACACTGAAACACTGTTAACATTAACCCACACACTGAAATCTAGTTTATTGGTTTCATGTAATTATTTATATCAATATTATAAACCATATTATAACAAATAAAAATATATTTTAATTGATTATTAAGATGAAAATAATTAACAATAATAAATTTATAAATACATTTTATTCAAACTAATTTGTAACACTTTCGATCAATTGGTAGACAACTTAAAACTTGAAGCGCTAAACTGGAAATTGAAATACATAATAAAAGTTTTATCAAACATCAGGGGCTAAAACTGATATATGTATATAAATCAATCATCTTCTTCACTTGATCGGAGACTCATCAGCAATGGAACACATATATACATTCGAACCAATTAAAAATAAAAAGTCCGATACGCCATTCAATCATCTAGATCCCAGAGAAAAACTTAAAAAAAAAACAATTAAAACCCATACGCCATCTTTTCCAGCGCGGTGGCCACCACTTTGGGTGAATACACCGGCGAATACGCCGGGAACCATAACCCAATACGTCGAAACTCCGGCGTTTTTGATGGAATACGCTGTCAATACACTTGGCGTTATTAAAATGAATTAATTAAATTTAACTTTATTCTACGCAATTTTAAAAAGTGTATAAACTTTTGTTGAACAGTTCTCACTTTTAAAAGCGTAAAAGGTGTCTACATCAATAAGCGTAGGCACATTTAAAAATTTACATTTAAAAGTATGAAGAAAAATATTTACACTAATAAATGTTTACAAATTTTATACTTGTACTATAAGTGTGAAGATCATTTATTCGCGGGTGATTTCTACGCACGCATGCACTTATAAGTGTGAAGATCATTTATTCGCAAGTTATGCAAAATCATCCGCAAAGAAATGATTTTTACATTTAAAAGCATGTACAAGTTAAGTATAATATTGCAACAGTTATTAGTGTTATAACTTTTTTTCTTCACACTTTTAAATGTGAAACTTGGAATTTTTTTCGTACTTCTTAATTTAGATTATTTGTACACATTTATAAGTACAAACAACTTAATAAAATTTCATGTATTTTTAAAAGATTCATAGAATGAAGTGCGCAATTTGTTGTAGTGTTGGTAATTGGTTACAATTTACAAACAAGCGGCTAGGATAACACGAAAAATGACGTATTGTTCAATGGGATTTGAAAGGATTAATTTTTTCTAACAAAAATGAACAAACATGTGTATCAGAATATGTATCATGTTTGTTCATATAAGCTCACTCATTAATGTTCAAAATCGTATGGTAAACTAAACAAATCTAGTTTGGAGAAGAAAACAAAAAATTTGCTAATCTTTGTGAGTAATAGTTTTTTGTTTTCAATTTAATACAATTTACTTTGATGATCATTACGTAATATTACTCGTACAATATATTTCATTATAAACATGGAAGCAGTTAGTTGAAGTTGATGTCTATAAAATGATTTTTAACTAAAGTTGGTAAGCTTGATCATTAACCTAAGTATAATTGATAACAAAAAAAAAATAAAAAAAATCCTATTTTGAAAATTATTTAGAGCATTTAGATGAAGGCTAGCTAGCGACATGATCTTATATATAACTGGGAAACTTTTTATGAAATGAATTTAAGCTAATATAAGGAAAATGATAAATCATCCTAAAAAATAGTCTAATAATCTTCACAACAAACTTAAAACATGACATGTGTTATCCACTTATTCCCTCTCTTAATTTTATCCATTGATTTATACACATGTCATGATCAAATTATTAGAAGGATAATTAGACTATTTTTTTAAGAGTATATATTATTTCCCCTAATATAATAAACAAATTAATATAAAATAAATACATGTAATTAAAAAGTCTATTTTCATTTCAACTATCTATTCAAGATTTGAAAATAACTTAACTACCTTTCCCACTGATAATAATGCTTAAATGTTTATCTTTTAACTTGATAGTGACATAAGCTTGTTTTCATTCTCATTATTACCAAAAGATATGATCTTTCTTTTGGCTGAATTGAAAAATATCTTACCCGCTCAAATGTTCAATCATAGAAATAATAAGTAATTGCTATGGTTAATTAGCTAGTAAAGTGCTGCTTGAATTCACAAGTATTCTTCGTATCGTTTTTATGAATGTTGCTGATTCAAACCCCGTAGATGCATTCACGAATTTTTTGAGCTTTAAATATTTTTCCTTCCATATTCTTGCTCAATCTGTATTTGTTCTTAAAATTATGTATTGATTTTATGTATATTTGTGCATTAGTTTTACATTTGTACATAGTAATAGCTGAGTATTCTTTTATCACACACGTCTGTGAAGGATCTCTTAATAGATCTACATAAGTTTGTAGATAGATCAAGTTATTGAGTCTGTAATAAGTTAAACAATACAAATTATAACAAGGGGTTGGGTGAATGAATTTTTATGCTGATTTCATATTGTTTACATTGTTGATTGTTAGTAATGAAAGCGCAATAAAATATAATGTAGTATTAAAAAGAATTGAATTAAAGAGATAAAATCAACACAATTATTATATTATGAGGTCTATCTTGTGATAGTGCACAAGCACACGAGCTACGAAATCCATTTGTCCACCCCTAGTATTTAGTCATGACTCATGAGTATCTACTATCTTGTGAGAAAGGAGGAAGGTCATAGCTAGAAAGGAATGACCCTTAGGCCACTCTTTATAGGAGCTCTATTCTTTCCCTATTCTTCCACTGTTCATCAGTTTTTCTCTTTCTTAAAATACTCCAAAACCCCCCCTCCTTATAACCTCTTATTCTTCCCCTCACATCACGTTGAACATGCGTCTAAAGTTGAAAGAAACCCCCGAGACGCCGCCTTGGACGCACCCCGTGCTAATAGCGTCTTCCCCCTCCAACGCGTCGGACGACGTCGGACGCGGGGGAAGAAGTGCTATAAGGACCGGCCTTAAAGAGCTCCTAATGGCTTCGCCACTCGTCAGCTTGAAAGTCATGCGAAATTCACCTTTTGCATTCACGAATTTTTTGAGCTTTAAATATTTTTCCTTCCATATTCTTGCTCAATCTGTATTTGTTCTTAAAATTATGTATTGATTTTATGTATATTTGTGCATTAGTTTTACATTTGTACATAGTAATAGCTGAGTATTCTTTTATCACACACGTCTGTGAAGGATCTCTTAATAGATCTACATAAGTTTGTAGATAGATCAAGTTATTGAGTCTGTAATAAGTTAAACAATACAAATTATAACAAGGGGTTGGGTGAATGAATTTTTATGCTGATTTCATATTGTTTACATTGTTGATTGTTAGTAATGAAAGCGCAATAAAATATAATGTAGTATTAAAAAGAATTGAATTAAAGAGATAAAATCAACACAATTATTATATTATGAGGTCTATCTTGTGATAGTGCACAAGCACACGAGCTACGAAATCCATTTGTCCACCCCTAGTATTTAGTCATGACTCATGAGTATCTACTATCTTGTGAGAAAGGAGGAAGGTCATAGCTAGAAAGGAATGACCCTTAGGCCACTCTTTATAGGAGCTCTATTCTTTCCCTATTCTTCCACTGTTCATCAGTTTTTCTCTTTCTTAAAATACTCCAAAACCCCCCCTCCTTATAACCTCTTATTCTTCCCCTCACATCACGTTGAACATGCGTCTAAAGTTGAAAGAAACCCCCGAGACGCCGCCTTGGACGCACCCCGTGCTAATAGCGTCTTCCCCCTCCAACGCGTCGGACGACGTCGGACGCGGGGGAAGAAGTGCTATAAGGACCGGCCTTAAAGAGCTCCTAATGGCTTCGCCACTCGTCAGCTTGAAAGTCACTGCGAAATTCACCTTTGCATTCACGAATTTTTTGAGCTTTAAATATTTTTCCTTCCATATTCTTGCTCAATCTGTATTTGTTCTTAAAATTATGTATTGGTAATTTGAATGGAAAACTTAGATTATTGATGTTATTTATGTTTGACCCGCCCCGAATTAGTGAATTACATGACCCTAATATAATACCCGAAACATAACGATGGCAAAAAAAAAAAAAAAAAAAAAAAAAAAAAAAAAAAAAAAAAAAAAAAAAAAAAAAAAAAAAAAACAAAAAAAAAAAAAAAAAAAAAAAAAAAAAAAAAAAAAAAAAAAAAAAAAAAAAAAAAAAAAAAAAAAAAAAAAAAAAAAAAAAAAAAAAAAAAAAAAAAAAAAAAAAAAAAAAAAAAAAAAAAAAAAAAAAAAAAAAAAAAAAAAAAAAAAAAAAAAAAAAAAAAAAAAAAAAAAAAAAAAAAAAAAAAAAAAAAAAAAAAAAAAAAAAAAAAAAAAAAAAAAAAAAAAAAAAAAAAAAAAAAAAAAAAAAAAAAAAAAAAAAAAAAAAAAAAAAAAAAAAAAAAAAAAAAAAAAAAAAAAAAAAAAAAAAAAAAAAAAAAAAAAAAAAAAAAAAAAAAAAAAAAAAAAAAAAAAAAAAAAAAAAAAAAAAAAAAAAAAAAAAAAAAAAAAAAAAAAAAAAAAAAAAAAAAAAAAAAAAAAAAAAAAAAAAAAAAAAAAAAAAAAAAAAAAAAAAAAAAAAAAAAAAAAAAAAAAAAAAAAAAAAAAAAAAAAAAAAAAAAAAAAAAAAAAAAAAAAAAAAAAAAAAAAAAAAAAAAAAAAAAAAAAAAAAAAAAAAAAAAAAAAAAAAAAAAAAAAAAAAAAAAAAAAAAAAAAAAAAAAAAAAAAAAAAAAAAAAAAAAAAAAAAAAAAAAAAAAAAAAAAAAAAAAAAAAAAAAAAAAAAAAAAAAAAAAAAAAAAAAAAAAAAAAAAAAAAAAAAAAAAAAAAAAAAAAAAAAAAAAAAAAAAAAAAAAAAAAAAAAAAAAAAAAAAAAAAAAAAAAAAAAAAAAAAAAAAAAAAAAAAAAAAAAAAAAAAAAAAAAAAAAAAAAAAAAAAAAAAAAAAAAAAAAAAAAAAAAAAAAAAAAAAAAAAAAAAAAAAAAAAAAAAAAAAAAAAAAAAAAAAAAAAAAAAAAAAAAAAAAAAAAAAAAAAAAAAAAAAAAAAAAAAAAAAAAAAAAAAAAAAAAAAAAAAAAAAAAAAAAAAAAAAAAAAAAAAAAAAAAAAAAAAAAAAAAAAAAAAAAAAAAAAAAAAAAAAAAAAAAAAAAAAAAAAAAAAAAAAAAAAAAAAAAAAAAAAAAAAAAAAAAAAAAAAAAAAAAAAAAAAAAAAAAAAAAAAAAAAAAAAAAAAAAAAAAAAAAAAAAAAAAAAAAAAAAAAAAAAAAAAAAAAAAAAAAAAAAAAAAAAAAAAAAAAAAAAAAAAAAAAAAAAAAAAAAAAAAAAAAAAAAAAAAAAAAAAAAAAAAAAAAAAAAAAAAAAAAAAAAAAAAAAAAAAAAAAAAAAAAAAAAAAAAAAAAAAAAAAAAAAAAAAAAAAAAAAAAAAAAAAAAAAAAAAAAAAAAAAAAAAAAAAAAAAAAAAAAAAAAAAAAAAAAAAAAAAAAAAAAAAAAAAAAAAAAAAAAAAAAAAAAAAAAAAAAAAAAAAAAAAAAAAAAAAAAAAAAAAAAAAAAAAAAAAAAAAAAAAAAAAAAAAAAAAAAAAAAAAAAAAAAAAAAAAAAAAAAAAAAAAAAAAAAAAAAAAAAAAAAAAAAAAAAAAAAAAAAAAAAAAAAAAAAAAAAAAAAAAAAAAAAAAAAAAAAAAAAAAAAAAAAAAAAAAAAAACATGCGTCTAAAGTTGAAAGAAACCCCCGAGACGCCGCCTTGGACGCACCCCGTGCTAATAGCGTCTTCCCCCTCCAACGCGTCGGACGACGTCGGACGCGGGGGAAGAAGTGCTATAAGGACCGGCCTTAAAGAGCTCCTAATGGCTTCGCCACTCGTCAGCTTGAAAGTGACGTGCTTCACGTTTGTCACACCATTGGTAGCCCCTCATTAGTTTAAGCAATGCACCATTTTGTTGGTTAACCCACATGAAAGAGACAAGGAGAGACAAAGTGAAGAATAATCCAAGCCATTCACTCTTTTTAATTTTAAGTGTAAGAGAAAATAATGAAGTATTATTGATAGTAGCGTGCCAGTTAAATATTAATTTTAAAAATAATAGGATAAAACTGACATGATAACACTAATAAAAATAACGTATGTTATTATCGAGAGCCATCTTAGAGTGGAGAATCCTTATTGTCTATCGATAAAGACGTAGTTAGGTTAAGTGTTGTCTGGGGCACATGGGTTTGCCATGTTTGGTTCCGAAATAAGTCATAACATGTTTCTGAAACAAGTCAACAGGAACAATGAAACTAATCGAACACCTTTAATCAATTTATAACACATTAGAAATTCTGAAAGACTTTGAATCATAAAAAATATGGAAATAATTCTTTTGTCGAATAATTGTTTGTTCGCTAGCTAACACTTCCTAGTTTGTACCATCGTACCTAGTTGAAGCATTGTTTTCTTTGTCCTCCAATATGTCTCTGTAGATGGCTAGCTATCAATTACATTAAAACAAAAATATATCGCTTTAGTTGTCCCCATAAAAGTTTGTCTTGATTTTAATCGAGACAATACTAAGATACATTGTTTTATATTGTAAAATGTCACTAGACAACTTGTATTATAAATGTTAGGAGCCAATTGATAACTACATTTAAAATCGCATATATTATAAATAAGCACTGTTTTAAATTAATTTAGTTTCAACATACGTGGAACACAAGACACGACGAAACCGTGTAATGAAACAAACTGATCATACAAAATACGGATTTACCATTCTTGGCATGACAATAATGTGCAGTAGTTTAAGCTCACAGCAAGAGCATGGTTATGCTGAACTATTACATATATGGTCCTGAAGGATCACAAAATTACAAATATTAATGTTTTAACCGAGACCCATTATATAACTTATATTGTCGTTGAATAGGCGTTCAGGGGAAATGTCACATGAGATTCCAGTGGTGGAGCCAGAATTTTCATTCTGGGGTCACCGAAAATTTTTCTTAATACTAACAAGCTTAATATTAAACTACATAATAAGTTACACGAATTTGGGTTGTCAATTAACTTTAAAACTAAATAAATAATAAAAAAATAGTATTAGAAATATAAAATCTTATTGAAATTATGGGTTGTCATGGTTACCCTTGATCACCACATAGCTCCGTCGATACGAAATTCCATCAAAAAGGATTAATGAGGATCGATCCCTCACTTCTGTCTCCCTATATCTATTCAAAGACGTGGTTCTGTTCCTCTAAAAATTGTTTGTCGGCTGTCATGAACCAGACTCGACATCTGTACCGTCATGAACATTTGAAGATTTCATAAGTAATTTCCCTACTCAACTGGGATATAATTCAACAGGATCCAATTTCCAATAGTATTATCAATTTTAAACAATTATACTATTACGAGTATTAGAGAATTCCATTTTATTATTATGTTCATATATACATATTTATTTCAAGAGAATTCCAACTCCTGTCACATCTAAGATTATAAAAAGAGTAAACCAAATTAGGGGAAACTTAAGAAATGAAAATAAAAACAATCAGATTCATGGCCCCTACCAAGAACAGAGACAACAAAGCTCCGTGTAACCTTTTTCTTTTCCAATGCAAAACAAAAGATGAAAATTTGGTGATAAGATAAGGATCGATATGTAATCAAAAAAAAAAAAAAAAAAAAGGAAAAAAACCAATGTGCTACCTATATATCTGTTTTAGTTTCTAGTCCCACAGGTTTTCATTATAGGACTCAATTTTACTCACCGCCGCCTCTACGACTAATATGTTACGATACTCCAGTATTTATTTACGAGGAGTGTAACCCCACCAGGCAAAAAAGTGTAATCCCACCAGAGAGATTATTAGCGGCGACGTCGCCGCTAATACTCTCTCTGGTGCAGTATTAGCGGCGACGTCGCCGCTAATACTGCGGGCCCCCTGTCTGTAATGGTAAATCTGGCAGAGAAATTAGCGGGCCCCCTGTCAGTGTCAGAGTATTAGCGGCGACGTCGCCGCTAATGCCCTGGTCGGGTTGACTTTTGCCTGGTGGTGTTACCCTGTGCCTTTATTTAACGTTATATCTTTCTACTGTTACTCCTAAACTACCTCAAATATATTTAAATACGCCTATATTAGAAAAAATTAAAATCTGAACATCTCTCAACAATACATAAGTCTCTACCAAATAAAATAACTAACGCGACATTTTAAAGTTCTAATCTCATTATAAACAAGATTTAGACATATATTAATGTGTGAGATACTTGCCGCTGTTAGAAAAACACAATATGCCCAAAAATAATAATTACGGAGTAATTCATAGATATAAAATCCACATATTGTAGACTATTTGGTACCTGTCCCGATCTCATTTCCCATTCGGTATCACTTCTCATAATCAGGATAGTATAGAGATGGGACCGGCACTTAAGAAATTTTGTTCATCCCTAATTTGTAGTGACTTATAGTTGTAGCATTAACTATGTTATGAATCATTTCTTTTTCATATGAAAATTTAAGAATGTCGATCAAGGTAAATAATAATCACTTGATGAACTAGAGCTACTACTACTACTACTAGTACTATGTTGCCCATCTTTATTTGCAATGGATTTAGTCGGAAATCCACCACAAGTTTCACACCTCACGGTAGCCACCAAAATTTGTCTACAAGAAGGACACGAAGAATGCGAACCGAGCCACATATCAATACAACCAACATGAAAACCATGTCCACAATGAGGCAACACACGAATTTCGTCTCCATCAATGTATTCGGCTAAACAAATAGCACAATCATTAGACAACAACTTTTCACAAGTGTTGTTAGAGCCTTTGTTGATTTTTTTAGAATCGTAAGTAAATTTTGGTAGAATTTCAATGACTTTCTTTTTTAGTCCTTTATTCGCGACTTGAGGATTTTGAGTCGTGCTACTGGCAACAGAAGCACGACGCAACCATGCACAACGCGCTACAGCAATTAGACCGACTACACAAATCAAAGCACATAGAAGAGCCGCAAGGATGACTACAAAATCTGATTCTACCGCGGCGGCTGAAGGGGGGTCAGCTATCGCCACGGGCTTATCAATAGTGGACAGGAATCTGTACGGACGAGTCATCTAGGCTAATTATGAATTAGGAAAGGTGTTTAATAATGTGATACTTTTAAGAGTGTCAAGAAAGTAAGTTGTGAAGAAATTTTGATACTTTGTTTTTGGGGATGAAAAGAGTGATGTATATATAGGGAAGTTATGAGGGACCATGAGTGCAAGTAGATATATGCACATGTGGCTTTGTGACCAACATGGGTTTGTTTTGCTAAAAGATTAGCCACGTATTAACATTCTATAATTTGAAGGAACTTGGATTTTTTCTATTATAGTACCGGCAAAAACCAGTTTAAAATGTTGTTACTTAACCTACCACCCTATATACAACTTTACTTAATATCCAAGTATATTACTATACTTTACTCCAGTATAAGTTATAGAATTCCATTCCAGTATATATTAACTCGCTTTATAAAGGTGAATAGATGTTACTTTTACAAAGTGGTATGTCATTTGAAAAATTTTGCTATAGATTTTTAAAATTTTCCTTCTCTTGAATTATTTTTTATGTTACCGTCCTACTTGATTCGTGAGTACTATACCATGTAGGTAGTATGCTTAGTTGATTCAATAAGTATATGTAAGGTTCATGTGAGAACCATTTAAATCGGAAGAACCATGAGAACCTTTAAAGTATAAGGTGATATTCATATGTTCAAGTTATAACTAATATTACGTATGTTCATATGTGAATGGTTCTCACATGAACCTTACCCTATGAAACTTATGTGTGGCCAATACAATTACTGATTTACAATGATAAAAGATCAAAATGAAAAATATTAAGAGTTAGTAACTAAGGGGTTATGTTACATTTTCTTTTGAACTGCATCAAGATATGTTACATTTCTCTCTTTAGCTATGGTGTTCGTTTCTAGCCACTACTATGGAAATAGCGATATATGTGATACATGTAACGAAGAACATACCTTATGGTCAGAAATGAAGATTTGGGTATATAGAAATGTCTTTGATGAAAAGCAAATGTTGTTTATTGGTTTGTCGACTAATAGATAAAGACCAATAATATTGCTTGCCCGTTAGATGAAAATGTGTGATTAGAGCGCCTAATAACTTTCTCAGCACCAAAAGATGAGGATTAAGTTAATTTGCCGTTGATCATCCCCGCAATGGGTCCCTATACACCATATGATCTTTAAGGTAATGGCTTACAAGCACTGTGGAGGGAACTATCCATACCTACCCGAAAACCCCTTTGTTTGGTCAGCTCTTTCTATCTGTCCAACCTCTAGCTAGCTTGTTGTTAAAGTAATGATCAAGTGTTTTGTGATGTATTCTTAGGTGTAATCTTTTAGTCATTGTCAGTGTTCCTATATATGGTGACGTATACCGTTTTAAGTAGTATGATTAGTGCTAATTACTTTCTTGACAACCACGGGCTATGGCTCGTCGTCCTCTAATTAGTTCCCATGGCAGTGGCCCCCTACTGCATTTGTGCTATATTGTATAATAATGGCTTACAAGAGAGAAGCTTTCAATACCGACAACTAGCTTCATTGTTTGGCAAGATTTTTATATCTATTCAACTTATAGCCATGAAACTTGCTTGTGGTGTTTATGTGGAATTATAGAATGGGCATGTGTGTGGCCTTTTTTGAACTAATCTCAACATTATGTGATAAAGCAAATAATTTAGGTTCATTAATTATACAAGGTTGATAATGTAATATAGATCAAAGCATGAGTGTTTTGGACAGAGCCATTTGAGCTCACCATAACCCATTACTAAGGGGCTGTCTGGGATTAGTGGTTATCATTAAGCCACTGACCCATTTCCTGAAAGCATCATCAGTTTTTGTTAAACTTTCATGTATATATATATATCTCAATAGTATATAACTTTTTCTTTTTCTTTTTCGTATTAATCACAAACTTTTAATACTAGTATACTACAATAACTACGGATGTTTTATATATATATATATATATATATATATATATATATATATATATATATATATATATATATATATATATATATATATATATATATATATATATATATATATATATATATATATATATATATATATATATATATATATATATATATATATATATATATATATATATATATATATATATATATATATATATATATATATATATATATATATATATATATATATATATATATATATATATATATATATATATATATATATATATATATATATATATATATATATATATATATATATATATATATATATATATATATATATATATATATATATATATATATATATATATATATATATATATATATATATATATATATATATATATATATATATATATATATATATATATATATATATATATATATATATATATATATATATATATATATATATATATATATATATATATATATATATATATATATATATATATATATATATATATATATATATATATATATATATATATATATATATATATATATATATATATATATATATATATATATATATATATATATATATATATATATATATATATATATATATATATATATATATATATATATATATATATATATATATATATATATATATATATATATATATATATATATATATATATATATATATATATATATATATATATATATATATATATATATATATATATATATATATATATATATATATATATATATATATATATATATATATATATATATATATATATATATATATATATATATATATATATATATATATATATATATATATATATATATATATATATATATATATATATATATATATATATATATATATATATATATATATATATATATATATATATATATATATATATATATATATATATATATATATATATATATATATATATATATATATATATATATATATATATATATATATATATATATATATATATATATATATATATATATATATATATATATATATATATATATATATATATATATATATATATATATATATATATATATATATATATATATATATATATATATATATATATATATATATATATATATATATATATATATATATATATATATATATATATATATATATATATATATATATATATATATATATATATATATATATATATATATATATATATATATATATATATATATATATATATATATATATATATATATATATATATATATATATATATATATATATATATATATATATATATATATATATATATATATATATATATATATATATATATATATATATATATATATATATATATATATATATATATATATATATATATATATATATATATATATATATATATATATATATATATATATATATATATATATATATATATATATATATATATATATATATATATATATATATATATATATATATATATATATATATATATATATATATATATATATATATATATATATATATATATATATATATATATATATATATATATATATATATATATATATATATATATATATATATATATATATATATATATATATATATATATATATATATATATATATATATATATATATATATATATATATATATATATATATATATATATATATATATATATATATATATATATATATATATATATATATATATATATATATATATATATATATATATATATATATATATATATATATATTACGACCATTTGGGATATCATTGGGTTTTTATATTGGGCCAAATAACTCAGCAACTTGGCAAAAGGTCTATTTCCGCATTTCCTGACAAGAGGCCTCGACCTACCTTAGGTATACCATATAGGTATATGCGAATAACGATATGTATTTAATTTCCACCTATGATGGATTTGGTTGACTAGTGAGTTTTTCCTCCAAATCACTAGGTGATAGGGGTTTCTCATCAAGGGGTTTAAACTGAGAATCTATTCTGACACCCGGTTAATATAGCGTATACTAGACTTTCCGACATTTGTGAATAATTCACACCTTTAAAGAAAAAGAGTTCAGCAATTTAAGAATGATAAGAGTTCATACAAAATATAAATGATTATTTGTGGCAATACACCAACCAATATTGGGCAAACAATATCATATATCCAAGCCAGATTTTCGAATTTTGTTAGTGTTAAAGAGTCAAAATATGCAGGTCAACAAATATTTCTCTCAAGCTTGTTGGATACGACCTACAAAAGCTAATAAGTTTTCTGTGACTAATTTGTATTTCACAATGTAATCATCTGAATTCAATTGTCTTACAAAAATGCAGTCATCATATATTACTTTATCATTGTATTCTTATCAATGTTTAACTTTGTCGAAGATTAATTTAATTAATATATTTTGGTCCAAAAAAACAGCAATATATTTTCTTGCAACCCACTCTAAGAATTCGAGAGTATTAGTTACTCGAAAGGCAAAAGTTTCGGTATAGAGTTGAAGGGTTTTATGCGGAGTTAGTGAGCCTTGTCGATTCAATCAGTTTTTCATTAGAAAGAAATATCCAATCAAATATGAAAGGTTCACAAAAGTAAATGACGTAAGTTCATAGAAAAGTGATCGTGCCAAAAATGAAAGGTTCACAATAAAAAATTCCGTTGCCGGGACTTGAACCCGGGTCTCTCGGGTGAGAGCCGAGTATCCTAACCAACTAGACTACAACGGAGAATGTTTTGTATTTAAACTATCTTATATAAAAATAGAAGGTATGAAAAATGTATCGGATTTCATTTTGAATTACTAGTATCTGTTCTCAACAAAACCAAAAGGACAAAGGGACTTGTAAATATAAAACTTTGAAAGAGTTGGATGTTCCAAATTAACCTTTAATTGAAGGAAAATTACTAATCCTTCTAAATAATTCTCTTAATAATCCTCCTAATGCCTTAATTCAATGTTAAGTGTAATCCATTAATTCTCTCACATAATTTCATCTTTTGATTGCATCATGTGTCATGATTATGTTATTAGAAGGATTTTTAAGAGGATGAGTGAGAAGAATTAATTATTTTCCTTAATTGAATTCTACGGATTGCATATGGAGAAAATTATTTTATTTTTTTTTGAACGGCAAAAATTATATATTATAATAGACGAACTAGCAAGTCACTAGTTGTCAAAAAGTACAATTACAATTACAAGAATAGTCTAGAATCGAACCAAATACAACTAACTCTAGACTCGTCCCGAGACATTAACTGCGAGACCTACAAAAGGAGTGAAAAACTCGTGTCAATACAAGGAGACACGAGAAAAACTCCCAACCAAACGAGGGCCGAGCCACCGGTTTTCACCTCGTGGTGTTTTTGATGTAGACTCAACCATGTCTAGGAGAAAATTATATTATACCAAAAATAATACAAAGATGATATACATTTTGCGGTCAGTTTCGAATATATGTTGGTTAACCCTATATACCACGTCTAGTCTAGTATATTTATGATGAAGGTAACGTCTATGAATTGTCTTGTTTTGTCCGTTTGTGGTGACGGTTAGTTGATAGTTGATACATATCTCAACTATACTCACATCTCTACCGCCCTAATATATTCACCTCCCTCAGTCCATGCACATAAGCACATTCCATGCGTAATCCATATTAATCTAGACTATATATACTATATATATCCGCATGATATACAAATTTATTACTCTTACCTAGAATTAAATAAAGTTTCAAACGGGTAAAAATATAAAGGAAATTGCTAAATGCAGGTTATGCAGTCCTTAGGTTGCACTTAACGTGCATAAAAATTTGTATTTTCTATATTAAAAGCTTATATCTAAATTTTATGATAAATGTACAACTATTTAATGCACCTTAAATGCAGCGCTAAGGGCTGCATTTAGCAAAACCCAAATATAAATTTTTTAAGTTTTAAATGCATTAAACAAAAGTTTCATAGTCTGGAATGGGGAAATCCATTCACAACCCGCAAGTCGTTATAACTATATATCAATTAAATCAAATTTAACCCAAATTATGAAATCATATTTCCTTCAAATTAAAATCATGACAGTTTCATATATTTGTCTGTTTTATACAAAATGGGTAAAATTTGAATGACTTTGCAACAATTACCAAACATTCGTATACTGGATTTAACAAAATGTCATAGGTAAAAGTCATCGGTAGTACGTGTATATATTTGCAACAAAATTTGTAATCAATAATAGTGGCATGCTTAGCCAATAAGGAAAGTGGTCCATGGATGTGTACTTAATTAATCAATCATATAATATGATCATGTTGGGAGCCTACGTTAACCAATTCGGACCATACATTTCCTCGGTTTTGTTTGATCAGCTACTATAATTGTCATCGATCGGTCCAATCCTATATATATTAGCAGATGCTTCATTGATTTCTTTTAATAGCAATATATAAATAAAGAGATTTTCAGCGAAGAACTGAAAGACGTACATCGGGCCAGAACAATTACATCAAGTAATAAGGATAAATTTGTCATACGTGCCAGACCGAGCTATGTATTTATTACTACGACATTTAATCTAGGAAAAAAACTTACAAACAATTTCGTAAAAAATATCCATAAACTGCCATTATAAACAACTTTATACTGTAACAATCATCATCAAGTAAAACATATGGGTTCCAAAATAAACAAATTGTTTTTATACTAGTATTAGTAGTTACATAAATTACAAACACATTAAAAATAGGGCTAATTACTTGGAAAGTCATCCAACTTGTCACAAATACCTTTTCCGGGGTTCCAACAAAAAAAAGTTTTAATGTGGGGTAAAAACCCGGCTAAAAAACGTATTAAGGGGTTTTACCGGATAACATTGCTTTTTACCCGGTTATCTGCCAAATCACCTGCCACGTCCTCATAAATTCACGTGCCAAAAGTTTTCTTTTTATTATTTCTGAATATCATTTCATCTTTTATTTTATATATATATATATATATATATATATATATATATATATATATATATATATATATATATATATCATTTCCTTCTAATCAGTAGCAGGAGCACATTCAAGCAACAACAAAATCTTTACAAAATCAACAGCAAATACTACCCTTTGAACTAAACATAGAATCTTCCCCTTTTCAATCCACCCAAAATCTTTACAAAATCAACCCTAACAAACAAACAAATTATTATCTCTACAAAACCCATCATCTGATCTTTACAATAAAATACCATCATCAGACCAAACAAAGCCCATTTTCTTTATAAGGTATTTATTAGTTCAACCTTTTTTGTATCGGACAAAACGGAAATTGTGTATTGTTTACACGATTATCCCCAAATCAACAAAACCCCCCAAATTGAATTCCGGCTAACATCGATGTCGCCCTACTTCGCCGGAGATCGGGTTAGGAGATCGGGATCGGAGTGATTCGGGTTGAGGACAACGGTTACAAATCCAAGCGATTTTTTTCGGAGAATTGGTTAGGGTTTTGAGCGATCAGATCGCAGAGTTCAGTTAATGTTTCCATTTTGGGGATTAATTGTTCATGAATGAGTAAGTGGATTTTTAGGGTTTTGAGTAATGAGGATTTTGAGGGAAATTTGATCGATAGATATAGAGATAGAGATATAGATACAGGATTTGATGTGATGAAGTTAAATGTAGATACAGGATTTGAGGGAAATTCTTCCTTTTTATTGTAAACACTAAAATTCAGTTGGAATTTATAGATAAAAGAGAAATTCCAGTATGGGTAAGGAAATCAAAACAGAGAAGTATCAATTGGAATGTGATGATTTAATGATAATTATGATTTAATTCATATATAGGTCATTATGGAATTTATTGTTAAAAGTTAAATTTTGTGTTGATTATAGCGGCGTGATTTTGATGGTGTGTTTATATTGGATTGAGTTCATGTTACCAGTATGAATGTTTCATAAACTATTTAAATCTAATACTCCGTATATTCTTATTTTTATTTCACCTTTTTAATGAGAAATGAGGTGGAAATCAACATCATAAATTTGACTAATAAAATAATTTAAAATGAAATTCAAAAAAAAATAATCTGAGGTGTAGTTTTTTTTAAATGAAAATGACATGGATATTCCATGGATGAAATAAACGAATAAATTTAAAGCAAAATGTATTTGAAAATTAAATTGTTACCTGCAACTTACAAAAAACCCCTTAATACGTTTTTTAGCCGGATTTTTACCCCACATTAAAACTTTTTTTTGTTGGGACCCGGAAAAGGTATTTGTGACAAGTTGGATGACTTTCCAAGTAATTAGGCCTTAAATATCCAGTAAGCTAATTAAATAAGTGTATAAGATTTAGGTAGACTTGGAAAGTTTATCTAAGGTAGAGTTCTCGATCAGAGACAAAGACTTCAACCGTTTAATTTGATTGATTTAGAGCCTTTACACAACCAATTTACTTCGATATTCATATAACGATTCACTTACTCCAATATTAGTATTAATAATCTTTGTGTTTAGATTTTATTTGAATTTTCATTATGCTTGTTTCTTAAGATGGTATGATTTTTACTCCTATATATAAAGCAACACCCCCCTCCTCCAATATATATAGTTTACCAGAACTAAAAACTAAACTACCACATTTTACATCAATAACCTACACTGCTAATAATTACCATCATCGTCACTACCATCAGTCGTTACCGCATTCTGCAGGCATCCGATTAGTTATATTATTTTATTACGACTGAATAATATCCAAATTTTATACCAACTTTTACACAAAAACCAAACATTATTTGAAGGAATATCGTGTAGTATCAAACATAACTAAACTAATAGTAATATATATGGAATGTGACGTTCATGATATTATGCATTTTTACTATATGATCACTTTATAATGTGTACATATTTGGATAGTAATATAATTCACATTTTCACAAAAAAAGAAAAAAAAGTAATGTTAGATATATCTAAAGGGACTAAAAACTTTCAGTCATCTTTTAATCAATTGTGTTTACTTATATGTAGCTTAGTACATTTTAGTTCTAGTTTTAAGTTACTCTGTTAAACATCTAAAATTCTAAATACAATTGATAAGCTTCATCTATAGCTTTCGTTCAATAGCTTTTACTTATTAATTAGCTACGCTATCAGTACTATATTCCAGTTAGATTACCAAACATACCTAAATTTAAATGTCACGAAAGAATTAATTCCTACTTTTAAGTTTTAAGGTGAGTCCAAACCTAAAAGTGTGGGGATGAATAAATCGCACTCAACTAATTCTTACCATTATACGTGTTGTAAAGACGACGTCATGCAAAACAACAGTGTATCATCTAATTTGGTGTAGTGTTTTCGAGTCCTAAAAGATGAAACATGTTATATATATATATATATAGGAATATTATTAGTGATTAACATTGTCATACTTAAAGTTTGATTACGTATATATATATATATATATATATATATATATATATATATATATATATATATATATATATATATATATATATATATATATATATATATATATATATATATATATATATATATATATATATATATATATATATATATATATATATATATATATATATATATATATATATATATATATATATATATATATATATATATATATATATATATATATATATATATATATATATATATATATATATATATATATATATATATATATATATATATATATATATATATATATATATATATATATATATATATATATATATATATATATATATATATATATATATATATATATATATATATATATATATATATATATATATATATATATATATATATATATATATATATATATATATATATATATATATATATATATATATATATATATATATATATATATATATATATATATATATATATATATATATATATATATATATATATATATATATATATATATATATATATATATATATATATATATATATATATATATATATATATATATATATATATATATATATATATATATATATATATATATATATATATATATATATATATATATATATATATATATATATATATATATATATATATATATATATATATATATATATATATATATATATATATATATATATATATATATATATATATATATATATATATATATATATATATATATATATATATATATATATATATATATATATATATATATATATATATATATATATATATATATATATATATATATATATATATATATATATATATATATATATATATATATATATATATATATATATATATATATATATATATATATATATATATATATATATATATATATATATATATATATATATATATATATATATATATATATATATATATATATATATATATATATATATATATATATATATATATATATATATATATATATATATATATATATATATATATATATATATATATATATATATATATATATATATATATATATATATATATATATATATATATATATATATATATATATATATATATATATATATATATATATATATATATATATATATATATATTTTTATCAGTATAAACCATCAAAAACTTAATGAAATACCAAATAAAGTTAATTAGTTTTATAATCAAAATTTTATGAAATGACATTACTAAAAATAAGGTCACTAAAGACCAATTTCCTTTAGTGTGTATTAATTTTATTTTTTTTATTTTTTTTAGCGTGTATTATTATTATTATTACAAGTTTTTAAAAACAAGAACCTTTAAATTACATAATATTCATATACAATTACTTATTATGGCAATCATTTTTCTTTACCGAATAAAATTAGAAAATAATTCTAAAGATCAGAAAGACCCTTATTAATCCCATTTTTGCGGAGGGTAAAAGTGTAAAACTAGTCCGCAAAGGTTGGCTGTCCAAGTAGACTAATCAATCTTTATCTCCTGTAATAATTAGAAGCTGGAATCCAAAAGCAACTTTGTTATGATATTCTGTCAATTTTTGTATCATTTTATGTCTATTCAATTCAATGTTTCCCATATAATTCTAACCACTCTTCTATTTATCTCATTTTATATGTTTTGAATTTGAGTTCAAATTGGCTTTTGGTTCAATATTTCATTTGCCAGGATCTTTCTTCACATCATCGACATTTTTTTTGTATATATATATATATATAGATACAAAAAAGTAGACACAAATTAAGAAATATCAGATAAAGAAGTCATTTCGACGTATATCACGCATTCAAACAAGTCACAAAAAATGGGGGTTTGGTCGTTATTCGAGACCGCGTCCATGCCCATCTTGGAGGTGTTGTTAGTGTGTGCTGTTGGAGTTGTCATGGCCACCGATTACTTCAATCTTCTTTCTCGCGATACCCTCAAGTCACTTAATAAGGTACGTACCAATACGCGTATAATAAACTAAACAACTCTTTATGTATAGTTTGTACGTACGGAAAAGGTCTAAAAATGGCTACTTCATGGCAGATTGTGTTTATGGTGTTTACACCCTCTCTTATTTTTGCTAGCCTTGCAAAAACGGTTACCCTTGAAGACATTATATCTTGGTAAGAACTTATTTCATTTGCATGCATGTGAGCAGACGTATAGAAGTTGTGTGTATATATAAGTGTGTTCAGAATGGTTATTATATTTCAATAACCGTTTTTAGTTATGACTAAACGAATAAACGGATGAGGTTTTTCTTATAGGTTATGGCCTATAATCATGTATATATACTTACATGTACGTTATCCTAAATTAATGTTGAAGGTGGTTTATGCCAATAAATATTGGAATAACATTTCTTTGTGGAGGAATGTTGGGATGGATAGCTGCAAAACTAATTAAACCAAAGCCACATTTGGAGGGACTACTTATAGCTATGTGCTCCACAGGTACTTGTAATGGTCATTATGTTTATACATTTATGGATTATCTTAAAAAAAAAAAATAAAAAAAATCCAACCACTTGACTGTTCACTTTTATTTTCCTAAAAAAAAAATTCTAATCTTTTTTGTCCATGACAGGTAATATGGGAAATATTCTTTTGATAATTGTTCCTGCAATCTGCAATGAAGGTGGTGGCCCTTTCGGAGAAAATGGTGTCGTCTGCAAGTCCAAAGGACTTTCTTATTCATCGTTCTCCATGGCGGTGAGCTAAATAACCTTGCCGTTCAATAAGTTTAACTACAACTACCATCGTCCTATATACTAGAAACAACCATTATGTGCTATGCTGCAACGATGTTTTGGTTTTCATCATCATATGATTGATGAAGTCTGATTCATTATGATTAATGGGTGCAGTTGGGCAGTTTCTACATTTGGACATACACTTTCCAGTTATTGAAAAGCTCAAGTTTAAGGTACACCACAATGTTAGAAGCAGAGGATTCACCCCAGGAACCCAACAAAGACTCGGATACAAATGATAAAACTACTCTGCTAAATGGAGAAACCCAAGAATATATCGATGTAGTTGTGCCAGTATCATACTCCACTAGTGATGACACACAAATCCAACCCGTAAATCTCCCTAATTTTCATAGCATTCTTACAGTACTTCATTTGGTATTTGATGATTATATTGTACAAACAAATAATCTTATACGCCATTCACTATTTTGTGCAGAGTTTACACCAAGGATTGGTAACCAGAACTGACAAAACGGATGGGTTTTCTAGTAAACTAGTTGATATATTCCACAAGATATTGGAAGAACTGACGGCTCCTCCAACACTTGGTTCTGTAAGTTCTAAATGTAACTATATATATCAAGAATCTAATTGATTACTTCGCGTTCTTATCTTCGCAGACTATACTAATGCAGTTTTAACTGTCAGATTATAGGATTGGTTTTTGGGGCAACCCCATGGCTGAAAAATCTTGTGATCGGAGACAATGCTCCATTAAGAGTGATCCAAAGTTCAGTCACACTACTCGGGTAAATGGTTGTTTAAATTTGTTTGAAACTAAACCAGTTTAATAGTGTGATCAACCTTGTAACAAACTACCTTGTTTTCCAGGGACGCAACTGTTCCTTGCATAACCCTTGTACTAGGCGGCAACCTAAAACAAGGTAAAGCTCGAGAAAATGGAGCGACCAGCTTTGTAAATCATTGTATCTGGTTTTTTCAGAGCAAACTAACTAGCATTCATAATACTTAACATGTCTTGTTATAACTTTAATCCATTTTTCTACAGGTTTCCGGAGGGCAAGCATCAGACCTGTCATTATCATCACAATCATTTGTGTACGATATGTGATTCTTCCGTTGGTGGGAATCATGGTGATTAAAGCAGCTGCTAGTCTTGGATTACTTCCCTCGGACCCCCTCTTCAGTTTTGTGTTGTTGATTCAATACACCGTGCCCCCTGCCATGAATATCAGTAAGCATTTCTTGTGAATTAGGTCGTCGTCTAACTTTTCTAACTTTTTTTTTTCTAGAACTAGCTAGTTAGTTGTTTTCAGAATTCATTATTCAATTAGGTTAGTTGAGTAAAAATAGAACAAGGCAAAGAAACATATAAGCTTATACCAAATATATTGATCATCAAAATAAGATACAAACTATGATCAACTGTGTCAATGTACAGACAATGAATAACACTTCTACCGATACGTGTTTTCTTGCACATAAAAATCGATTTATAACATTAAACTGAATATCGGATTAATGTGCAGGTACGATGACACAATTGTTCAATGTGGGGCACGAGGAGTGTTCGGTGTTGACAATGTGGAGTTACATAGCTGCAGCATTTGCTCTTACAGGATGGTCAACAGTGTTCATGTGGATCTTGACATGATCATTCTTTTGGAATACATCAATTTGAACAAGCAGTTAGTAGAAGCCCAAATGGGCATACTTAGTCATTTAGTGGGTGACAACAATGTTTCAAGATACACACACAGAACTGCTGTAGTTTGTCCACATACTGTTCTTATGATTCTTTTTAGGATTTTATGTATTGCCATGTACATACACATTTACAGCTTAGTGAGACCAAACATTGATTAAACCCTCGATTTATAATCATATATTGGAGAATGACACAAACTACACCAAAAAAGGTTCAAATTAGCCTACCGAGATTATCGCAGATATATTTAATAACTAAAATCAATCATACACATACCCAATTTGAGATAACCACACCAAACATCATACGATACCACACTAGAAATCCAATGTGGTTAGACATGACATGATCGTTGTACAATCTTAGTGGTAATGGTAAGGGACAGTGTAAGTAATGTATTGACAAATGACAAGCGTTGTCTATCTCATCGTTTTGTAAAGACAGCAATATGTTGTGCAAGCATATTGATTGTGGATGTCACATTTTTATATAATTGAAAAACATTATGTGGACCTTCATTTTACCTATTACTATTAATGTTGAAAAGAAGTTATAATAACAAGATCTCACATCAACACAATCCAAAAACACGACCGTAAATCCTACTCAATGCAACTTCAATAGTGTTGGCTTGCAACAGTTTGTTTAAACTTGATGCAAAATAAGTCATAATGTTGAGTTGAAAATTAGGATTGATGATGTGGATATTTAATATTTTAAATTTTTAAAATGAGATTAAGACAAGGGTAATAATTAGTATTAGTCTTAAAAATAATTGCCAAAATATTCAAAGAGGCACTTGACAAAAAGTAATGAAAATGTGGGAAAATTAGATTGAGCAATTATTGACTGTGTTAACATAAATCAAGTCAAAACAAAATGAAGACATCAGACAAGTTGCATAAGCGATCAAAATAGGTAACAACATGTGCTTGAAGAGCGTTGTTTCACATTAAGGATTCTGACCAATATATCAGACAAATCACACAACAAAGAGTATATTATTTGACTTCAGCAACAATTTTATTTAAAATAACAAGGAACCTACTATATAAGGATCTAACAAGCATAGTTTATTAGGTGATTGGTAATCACGGCACGGCAGGCTATGGACTAGCTTGAGCAAATGTGTCGTGAAAATGATTAATGGACCAATATACAATTGATACACAGACAGGATTCAGTTTCTGCTATTGATCAATATGTTGTTCAGCTATGTATGATCATGAATAAACATGGCAGTTAACAAACTGGCAGTATTTAATCAACTCAACGTTACCCAATCCCGCAACGAGCAGGGTATAAGGGAGGTTAGATGTCAATAGTCATACCCCTATCCGTGGGTAGAGAGACTGCTCCCAAAATATTTGATATTCAACTCTTTGAACACACACACACACACAAAAAAGATTTAATACTCAAATCTATGTGCCCAAAACTTGTAGATGGGTCAACAATTTAGTTTACACTATAGATGATTAAACTCAAGAACAATGCTATCAAGAACAATGCTATCATGAACAATTGAAAAGAATCTGGTTTCTTGTTTTTTTAAAAATTAAATACACCTAATGAAACTGATTGACAAGCACTAGACATGTGTATCACTATGGGCAGTTCCTCGTATTTCTACTCGATCTGACCAGAAGCGAGAAAAACATACAAATAATATCTATTTTGAGTTGTACCTTTTAAATAAGAGTGAGTTGAAGTTTCGGCCGGTTGGGTTGTGGTTCGACAACTTCCAAATGAATATGTACAGTCTGAAGAACACCATAAGAAATCGACCCGTCAGTCTTTTTTATCTTTTGCTGTTGCTCATCAACAACCCATTCTTCCCCTCCTTTCTCACCTCGCATAGTCAAGTACACTGGCCCTTCAATACCATACCTATATGAAGAAACAAGATTAGTATATTCATACTACTTTTTTCTCAAAATTTTCCTTCAAGAACTTCTATAATGTTGATGATCAATGTAATGAAATACTCATAGATCCAAAAAGGGAAACATATGCAGTTATTTATAAATTAAAAAATATATACGCTAAACTTGACATAAAAAGTCAACCCATAGCAACATTTAATGTAGAAAAAGAAACTGATAAGTACTTATACAGCAAGCCATAAGATAACAAAGGAATAAGGTATCTATTCAAAGTAAGAAAGTCATACTTAGGCACGAAAACAATAAATCCATTTGCTCTTATCTTCACAATTCTGGCTTCAGCGTCAGTAGGCCTGCAAGATATTAGAGGATAGATTAGATGATGACGCTATTATGGGAGGAGGGGTAATATAATAAGGCCTATGTTGAATACCTTTTCCTAAAAAATAGTATAGTATGAAGCTCTATGGAGGACCGACTTGCCATTTGAGCATTCCTATGCCGATAATTTAGATCTGAAAGATACATAAAATGAATAAATAAATACTGATGATTACCATTCAGAGAACCTCGCCTCACTTTATTAGTGTTGACACCTTATTCTTAAAATTTATGTAAGTTCAAGTAAATGGAAACAAACTGAACAATCATAAGACATCAAAAGATTCGGAAGTCCTGGGTTCTCTCCCAGGCATTCGTGTAATTTAGGTGGAGTAGGATCGAATGCCGTTCAAAAATATAATAAGTAAAAAAAATAAAAATTAAAACATCAACAGATTTTTCATAATCGGGTCGTTTTCTAGACATCTTACTGTCTGCAATACTGGTAAGTTGTGGTCTGTCCTGGAATATAGTTGGCAGCTTGTATATTCCTAAAGATGCAGCAAGCAATCTGTGCACTATCACATCTGCAACGAATTTAATAAACCTAAATATCACTCTCATTCAGTACATATATATACAACCACCATTCAAATGAAAACAGTTTTACCAGCATATCTTCTAATTGGTGAGGTGAAATGTGTATATAGAGGTGAAGCAAGCCCATAATGGTGAAACTCTGGAGGGCTAAGTTCCCCACTACAGAAGTAAACGGCCTGAAACAGAAAGTCATGTAGATTTATAAAGTATAAGAAATTCCTGTATAAGCAAATGAAAAACAGCTAAACAGATGAAGTGTACAAACCTGTGTCATACATCTTGTTGCTAGAATACGGATCAACTTATTGAAGTATGGATCGTCACCCTGAAACATTTGACATGAAATATTGTTATTAAGTTGTAAACAAACTTTTAAAATGAGGCAAATAGGCAAAATTGAAAATTTGAACATTTGCTATGAACTTACCACAGCACGGTCAAGTGAGTCAGCAAGCGCTTTGGATGATGACACATCGAGGTCAAGGCCAACAGAAGCAGCAGTACGCAACAAAGGTTCAAGCATTTCTTTGGTTGGGCTAGGGTGACGCCTGCAAGTAGATTTTTATATGTAATTATAATAATTTAGTATAATGTTCAACTTTGATGGTTATCTTCCTCAAAATCACAATATTCAATATAAACCAGCAATTAACCTCAATAATGAACACTGAGGGAAGTTCTTAAGGATTTGTTCAGCAACAGAAACATTAGCAGCAAGCATAAACTCTTCAACCATTTGGTTTGCTTCTCGAATTTGATACATGCCTGCAAAACAGATTAAATCAGATTTATGGACGAGTAAAAACAACTATAACGAACTCCTCAAAATTAATATAGTAAAAATGCATTCAACTTTATAGTTAATACCCTCCTCAAATCAAAGAATTCAACACGAGAAACATTATTCATGCTGTAATATAATTAGGAAAACTGGAAAATATAGCAATTTTAGCTTGATTAAATATGTTTAGTACAATATTAGACAAACAATACCTATATCAAGAGGATCATGAGTCTCAGTGTCAACTTGAAATTTGACTTCTGCCGAAGCAAGAGTAATGGCTCCTCTCTCAATACGCCTTTGTCTCATTATCTACAAACATCAAACATAGTGGATTAAAAGTAGATGGTATTATCAGCACATTGGTTAAATGTGACAATTAGAGCATACAATTTTCAAGAGTTTATGCATTATCAAATGTAATACTATCTTACACAAGCCCCTGACCATGCGGTACGAGCTCATTAAAAATAAAGAACTAAGTTTACAATGACAACCAAAAAAAGATTTTTAGTAAATAATGGGGTCAATGGCATGTAATATCAACATACCTTCACAAATGTTCTGTTTTATGCAGCAAACAGTTTTAGCACACATTTAGTCATTGAGCATGTATGCAGTGTTCCATGCTTTGCTATAAACAAATTTGATTACCAGGGTGGTACAACTTTACAATTACATTGCATAAACAGATAACTTGCTAAAACCAATGACCGGTGTACAAAAAATAGTATGTAACATAAAACAGAACACTCATGAACATGGATTGGCATTATAGTTCACTATCCCTGAATAGATAGTTCAAACGGTTATGATAAAAGAATGATATCAATTACATACCTTTGCTAACATATTCATATTTCGCAAATCAATAGTTACTGGATCTATCAAACGGCTGAAAGTTTAAAAAAAAAAAGAAGTTTGACGTCAGGAGTTCAGAAAGAAACAAGAGCAATAAAAACAAGAAATCCGCAAAGAACAATAGCACGAACGGATGGTCAAGGAGAAAGAGCTAATAAAATTTTCATGCACCTGTCATCCATCCTTGCTTGAGCTTCAACGTAAGACAAAGCGGCACATGACTTGATGACACTCTTTGTATATCTAGTAGAAATAACATGTGCGTCCGGTGTCATTTCCTGAAAATGAAATTGTTGTAATCAATATGGTCTAACCCAACAGTAAAAGGATAAGGATGGTCAATTTGTGTTAAAAATACAAAGACACTTTTTTAAACTATGCAGTATGGGATGGGAATTCTTATTAATTCCAAGTTGATAAAAAAACACACCCAAATAACAGAAAAGGCTAGCCTCTCCACATCAGCCCGCAAAGAACATATATCTGCAAAAAGATCCAGTAAGCAAATCAAGAGCTGAAGATTCAATATTATCTAGCAAGATTATCACTGATATATTTAAACACCCGCAGGAATACCTTCCGTAAGAGGTTTCGGAAGCATGTCAATACGGCGTTCAACGAGGTAGGTAGAAGTTCCTCTTTGTGTAGCTTCGTCATCAAGGGGTGTTCCAGGATGGACAAAATTTGTGACATCAGCAATATCTAATCAAGTAAAGGACAGACAAACTCACTTCGGTTTTTAAACGTGTCATTCAACAGCTACAATTTAAGTTATCATTGTCTAAAAATCAATAAATTATAAACATCTGAGGATACGAACTCCAACTTCAAAGTTTCCATTTGGAAGTAAAGTACAGTTTAATGCATCATCAATGTCCTTGCATCCTGTACCAGTCAGATATTTAATAGCTTAAGAGACTAAACAGCCATAGCCTGAATAATTAAATAATATATGGAACAGTAAATTAGAGTTATCTGTTACCTGGTGGGTCTACACTAAATATACGTAAATGACGCAGGTCCTGTCTGATGGGATTTGACAGATCTTCTGAAGACACCGACCAAGGTAATGGTGGTAAGCATGCCAATACTTGAGAAGTAAACGGGCTTGCATCTATATCATTCTCTATTAACACAACCTGCAACATTCAACAAAATTATCACAACTAGAACAGATGAAATATATATAAGCCTACTAAAATCTATATTCAGTAAGCAGAAACACTATGAATGTAATACCTCTGTTTCAGTTTCCCTATCTCCGATATCTCCTATTGTGCGAACATAATGACCAGAAGGGTATCTAGATTGGCAATCCCAAGTATCAACCGCAACAATGATTCTTTTGTCAAGAAGATTCCCAAGCTGCCGAGTTTGGATTCGTATCTTTGGAAATCTCCGATCCTTGGAGACAAATAGAGCATAGGCAATACCAGCATTTCCTGCTGGCATAGGCATTGGCTCCAAAGATCCACAATAACTGTTAAAGATGATGTGAAGTTAAAACTGTATCAACCAATAATGAACAAAAGGATTGAAATTTGTTATAGTTTGTTGCAGTAAGTAGAATTACAGAAACTATATCTTATACACCATATAGCAAAGAAACATAAAACAGTTTTTAGCAAATTAATTATTTAAAGCTTTGACATTAAACTTACGCGTGCCAGTTTCGTTTTATAATGCCAACGACACGTCCAGAAGGGCGCGGAGGAGCGTTATTCGCATTGTCGGATGATCCTTGTGCTACATTTGCAATTCTTGGAGCATCATCAGCACTGCTTGGTGCCAAGTGAACACCATCATCTTCATCATCTGAAATACAATTGAATATTGGAAAATGAATGAACAAACAATTATATTGTCTTAGTTGATTTGTTCTATGTAGTGCGATGCCAATACCTTCCTCAGCTATGTGAAGAGATTTTTCACTATGCCAGTGATCTTGAGGCAGAAGTTCAACAGCCACTATATCTCCGTCAAAAGCTCTATTCATGTTTCCGCGCCCAGCGATTATGATTTCGTCTCCAATACTCTCACTTCCGACATACGCTTCAAATGGATTATAACGATTAACACGAAGTTTTCCTTGATGGTATATTCCACAGCGCAACCCAGCTGTAATCTCTGACATGGGCTTATGCTGAACGAAAATAAATACTTTTAAAAAATATATTCAAAAGCAGATTTGCAGATACAGCCCATCAACCTCAGACATGTAATTTTGAGCATTAATACCTCGCTATATATAACTTTCTTCTTTGAAGGCCTCAAATCTTCAATTTCCATATCCTCAGAGACGTGCGGTTGTACAAGCAGGTCAAGTAGGGCCGGCTGACCAAGTGATTTCACGTATGACTCCACTGAATCACAACATAGACTCAGTTAGAATGAACATAAATCTTAACAAAGATTGATAATCAATTCTAGTATACTCATACCCGTTTCTGCAAGAATCCCCTCTTCTGTAGCCTTTCTCTTATTTTCCCTGTCATTTGTGATCATTAAGATTTTTGTGGGACTACCAAGATGGTTCTTGTACCATTGTGCTGCCACCCTAATAGCTGAGAAGGCATTACAATCAACGTCTTAGTGTCAAAACATTTACTACTTAAAATGTACATCTACGCAGCAATCAATGGACTTGATGCCATTATTATTAACACTGATCTTAATATAATATCAATTCCCATAGTACAAGATAATTAAACATCATACCTCTGTCATTGCGATCATTTGGACTCTCGCCTGTCATGGCCTTAATAAATGTGTCCCTTCACATGAACATGCAAGATATCAGATTGAAAACATATACACTACAACAGCTTAACTACTTTAACACAATAGAATAAAGATTTAAAAAAAAAAGGACAAGTAAAATGTAGAATAGATATACTAACTCCACGTTCTGTACTCTGTAGAATGAATGAAGATAATGTCAAATAGTAATACAACAAAAATTATAAAAGACCACAGAAATCCAGCTTTCTAATTGAAAGAACGACTAATTAGTCAAGTGATGCTCCTTAGCTTTGCTTAAACAACACTACATTTCGAATCAAACCATAAATTTAATTTTTACAGCACATTAGAAGTAGATAAAACCTTATACTCAGGTGATCAAAGAACTCTGCAAAATTAACTACCAAATGATTTTGAACTCTGCAAAATTGATTACCAGATGATTTTGAACAACAACGGGCAACCTTAAGAAATAAGAATGTAGGGAGCTTACTTATGGTGTTCATTAGAAAATACAAAAAATCTTCTTAATGGATTGCTACATAAGGCCCTTAGCCTTTTGTAAACTCCAAGATTCTTGTTCTTGACCTCGTCCAATACCACTGACAGCACCACAACATCATCAATCGCCACATTCTCAAGCAAATCGATCTAAATTCAAAAACTTTGGTTAGCATTTGCAGACATTGACCTGGAAGACTTCCTTTCTTTACGTAAAGAGGTACAGCACTTTTTGTTTGTAATGTATTACTCATTCTACTTTCTTTTATACACCAAGTTATTAGTAACGACATTGCATACCATTTTGGTTCATTTCTTAAACTGCTGAATTTAGCCTTCCTATACAAATTCTACATTACACAAAGCCAATCTTTAACAGCCAAAACAAATACGATGACTAACAATAACTACACAAACGGAAAAAGTACTAAAACAAAACCGAAAAGGGTGTTTGGGCTAACTCATTTCTCGACTTACTCTACGCTTACAAGTCACAACAAGTTGCCTTATAAAAGATAAGCAGAACAAAAATAAGCTAAGGACAAACACCCCTGAATTCAACCTATAACTTATAAAATAAAATACAAAAGAGTGAAGTAAACCTGATTGAGAACAACATTAGTATCTAGAACAAGAAGAGTCGAATTCGGGGAAGTGAAACGGGCATTTTTAGTATCACAAACTCTACAGAATGAAGCTCCACAATATATATCATCTCTCAGATAATGTTCCCTCACCACCTGTAACATGTATACTTCCAATTCAAATCTCTTTTTGTCAAATGACTTAGCCTATATATATATATATATATATAAACATGTATGCAAATGTTTACAACCTTATATGTATTATATTGATGGCTAGAATTAGGATTAATGATCGAAATTAGGGTTTCGTAAATATAATAAAAAATAATTAAAAATTACCTTTTGAACTCTGCCATTTTTGGTTTTTCGAACAAATGACTTGCTTTGTAACATGATTCGATGATTTTGTAGCTCGGTTGGTTGATTGGTTTTTAAGCCTCAATTTGGCGGCGTTTTTTTATTTCTTCAAATTTTCCGGTAGACAAGAAAAACAAAAAACCCTGATAAATTATTATGTATAGCTATAGCTATTTATACTTTATAGTCCCAGTTCGCGTTTAGTTTAAAAAAAGACCATAGCTTACAGTAATAAGTTTTTTTCTTTTGGAACGGTATAGTAATAAGGTATTAACATGTGATTATGTGGTATATAGTTCTTTTGAAAGTCTTTTTGAAAAGGAGTGGTGGATAAATGGTTAACACTTAAAACTCCCTACACGGGTGCGTTCACATCGGTTTGACTCTTGACAACGCATTAAAGAGTGTGCTCTCCATATGTTAGATAGATATATCGTTGCTAAGGCTCCTCACAACATATGCATGTGACATGATTCGAACCTGAAACCTCAGGGAGGAACCACATTGTGGAAACATGATAGGAGAAAGATAATGTTAGGACCAGTTTACTGATAAACTGGCCAGTCTTCAGTTGCATCTGGAGACCTGAAGAAATTGTCCAGAAATATATTGAAGTCCAGTTGCAACGTACAGTTAACGCAACTGAAGACTTCCTCCAGTTGAGATCTGACCAGATATGAAGATATTCCAATTGAAGTCGAAGACAACAAATGGAAGATAGAGAATGACAATGGCAGCGAAGCCCAGTTGACATTCTATTCAGATAGAAACTGGAGAACATCAGTTTAAAGCCTTTACAAAGCTTTACAATGATTACGAGGAAGACCTTTATGCTTTATGTGCTATTAACCGGACAATAACAATTGTCTATGTTTAAAGTACAAAAGTACATAAAGCAGGTTGAATAAAGTGACTTTATGTCATACTTTATACAGCATTTAATTGGAAGTCGTATTGCTTCCTTAAATGCTCTCAACCATATTTGTACGATAAAGTTGGAATCCCAATGACAACTTTATCTATAAATAGAGGTCTTTGCACAACCAAGAAAACTTCGATAGAATTCACACTTTGCAAACCTGCAATATTCTTGGTGAACTTGTGCAATATTCTCTCAATCGCAAAAAGGAACATTTCACAACTTTAAGTGTTTCGATTGTTGAAGAGAATTTCCAAGTATTAGATCATTGTATTTCATAGGTTGTTAGGATATTTACATATTGTATTATCTTGGTTCCGCAACAACCTTGTAATTTATTTAACGATAATAAATAAATTACACTTGAAAAATTACATATCAATCTCACCAGATTTACTTTACAAGTATTTATTTATTGCATTGTCTTTACTTATTACACTTTGTCACCTTAATAAGTAATCTAACCATTAACCTGGTATATACATACTGCAACTGGTCGTCTCCAGATCAGTGTGTATATTGCAAAGTAACCTCACCATCGACATAGAGGTGTCTTCAGGTAGTACCATCTATTGAGTTGGGACCTTACAAGTGGTATCAGAGTAGAAGGCTAATATATTTGCCTAGATCTGCTTAGATGACTACTACTGAAGGTGGGGATGGTTCTGGTCAAGATGAAAATCCTAATGTTAATAATCCACCTATTCAAAATGTTAACACCAATCCTCCTACTCCCCCTAACCATGTCCATGTACATTATTCCAATACTCCTGTTCCCAAATTCGATGGAAACAGCGAGACCTTTGGTACATGGAAGGCCAGAATGCTCTTGCATTTTGGTGGGATAGAGAGATACATGTTGAGAATCCTTAAGGATGACCCACATGTACCCATGTCTCAAGGGGTGAGTCCTTTTCTTGATCCTACTGGATCTAGAAGAGGCTCTAGAGAAAAGCCTGAAGACCATTGGTCTGATGAGGATCGCAGACTGGTGGACTTGGACACCAGACTGAAAAAAATGATCCTTGGGGCTGTCCCTGAAGACCTAATTCCAACACTTGTGTTGTTTCCCAGTGCCAAGTCTATGTGGGATGAATTAGTGATTCAGTTTGAAGGAGGTGATGACACCATTGTCACCAGAAAAGTTGCCCTAAACAAGAAGTATGAATCCTTCTTTGCTTTACCCAATGAGAGCCTGACTGGTACTTATACCAGATTCACCAGTGTGATTAATCAACTGAGAGGGTTGGGTGTAGAGAAGGATAAGGATATTCTTCTTGAGAAGTTTTGTGATATTCTTCCTTCCAAATGGGAAAACATGATTCTTGTCCTAAGACAAGGTAAGACCATGCACAACCACACTCTTGCATCTCTTTATGGAGCCTTCAGATTCACTGAAGATAACAATGCATAGAGACTGGTGGCTGAGCAGGATGCTTTAAATCATGCCCAGAGTTCAAAGGTTTCTAGTATAACTGAGAAACCTTGTGCTGCTTTAATATCTACTGAGAATGTCCAGTCACATTCTATGAAGGAGATGTTGAACAGTTTTCTGAACTCAGGTCTGACCACTGAAATCAGTGATGATTGTGATGAAACTGACAATGATGATCTGGTAGCCATGATTGCTAAAACCTTTAACAGGTTTAAGCATAAATCTAATAGATTTAATGGTTCCAACAATGCTTCCAGCTCCAACTCTCTGGACAAGACCAATCTTACATGCTATAAGTGTGGCAAGAAAGGTCATTTCATGAAGGAATGCAGATCTAGTCAGTTGAACAATCAAACTGGTCCCCTTGTCCCTAACAACAATCAGGCTGATGATGGCTATAAAGCTAAATACAAGAAGCTTAAAGCCCAGATTGCCCTCCTGTCCATGGAAAAAGAGAAAAAGATCAGTGCATGATTGCACAAACTGAAGGGAAGTGGGAATACTCTGATGACTCATCTGATGATGATGAAGAGATTAGGGACATGTGTTTCATGGCTTTGGAAGACCAGTAACATGTGGTGAAAGATGATGTCATTTCTGGAAGATGGGTGGACATCATTTTGAAAAAGGATTGTGAGTATGACATTCAACTTGACCCAGAGACCTTGCTGAATCACTTAACAGTGATTTGATTTTTGTTGAAACTGTTAGAACTGACAATGAAAGATATTTAGAAACAGTTCTGACAGAATTAAATAATTTAAAACCACAAATTTCAAATTTGCAAAGTGTCCAGTTGGCTCTCAAGGAGTCAGTTTTGAAATATGAGGCATTGGATTTTGAAAATCAAAAACTAAAATCTGATCTTGAAAAAGAACAGAAGATTGTCAAATCCTGGATAAGGGCATCTGGATTAAATTATGATGCTTTTACAAACACCATTGATGCACAGAAAAATGCTTATAAATCTGGAGATGTGCACATGGCCAGTATCATTCCAGATATCCACACTATGCCTCCAGCTCTTAGGCCGGTTATCCCATATGACCAGCCTACAGATATCAAAACTGAACCCATTGAGACCACCCCCTCTGAGGTTAAACCTGGAGCTAAACAGGCTAAAGCTCCAGTTAAAAAGGCTGCTGGTGATAAGCCTTTACCTCAAAAGTCCAAGGAGCCCAAGAATCCTAAGACTAAAACTCCAGCTGAACCTAGGTCCAAGGTTCAGCAGCCTACTGAAAATGATATTTTGTCAAGACTGGAAAGTCAACTCCAACTTTTGTCCAGGCAGGTTCAGATTTGCACTGCCAGAATTAAAAATCTGGAAGGAGCCTCTTCTCCTCCAGTTGAAAAACAAAATATCAAAACCCCTTCAAAACAAAAACAAAAGATTGCTCAATCTGGAGCTAAAAATGAAAAGAAAAAGGGGAACAAATATCAAGTACCAATCGTTTTTACTCCTGCACCTGGAGCTGTTGAACAAGCTCCAGATGCAGCATCCAGTTCAACACCACAGAAATCAACTGAGACTTCTGAAGTGAAGTCCAGTGAACCCATCAAGAAAAGATGGGTTCACAAAAATAACTAATGATTTTTGTGGGTGTGCAGGGCGATCGTAAAAATATCTGGTATCTGGACAGCGCTGCTGGCCGGACTATGACCGGATGTAAGCCCCTGCTTGAAGAGTTCACTGTCCAAGATGGACCGGCAGTGACGTTTGGTAATGATCAAAATGGAAAGACTGAAGGATATGGTGTGCTCAATAACGGACAGGTCGAATTCAAAAGAGTTGCATTTGTGAATGGTTTGAAATACAACTGATCAGTGTAAGCCAACTTTGTGATGATGGCTACAGAGTTTTGTTCGATATCAAGGCACCATATTTAACAAGATGGTTGCACCAAGAAAAGGAAATGTGTACATCATGGATATGGAACCAGCTCCAAAAGGGCAGTGCTTCTATACCAAGGCTGATGAGGACACCAACTGGCTATGGCATAAAAGATTATCCCATCTTAATTTCAAAAATATTAACAAATTGTCTCGAAAAACAATTGGTGGATGGGATACCTCAGATTTCTTTACATAAAGAAAAGCCATGTCCAGGGTGTGAGATGGGCAAGCAGAAAAGGGCCAGTTTCAAACTAGGCAAAACTTTAGCATCACTGAACCTCTTCACATGCTTCATATGGATCTCTTTGGTCCAGTGAATGTTCAAACTAGAGCTGGAAAGAAGTACACTCTAGTGGTGGTTGATGAATTCTCCAGATATTGTCTGGGTGGTATTCCTCAGATCCAAAAGTGATGCACCTGCTGAAATCATCTCTCTCATCAAAAGAATTGAGCTCAAGTACACTCGAAAAGTTTGTCAGTTACGAAGTGATAATGGTACTGAATTTCAAAATAAAGTACTTGAAACATTTTGTAATGACACTGGCATCTCTCAAAACTTCTCATCAGCACATTCTCCAGAGCAAAATGGAGTTGTGGAAAGAAAGAATCGCACACTGATAGAAGCGCCAGAAGTATGCTATCTGAATCAGGTCTTCCCACCAGTTTTTGGGCTGAAGCAGTTGCAACAGCTTGTCACACCCAAAACCGGTCAGTCTACATCAAGAGACATAAGAAGACTGCCTATGAAGTACTCAGGAATCGAAAACCAAATATTGGATATTTCCATGTATTTGGTTGTCCAGTTTATATTTAAATGATTCCAGTCAGCTTGGAAAGTTTGATGCAAAAGCTGATGAAGGAGTATTTCTAGGCTATTCAGATATTCGAAAGGCCTTTAGAGTTTATAATTATAGACTCCAAAAGGTTCATGAGACAATTCATGTCACATTCGACGAATCAAATGATGCAATCACAAGAGACCAAGCCTTGATATTCTCCAGTCGTTCCAATAAATTTTGGTGAAACTGACCAAGTTCATCAGTCAGTTGTTTCACCAAAAGATGTTTCCAGTTACACTCAACTGGAACCAGTTAAGAAGAAGAACACCACCAGTGACACTTCATTTTATCCCTCCATCAGATTTAGGTCCAGATTTACTGGACTCGCCCCAGACTCGACTACTGGAGCCTTACTGAAGATCTGTCCAGAAACGTATTACTGGACCTACTCCAGACTTGGAATCTGGAGTCCCTCTGAAGATTTGTCCAGAAAAATAATGGAAGACCAGTGAGCAAATACTTGTATAGGAAATCTGGAGTATTCTCCAGATTAGCTCACTGGACTTCACCCCAGTCCAGATCTACTCTACTGAAGACGTTATCACTGAAGTCAAAGACTGAAGTAAGAATAAAGAAGACTGACAAATGGCGGAGTCCACTGGAAGTCTTACCAGATCTGTACACTGGAGGATTGTCAGTGTTCTAGACCTTACAAGTATGAACACTGATATCGAGGAATTGACTTTTGCCTTTACACACTTTCCAAAGAACAATCCACTTGTTCTTTACCAAAGTTTATACGTGTGTAAAGGTGGTTGGTTAAAAGAATAAAATCATATTGATATGACTTTATCCTTGTACCATTAACCAATGCATTTAATGTTCTTGTCGGATCATTAAATGCATGCAACCATATTTGTACGGCACAAAATTCACTGGTGAATTTTGTTGCCTATAAATACAAAGTCATTTCCTTGAGAAAATGACTTTTAAGCATACATTTTGCATTAGAGTGAATTTGTCTAAATACTCTCGATCTTAAACAGGGATACTTCACAACTTTAAGTATCTCGATCCCAAAGAGTTATTTGACAAATATAGATCATTTGTAATTCATAGGTTGTTAGGATACATACTTATTTGTATTATCTTGATTCCGCACAACATTGTATTTTATTTAACATCATAAATAAAATACACCATTGAAAAATACATAATGTTCCACTTTACTTGTTTATTGCTTTAAGTCTTGTATTACTTTGTTTATATATTCTTGCATTTATTTACAAGTAATACTAGTCCATTCTAGTGGTA
>CM067169.1:10658551-10791523 GCA_034093135.1 Erigeron breviscapus | reverse complement strand
GGTGTCACAGTTAATAACGTAGTAAAGCAGTTAATGTAGTAAAGCAGTTAAAACGTAGTAAAGCAGTCAATGTAGAAAGCAGTTATGTGTTTAAACGTGTGTAAAGAAGTAATGCAGGATAGGCACATTTAGGGTGATTCATCCTAATTGATATGAAGTTGATATGCGGTTATGTGTGAATGTGTGGTGTGTGTTGTGCCTAAATAAACTTGTCTAATGATGAAGATTGTTTTAATTGGACAAATGTTTTAATAACATAGTGTATCTTACTTAGCTAATTCGTTAGCTAACACTTGTTTCTTAAATGTGGTTGTTCCCTCAGGTTTAGCTTGAAGGACTAGTTGATGCAGGAATAAGAGTGAGAGTTGGGTAGATGCATGCAGGAGGGCTTAGCTACCCATAGACAATTGTCTCTTTAGACATTTATTTACATTTCGTACTTGATGTCGAATTTATGTAGTATTGTTGAACGGTTGTTTTGTGTTGGGCAACCGTTGGGTTTTCATTTTAAACTATTTGATGGTATTCATGTAACACCAACTAAACGTAGAAACCGAACAGTTTTTATCGGTTTTGACTTTTAAAGTCTTTTCTTCCGCAATTTGACACCGTTAGGTGAAAGTTTTTGAAAACCCATATTTTTAAATGACGGGTGTTACAAATAATTTACAACCCTTTCTATTCCATACTTAACTTTTCCATCTAGCACATAGTCATTCAGATTTCTAGGCAGATTTGTCTCTCTATTAGACCTTCTAAGTTGATGAGTGTTGTCCACATTTATAGGATCATTAGGAATCCTAGGATTTCCCAAGACCCTCCCTCAGCATTATCATCATTTTCCCCACAATTTATCACCTCATTGATGTGATCATCAGGTGTTGTTGTGCCTCCCAAATCTCTGGCAGCATTTCTACTACCAGTATCAATGGCTGCACTGCCATCACCTTTCATATATTCAAGATTGATGTCATCATTGGGACCAGTGGAACCAACAACCTCATCAACCCTGTTAAAAAACATGTCATAATCATTAAAATCATCTTTTGAATTCATAACAAAAGGGAAAATATGCTCATAAAACTTTACATCTCTAGAGAAAAAAACACTTTTATCTTCCAGACTTAACAATTTATAACCCTTTTTAGTACTAGAATAACCAATTAAAATACATTTTTCAGCTCTTTTAGAAAACTTATCTTCATTATTAAGAATGGTTGCATAACATAAACAACCAAAATTTCTCAAATGATTCAAACTAGGTTCAAAACCAAAAACAAGTTCATAAGGTGTTTTTCCTTTAAGCACAGAAGAAGGAGTTCTATTAATTAGATAAACTGCAGTCATAACACATTTAGGCCACATATACAAAGAATTCCTCCTTGAAACAAAAGTGACCTAGCTACATTCAAGAGATGTCTGTGTTTTCTCTCTGCAATACCATTTTGCTGAGGTGTATAAGCACAAGTAGTTTGATGTATAATACCTTTAGTTCTTAATAATTCAGTTAACCTTGCATTAACAAATTCTGTTCCATTGTCTGACCTAAATACTTTAACATCTTATTAAACTGAGTTCTTATAAGGTTAATGAAATAACACACATTATCATACACTTCAGTTTTACTTTTTAACATAAACACCCAGACTGCTCTTGAAAAATCATCAACAACTGTCAAAAAATACTTAAACCCTTCTTTACTAGTTTTTCTGTAAGGACCCCACACATCAAGATGAACTAAATCACCAACACATAAAGACTTATGTTCACTTAGAGGAAATGGTTCTCTAACCTGTTTTGCCTTATGACAAATATCACAAGGATCATTAATCAAATTATCAATCATCAATTTATCTTTTAGAACCTTTAAAACAGTAGGTGCAGGATGTCCTAACCTAGAATGCCACAAATCAGAAGACACATTGCACTTAATGTTGCTCACAGAATTGTTACATATACCAACTTGATTACTTACATTTAACAAATATAATCCTCCATGAACTCTACCAGTCCCCAGGTTTTTCATTGTTCTCAAATCCTGTAAATAACACATATTTTCAGTGAACCCTATAAACATTTTACTATCTTTGTTTGCCTTATGAACTGAAAACAAGTTAACACAATAATCAGGAATATATAACACATCATAAATTGTTATTTTTATCTGTAAGTTTAATGTCTCCTATCTTTCTAATTAAAGCAGATGTTCCATTAGGATGATTAACAGTTAAATTTAGTGAAGTAACATCAATAGTGTTAGGACCAGTTCACCTGGTAAACTGACCAGTCTCCAGTTGCATCTGGAGACCCAGTGAAACTGGAGACCCAGATGATTTGTCGAGAAATATATTGAAGTCCAGTTGCACCGTACAGTCAACGCAACTGAAGACTTCCTCCAGTTGAGAACTGACCAGTTTAAGAATCATTCCAGTTGAAGTCGAAGACAACAAATGGAAGATAGAGAATGGCAATGGCATGAAGCCCAGTTGACATTCTAGTCAGTTACAAACTGGAGACCATCAGTGGAAAGCTCTTACAAAGCTTTACACTGATTACGAGGAATTGACTTTTGTGCTTTATGTCCTTTTACCCGGATAATAAGATTTATCTTATTATTTAAGTACAAAAGGTACATAAAGCTGGTTGAATAGAGTTGCTTTATACTGCAACTTTACACTGCATTTTAAGGAATTAAATGCTATTCCTTAAATGCTCTCAACCACATTTGTACGGCCAAAGTTAACATCCCAATGTTAACTTTGCCTATAAATACAAGTCATTGCACAACCAAGAATTTAATATACTTCACACTTTGCATACCTGCAATATTCTTGGTGAACTTGTGCAATATTCTCTCAATCGTAAAAAGGAACATTTCACAACTTTAAGTGTTTCGATTGTTTAGAGAAATTCCGAGTGTAGATCAATTGTATTTCATAGGTTGTTAGGATATTTACATTCTTGTATTATCTTGGTTCCGCAACAACCTTGTAATTTATTTAACATCAATAAATAAATTACACTTGAAATTACATATTGTCTCATCAATTTATTTTACAAGTATTTTGTATTATTGCATTGTTCTTTACTTATTGTCTTTTAAATAAGTAATCTATCTAGAACTTGGTTATACACACTGCAACTGGTCGTCTCCAGTTCAGTGCATATATTGCAAAGTAACTCCACCATCGACATAGAGGTGTCTTCATTAGTACCATCTATTGAGTTGGGACTTACAAGTGGTATCAGAGCAGAAGGCTAATAAACTTGCCTAGATCTGCTAAGATGAACACTACTGAAGGTGGAGATGGTTCTGGTTCAGGTGAAACCCCCTTGAATACTAATGCCCAACCTTTTCAAAATGTTAATACAAACCCTCCTCCTCCTACTGCCCCAAATCACGTCCATGTACATTATTCCAACTCTCACTCTGTTCCAAAATTTGATGGAAACAGTGAGACATTTGGTACATGGAAGGCCAGAATGCTTTTGCATTTCGGTGGGATAAGAGAGGTATATGTTGAAAATCCTTAAGGATGGACCTAGTGTAACTGAGCGACCTTGTGCTGCTTTAATGTCTGCAGAGAGTGTCCAGGCACACTCAATGAAGGAGATGTTAAACAGTTTCTTGAACTCTGGCCTGACCACTGAAATCAGTGATGGTTGTGATGAAACTGACGATGATGATCTGGTCGCCATGATTGCTAAAACCTTTAACTGGTTTAAGCATAAATCTAAAAGATTTAATGGCCCAAAATGCTTCCAGCTCCAGCTCTCTGGATAAGACCAATCTTACATGCTATAAGTGTGGTAAGAAAGGTCACTTTTATTAAGGAATGCAGATCTAGTCAGTTGAACAACCAAACTGGCCCCCTGTCCCTAATTTCAATCGGCCTGATGATAGCTACAAAGCTAATACAAGAAGCTTAAGGCCCAGATTGCCCTCCTGTCCATGGAAAAGGAAAAGGATCAGTGCGTAATGGCACAAACTGAGGGAAAATGGGAGTACTCTGATGACTCATCAGTTGATGAAGAAGAGGAAAGGGACATGTGTTTCATGGCCTTGGAAGATCAACAGCAGCAGCACGTGGCAAAAGAAAGATGTCATCACTGGAAGATGGGTGGACATCATCTTGAAAAAGGTATGTGATTATGACAACCAAGTTGACCCTGAACTGAAACTAGACCTGGCTGAATCATTATGGTGATTTAGCTTTTGTGGAAACTGTAAGAGCTGATAGTGAAAGATATCTTGACACTATCTTAATTGAACTGAACAACGTTAAGCCACAACTTAATGATTTACAAAGTGTCCAGTTGGCTCTCAAGGAGTCAGTTTTAAAGATCGAGGCTTTGGAACTTGATAATCAAAAACTATTTTCTGATCTTGAAAAAGAACAAAAGATTATCAAGTCATGGGTAAAAGCATCTGGTAAAAACTATGATGCATTTTCAAGAACTATCGATGCCCAGAAGAATGCATGGAAATCTGGAGATCTGGAGATGGCAGCTCTCATACCAGATCGTCATGCATTGCCTCCAGCTCTCAGGGTTGAAACACCTTATGATCAACCTGAAGCTGTTGAAACTGAACCCATTGAGACCACCCCCATTGAGGTTAAACCTGGAGCCAAACAGGCTAGTGCTCCAGTTAAAAGGGCCACTGGTAACAAGCCTTTACCTCAAAAGTCTAAGGTGCCCAAGACCCGACAGACTAAAACTCCAGCTGAACCAAGGTCCAAGGTTCAGCTGCCTGATGAAATAATATTTTGGTTAATCTGGAAAGTCAACTCCAACTTTTGTCTCGACAGGTTCAGAGTTGTACTGCCCGGATTAAAAATCTGGAAGGAGGTTCATTACCTCCAGTTTTCAAACAAAATATTAAACCGCTCCCTTCAAAACCTAATCAAAAGAATGTTCCATCTGGAACTAAATCTGGTAAAAATAAGGGGAGTAAGTATCAAGTACCAATCGTTTTTACTCCTGCACCTGGAGCTGGTGAAAAAGCTCCAGATGCAGCCTCCGGTTCAACACACAACAATCTACTGTGACTTCTGTAGAGAAGTCCAGTGAACCCATCAAGAAAAGATGGGTTCACAAAAATAACTAATGATTTTTGTGTATGTGCAGGGCGATCGAAAGAAGAATATCTGGTATCTGGACAGCGCTGCTGGCCGGACTATGACCGGATGTAAGCCCCTGCTTGAAGAGTTCACTGTCCAAGATGGACCGACAGTGACGTTTGGTAATGATCAATCTGGAAAGACTGAAGGATATGGTGTGCTCAATAATGGACAAGTCGAATTCAAAGAGTTGCATTTGTGAATGGTTTGAAATACAACCTGATCAGTGTCAGCCAACTTTGTGATGACGGATTCAGAGTTTTGTTCGATATTGCTCAAGGCACCATATTTAACAAGGATTGGAAAGTGGTGATGGTTGCACCAAGAAAAGGAAATGTGTACATCATGGATATGGAACCAGCTCCAAAAGAGCAATGTTTCTATACCAAGGCTGATGAGGACACCAACTGGCTATGGCATAAAAGATTATCCCATCTTAATTTAAAAATATAACAAGTTGTCTCGCAAACAACTGGTTGATGGGATACCTCAAATTTCTTTCAATAAAGAAAAGCCACGTCCAGGGTGTGAGATGGGCAAGCAGAAAAGAGCCAGTTTCAAAACTAGGCAAAACTTTAGCATCACTGAACCTCTTCACTTGCTACATATGGATCTCTTTGGTCCATTGAATGTTCAAACTAGAGCTGGAAAGAAGTACACTCTAGTTGTGGTTGATGAATTCACCAGATACTGCTGGGTGGATATTCCTCATATCTAAAAGTGATGCACCTGCTGAAATCATCTCTCTCATCAAAGAATTGAACTCAAGTATACTCGAAAAGTGTGTCAGTTGCGAAGTGATAATGGTACTGAATTTCAAAATAAGGTACTTGAAACATTTTGCAATGACACAGGCATCTCTCAAAACTTCTCATCAGCACACTCTCCAGAGCAGAATGGAGTTGTGGAAAGAAAGAATCGCACACTGATAGAAGCAGCAGAAGTATGCTATCTGAATCAGGTCTTCCCACCAGTTTTTGGGCAGAAGCAGTTGCAACTGCTTGTCACACCCAAAACCGGTCAGTCTACATCAAGAGACATAAGAAGACTGCCTATGAAGTACTCAGGAATCGTAAACCAAATATTGGATACTTTCATGTATTTGGTTGTCCGGTTTATATCTTAAACGATTCCAGTTAGCTTGGAAAGTTTGATGCAAAAGCTGATGAAGGGTATTTTTAGGTTATTCAGATATTCGAAAGGCCTTTAGAGTTTATAATTATAGACTCCAAAAGGTTCATGAACAATTCATGTCACATTCGACGAATCAACTGAAGCAATCAACAAGAGACCAAGTCTTGATATTACTCCAGTCGTTCCAATCAATTTTGGTGAAACTGACCAAGTTCATCGGTCAGTTGTTTCACCAAAAGATGTTTCCAGTTACAACAAATTGGAACCAGTTAAGAAGAAGAACAGCACCTGTGACACATCATTCTATCCCTCCATCAATTTCAACTTACCACAAGAATTGGTGATTGGATCTGATGTACGTGCCACCACAATATCAGCACCAGTTCAAACTCCAACTTCTCCAGTTCTTCAAGAAATGCCTTTGAATGAAGAATTTCATGATGCAAATCGTGACCTCATTGACTCTGATGAGGATGTAGAAGTAGTTTGGACTGATCCTCCTCTAGAAGCTAATGCAACTGAAGAAGATCACCAGGTGACTTGCACTGATATTGTTTTACACCAGCCTAGTCAATACACTAGATGGACTCGAGCACATCCAATTGAACAGATTGTGGAAGATCCAAATAGTGGGGTTCAGACTAGAAGAGCCACCAGTGAGCAATGCTTAAACGTCACCTTCTTATCTTTAATTGAACCGAAGAAGATTGACGAGGCTATGGCAGACCCAAGCTGGGTGGAAGCTATGCAAGAAGAGCTCTCCAGTTTGAAAGGAACAATGTTTGGGAGCTTGTTCCTTGTCCACCAGGGTTAAAGAAAGAACCCATTGGTACCAGATGGGTCTACCGAAACAAGATGGATGAAGATGGCCATGTTGTAAGAAACAAGGCCAGATTAGTTGCCCAGGGTTATTGTCAAGCAGAAGGCGTTGACTTGATGAAACTTTTGCTCCAGTTGCAAGACTTGAAGCCATCAGAATATTTTGGCTTATGCAGCCCATCTGCAGTTCAAGGTCTTCCAGATGGATGTCAAAAGTGCATTCCTTATGTTAAGCAGACTCCAGGTTTCATCGATGAGAAGCATCCTCATTGGGTTTATAGACTGAACAAAGCATTGTATGGTCTAAGACAAGCCCCAAGAGCCTGGTATGATACTTTAACTAAACATCTTCTTAAAAATGGCTTTCAAAGAGGTGCAATAGATAATACCTTATTCATCTTGAAAAAAGAGGTAATATCTTATTGGTACAAATTTATGTTGATGACATTATATTTGGTTCAACTGATGATGTAATGTGTAAAAAGTTTTCTAAAATCATGTCATCTGAGTATGAGATGAGTTTAATGGGTGAATTAACATTTTTCTTAGGTCTTCAGATTAAGCAAACTGAAAATGGAATTTTCATAAACCAAGGAAAATATGTCAGAGATTTGTTAAGAAAATACAAATATGATTCAATCCCATCGAAAAACACACCTATTGCAGCACCATTAAATTTGGACTCTGACCCAACTGGCAAACTAGTGAACATAACTGACTATCGTGGTATGGTTGGTTCACTGATGTATTTAACTGCCAGTCGACCAGATATAATGTTTGCAACATGTCTATGTGCCAGGTTTCAGGCTAACCCAAAAGAATCACACTTGCACGCTGTAAAGCGTATCTTTAGATACCTGAAAGGGTGTCCTAATCTTGGTCTTTGGTACCCAAAGGCTCAGGATTAGATCTAATGGGTTATTCAGATTCTGATCATGCAGGTTGTAAGATAGATAGAAAATCAACAACTGGTGGTTGTCATTTCCTTGGAGGAAAACTGGTAAGTTGGACCAGCAAGAATCAGACTTCAGTCTCTATGTCCACTGCTGAGGCAGAGTACATTTCTGCGGCCAGTTTTTGTGCCCAGATTCTCTGGATCAAGAACCAGTTACTAGATTATGGTCAAAAGTATACAAGGACCCCAATCTTTTGGGACAACACCAGTGCAATTGCTATATCTCACAACCCAGTGATGCACTCCAAAACAAAGCATATTGACATCAGGTATCATTTTATTCGTGATCATGTTATGAAAGGAGACATTGAATTATATTTCATCCCCACTGACAAACAGTTAGCTGATGTTTTTACAAAACCTCTCGATGAGAAAACCTTTAAACATCTCATCAGCGAACTGGGAATGTTAAATCCTTGAAACTGGAGATTTCTTTGTTATTGAACGCGTTAGTGACACTGATGAAGTTCTCCAGTTGAGGAGGTCCAGATAATCTTTGCTCGCCAGGCTATCGAACGCCTTTGTGATACTATCCTGACACTAATTGATTTCTGGATCATCATTTTAGGGGGAAAGACTCAAAAATAATTTTCTGACTAAAATTCGTTTTTGTTTGAAAATGGCAACTGGAGAACTCTTCAGTTGAAACTGGTACTGGACTGATCCTCCAGTGACCAGATTCAGTCTTGTCTTATTTTTATAACGTTAGAAATATTTGGTCAATATTTGTGACACGTGATGGTACTCGAGTGTTTTAAACCACTTGGTATCGTGATCTGACGTGTTTAAAGCTATTTTAGTACTTGACAACTGTTTGTATTGGGAAAATAAAAAGTGAGTGGGCGCGTGGGTAAGATAAGCCGTCGTAGCATTTAATGCTGACATGGTAGCATTTAATGTTGACATGGCAAATTATGATTTTATTTCAAAATTCAAACTTCTTTTGTTAAAATATCTACAAAGTTGTTTTGGTTAAATAAAATATAATTTTTGTATTTCATTGGGATCATGAATCCCTTATAAATACCCTTATTTACTCCGAACTCATTTACTTCCTTCTACATTCTTTCATTTACTTCCCAATCATCAAAATTGCTTCATTTCTCTCTCTGCTTCACAAATCAAGAACCCTAATTCCCAAATTTCAATTTCATTTTCCAATGGCACCTAGATCATCCCGTACAAGAGATGTAAATCTCTTGACTGTTCCATATGCTCCTTCACCAGATGTCAAACCGGCACCTGGTGCTCCTAGTAATGCTTCGGTCATCAAACTCAATCCCAATAATCCGATGGCAAGCTTACAAGGATCTCAAGGGTCCAATACCCTTATTGGTAGAATCCAAATTTTTTTGAAGAATTCTCCAATAGGACCCTCATTCTCTCTAAACCCACGCAAGTTGTTTCACAACTACTTGTGTGAGTTTTGGTATACTACCACTCTTTCTTCCGATTGTTCCTCTATCAGTTTCACTTTAAAAGATGGAACAATCCAGTGTACCTTGTCCGCTGACGTATTGAGGGATGCCTTACACCTCAATTACTGGAGAGAGGGTGAATCTCCAGTTGTCTTACCCCCAAATATTAATTTTTGTCAAGTCCTCCTCGAAATGGGTCATAAGGAGTGTTTGGACAATGGGGTTTTGAAGACGAAGGGTGCGATGACCATGAAGGGTCTTACACCTTCATGGAGGTACTTTTTCATCCACCTGGTGGAGAGTATGGGTGGGAGTTCTGGTGGTCTTGACCAGATCAACTCCTCACAAGTAGAGATGGCTTACTGCTTGTGGAATGGATTGAGAGTAGACTTTGCAGACATCTTGTTTAGAAGCCTAGTACAAAAGCTGAAGGGTACTAGGGGTGTTTGTATCCCCTTCTCAAGGTTTCTCTCTCTCTGTTTTAAACAAATTCTGGGCAGAGAAGCATACTTAAGTACAGATTCACCGTACACTGCTCCAGATATGTTGAGGAATTTAGACTCTCTGGTATCTGAAGCTGGAGAGGTCGAAATTCCAGAACGAATGCAACTGGCATTCGCTAAAACTGATGCACCTATTGAAGGTGAGTCAGAAAGACAATTGGGCGGGCCTCAAAATAATGAGGGACCCTCCAATTCGTCTAATGTTGTGGTTGAGGATAGAGCAACCATAACTGAAGCAACTCCAATCACATCTATCCCTGGTGAAGATACTTCGGTATCTGATCCTCCAACAAATGCACCCATCCAGGAAACTGGGTGAAAGAACCCAAACTCATTTTAGGAAATAAGAGAAAAAAAAATTTTTTTTTTTTTTTTCCAGATTATCCCCACTGCGGCGCAGTGGGGCTAAACCTGCCCACTGCGGCGCAGTGGGTATCTACTGTCCATTTTTTTTCAAAACTCCATCTTGACACTTAAAATCAACTTGTAACTTCCTAGCTCAAAACCAAACTTCATAATACCACATTTTCTAAGTTCAAATAAGTTTTAGACTCGGAAATAAGCATGACAAAAGTATCCTTTGACCAAACATTCATTTTACAACCAAACGGGTCATTTTACCCAAGTTGACACATTACAAAAGACAACATTAAAAATTGGAAATTTCGGCATGACCCATTCGTAAAATCATCATCCAAACCTGTTACGGATTATGAGTTTCTCCAAAACACATTTAAACAAAATCAATACATTACAACTACAAACGACCCATTTAAAATACCCAAAACTTGAGTCTAACACTAGACATCATAATAATTTTCCAAAAAGACATAACAAGAGTACAAAGAGCCGATAGTTCAAAGGGGTCGCTATGGGTCCTATTACCAATTCCATTATCCGCATTTAGCTAAAGCAATCAATATCCAAAAAGCATCTTTAACTTCAATCTTTACATTGCTTAACTGTCTTCCGCATCCGAGACAACCTATAAAAAGGTAAACAACTAAAAGAATAAGCCAAAGCTTAGTGAATACCATTGCATACGCTTATACACACGAAGGAGGGCAAAGTACAAGGACTTTTACATGTAACCTATGACACCGTCATGCCACATTTACATGCTCACCTTGCACACTAAACAACATATATGGATTAACAACTTCGACATGGTGGTCATTCCACACATGGATAATCCACTTCAACATGGTGGTCCTTCCACACATGGATAAACAACTTCAACATGGTGGTCTTTCCACACATGGATAAACAACTTCAACATGGTGGTCTTTCCACACATGGATAAACAACTATCGGGATTCTTAGGCCCCGGAGGTTCTTAGGCCTCATAAACACTATGCCCCATATGGGCCTGCCGAATCAATTACCACCCATGGATGAACTCATTTCAACATGATGTGGTCAATTGACCCAACGTATATATAATCGTATGCAAGAGTACTCACCTCCTTCGCGACAACCAAATCCATGATGACCATCTAACAATCATATTGCTTTTCACCTAACAATAATTCACAATTCACACATATAAGGTCAATTACTTCAAACACAAGGCTAACAAGCCATACTTTACTACCTTTACTAGCATTTCAATGCCCAACCCAACTTTTACAATCTTATAATAATCTTGGGTTGGTTCACATAACATGTACTTCTTATATCATTTTCAATTGGCCAAGAGTTACTTTCGTATCAAAATCGTCATTTTCATATTTGACCTAGCAGACTTCAAACAATCATAACTCAAGTTCTACTTACTCTTTTAACATGATTCAGTGGCCAAGTTTACATGACACATATACCTACCTTTTATCTTTAGTGACCAATATGTGAATTGTCCTTCAAAGGTGACTTCTGGTCGTTTTAAAAACCAAAACTACTGCTGTTAAACAGCTTTGACCTTACTGACTTCAAATGACCATAACTTGAGTTCTACACAATATTTTGACCTCATTCCAGTGGCCACTTCTCTTAACACATTTTAGCACATTTTATCTTCAGTGACCAACACAAGATTTGACTCATATACGTGAGTTTTACTCGTTTTAAAAACTGACACAGAATCATTTTTGCTGAAAGATCAGCATGACGCTACTGAATTCAAAAATTCATAACTGGAGTTCTACTTCGTATTTTCAACCCATTCCAGTGGCAAAATTTGCTTAACACATAACCTACATTTTCTTTTTAGGACTCAACAAGTGAAAACTCTGACATGGGGGTGTTTAACTCGTTTTAAGATCAGGGTCAGAATCTGTCCAACTAATTCTCACTATCATTCAACAAAATCTATCATGCAACCCAATTAAAACCCTAAATTTGATTAAATTACAAGAACCCTAACTTGAATTATAGAAATTAAATCATTTTTATGAAAACCCCCAAATTTCCCAAATAATTGATTGCATGAACCCTAATTCTTGAACAAAAATTAAAACTAGGGTTGTAAGGATAATTACCTCAATGATTCAAGAACAACTATCAAGAATTAAACCCCCAAATCCTTCTCTTTTCCTTTATGTGTGTCGACACACACACACATACACCACACACAAATTCTCCCCAATTTGATTTCTAGAAATTTGATGTTATTATTATTATTTTCATTACTTGGATTCTTGATTGAAATTATTATTTGATTTAGATGGGAACAAGAATTTCACACTTCAAGAAAGAATTGAGAAGAAGAATAAAATGGTGAAAGGTTGGTAGTGATGGAAGGGTGAATCACACAAGAAGAGAATGGCTGGACAATCTCCATGCTTGCCACGTCTCATATAGAATTTTAGTGGGTAATTTATCCGCTATCCGCTAAAGTTCCAACTAAATTAACCCCGTATCTAAAAATAAAATACCAGGGAATTATTTTAATGTTAAAACTATAATAAAGGTTTATTTTCTTTACTTTAAAATTTCGGGATGTTACACTGGGGAAGGTCATCTGGAGACTGACCCTTCTGGTCAGCCCTTAGTTACATTCATGGATCTGGACATGAATGTTAATGACGAGGAAATCCTGATAGAGTCTTCGGATTCTGAAGGAACTGAAACAGACTTGGAGATTTTTGAGGCTTCTGTACAAGCTCAAAACCCTTCATCTCCAGTCTCGCTTCCAGATGCATCAATTTCACTTTCACCATCCCTACAAAATGTGCCTACTGATATACTTCGAGAAATGCCACCCCCACCGCCGCCGTTGTTCACACCTGAGCATTCTCAGCATGAACAACACATTGTTTTTCTAGTCCTTTCTTCTACCACCACTCCTATATTTCTTCAACTGCTGGTATGACAACTGGGGAGACTTCTTTACGTTTGCCTCCTCCAGTTGCTCCAGTAGTAACTGCTGCTGGTCCAGTGACACCTTCTCCTTCGTCACTGGACAGTCAAGTTGTCTTCAAGCCGATCTCCAAAACCTTCTTACCAGGGTGGAGGAGATTCAAAAGACACTTGACAAAAACACCAAGTCTTTCTCCAGATACCACAAAGATCACTTGACAAACATTAAAGTGGTTGATCTGGGGATTAACAAGTTTTCATCAAATGAAGACTTGGTGTTCAATAAGCTAAATGAGTTGGTCACTGGCTGTAACACTCTAGCAACATCTTTGAAGGAAGCCTTTGACCTTACTCAGTCCAAGGTCACAACGTCAATCTCCAATCTGCTTGGCAACACTATAAGAACATCTGAAGTAGATTTGAGGGAAATTGAGAGGCAGGTAAAGGAATTAGTTGAAAACCTGGCCTAAATGTGACTGAACTTGGAGAGCAGTTGATGACTTCAGTTGGTCAGAAGATAGAGGATACGCTGGGTACAAGAGAACAACAACTGATTGAAAGGGTGATGTCTGAGATCACCAAGCTGGCCACTCCTCAGGTTGATCTGGCCCCACTCACCAGTGAGATCAACCAGTTGAGAGGCAGCATTGAAAATTTGAACACCCAGGTATCCCTTCATGCTCAGTCTTTGGATAAACTGCAACTGAAGTGGAAAGTTTGAAGAAGAAGGATGAGGAAGTGAAGGAAAAGGTTGTATCTGGTTTGGATGAAGACTCCAAAATCTTAAATGAATTAAAAACTGGTCAAGAACAGGTTACTGCAAATGTTTTGACCCAGTCAAAGGAGACCAACCATTTGTGGAGGTCTTTCAGGATGATGTGTGGGATTTTCAAGGAGTGCAAGAACATGCAAACATGGCAGCCTCTTGACCGGTTGCCATCTCACCCTTCTGAATGGGATTCTATTAGGGCAGGCCTAGATGCTGCCAAGGAGGAAAGAAGTGCAGTTCTTGCACCTGGAAGAACTTCATTTGGAAGACAAGCTGGTATGGAAATAGTTGTAGCTGCCAGTACTGAAGCTGGTGAGCAAGCTGTTAGGGGGAATGTGTTGGATAAGGGAAAAGGTTTAGCTGTTGATGCATCTGCCCAGCCGGCCACTAATATTCCTATGTTAGAAACTGGCAATGCTGATGTACTTCCTCCAGTTTCTGATAGTGTAAGCAAACAACTGGCCAGACTTGGTAATCAAATTAAAGAAAGAAAGAAGATGAAACAAGCCAACCAAGTTGAAGCCAGAGCACATCTTGCACAGATCAAACTGCTTGATATGAGTGATGCCAATCTTTTGGGAATCACTAGGAGGAGTATGCCAGAGTTAAGCATGATCCCAGGATAGTTGACCAGTTGAAAGAAATGCTTGATGTAGAACTGGACAGACACTATCCTGATGATGAAGCTGAATTCGATGCCAGAAGTTTGAACATATCAGTGGAGAAGGCTAAGGAGAATAGGGCCAGTGGGATTCTAAAAAGAATTGCAAATGTTAAGAAGGTTGTAAAAAGGGTTTTGAATCCTCCAAGGAGAAACCCTCAACCAAGAAGACCACTGACAAGAGATACTGACCTTAGCACATTTGTTGAACCAACTGACGAGGTATCTAATGAAGACATCAAGTCCGCTGTACTGGCTGCTGGTGCTGGGAGTATAAAAATAACAAATGAATCTGAAGCAAGAAGCTATTACTCCCAGATCATGTCAACCAGAAGACATAGTGGTACTATCAATGGTGTCAATGTAACAATCAAGCCAGGCACCAAAGTCTTTCAAGTTGAAGTTAGTTATACCAGAGGGCCACTGGTTAAAACTGACAATCCTGGTGCAATGCAGTATGGGTTCAGTGAATGGGTGGAAATGGTGAAGGTGTTGGATGCAAAGGCACAAAAGAATAGGTTTGAGAAAGCATGGGTGAACTTCTTAAGGGGCAAGATTCAACATAAAGAAAACCTGGAGCAAAAGCTGAATATTGACCTTGAAGACTCACAACCTATCTCTTCAGTGACCAAGAGAAGAAGAACTGGCGAAGGGCCATCTCATTAAGTTCTTTCTTTTCAGTTATCTACTTGTATTTTGTTTTACATTCTGTAACTTGTATAAATTTCATTTCCTTGTATAAATGAAGTTACCAGTTTGTAACCACAAGGTAGATAATAGATTAAAATCTAACAAACCTAAAAGAAAAACCTAAGGCATTTATTGATCTATAAAAATGCCTTGGAAAACTTAGATAGATTTAAATCAAACAAGTCCTTCCAGTTCACACTTGTACAGATACAAGAACTAGAAAAAGACTTGGCAATATTTCTAGACAAATAGAGAAATTTGTTAGGACCAGTTCACCTGGTAAACTGGCCAGTCTCCAGTTGCATCTGGAGACCCAGTGAAACTGGAGACCCAGATGATTTGTCGAGAAATATATTGAAGTCCAGTTGCACCGTACAGTCAACGCAACTGAAAACTTCCTCCAGTTGAGAACTGACCAGTTGAAGAATCATTCCAGTTGAAGTCGAAGACAACAAATGGAAGATAGAGAATGACAATGGCAGCGAAGCCCAGTTGACATTCTAGTCTGTTACAAACTGGAGACCATCAGTGGAAAGCTCTTACAAAGCTTTACACTGATTACGAGGAATTAACTTTTGTGCTTTATGTCCTTTTACCCGGATAATAAGACTTATCTTATTATTTAGTTACTAAAAGGTACATAAAGCTGGTTGAATAAATTTGCTTTTACATTCTGTAACTTGTATAAATTTCATTTCCTTGTATAAATGAAGTTACCAGTTTGTAACCACAAGGTAGATAATAGATTAAAATCTAACAAACCTAAAAGAAAAACCTAAGGCATTTATTGATCTATAAAAATGCCTTGGAAAACTTAGATAGATTTAAATCAAACAAGTCCTTCCAGTTCACACTTGTACAGATACAAGAACTAGAAAAAGACTTGGCAATATTTCTAGACAAATAGAGGGAATTTGTTAGGACCAGTTCACCTGGTAAACTGGCCAGTCTCCAGTTGCATCTGGAGACCCAGTGAAACTGGAGACCCAGATGATTTGTCGAGAAATATATTGAAGTCCAGTTGCACCGTACAGTCAACGCAACTGAAAACTTCCTCCAGTTGAGAACTGACCAGTTGAAGAATCATTCCAGTTGAAGTCGAAGACAACAAATGGAAGATAGAGAATGACAATGGCAGCGAAGCCCAGTTGACATTCTAGTCTGTTACAAACTGGAGACCATCAGTGGAAAGCTCTTACAAAGCTTTACACTGATTACGAGGAATTAACTTTTGTGCTTTATGTCCTTTTACCCGGATAATAAGACTTATCTTATTATTTAATTACTAAAAGGTACATAAAGCTGGTTGAATAAAGTTGCTTTATCCTGCAACTTTACACTACATTTTAAGGAATTAAATGCTATTCCTTAAATGCTCTCAACCACATTTGTACGGCCAAAGTTAACATCCCAATGTTAACTTTGCCTATAAATACAAGTCATTGCACAACCAAGAATTTAAGTTGAATACTTCACACTTTGCATACCTGCAATATTCTTGGTGAACTTGTGCAATATTCTCTCAATCGTAAAAAGGAACATTTCACAACTTTAAGTGTTTCGATTGTTTAGAGAAATTCTGAGTGTAGATCAATTGTAGTTCATAGGTTGTTAGGATATTTACATTCTTGTATTATCTTGGTTCCGCAACAACCTTGTAATTTATTTAACATCAATAAATAAATTACACTTGAAAATTACATATTGTCTCATCAATTTATTTTACAAGTATTTTGTATTATTACATTGTTCTTTACTTATTGTCTTTTAAATAAGTAATCTATCTAGAACTTGGTATATACACACTGCAACTGGTCGTCTCCAGTTCAGTGCATATATTGCAAAGTAACTCCACCATCGACATAGAGGTGTCTTCAGTAGTACCATCTATTGAGTTGGGACTTACAAATAGCATTAATCAATTGTTTATCAGAACAACACATATGTTGATTTGCCCCTGAATCATTTATCCAATCATCTTTATTTGGAATTTTATCAATTTTAACATTAGAATTAAAAACACAGAAGACATAAAAGCACCTGCCATATGTGCATGAACACCTGCCTTGTTTTCCTGATTATCACTTATCAAACTCATTAGTTTAGCAATCTGATCATTTGTAAAAGGCATGCCAGAACTAGAAGAAGCAGAATTATGAGAATTGTTTTCAGCAGTCACAAAAGTTTTATCATTCCAAGTATTTTTATCATTATAAGAATTATTTGAATATCTCTTGTTTTGAAAACCATTTTTCTTCTTAATATACTCAGGATATCCAACAATCTTAAAACACTTATCAATTGTATGACCTTTTAGACCACAAGCAGGATTAGCACACACAAGATTCTCATTTCTCACATATTTCTTCTTAGAATCATCAAATTTAGACACAAAGGCAGAATTAGCAGGTTTAATATGATTCACGAAACTAGCATTCCTATGTGATTCTTCTCTAGACAACAAAGCATATGCAGATTTCACATTTGGTAATGGATCTTTAGTAAGAATAGTACTTCTAACAGACATGTATATTTCATCTAAACTCATTAAAAACTGCATTAACCTAATCAAATCATGATGAGCCTTAAACTCTTTTGCAGCCTTACAAGTACATACAGGTAATTTCACCATAGCATCAAACTGTTTCCAGAAAGTATTCAATTTATGATAATACTCAGATAATGAAGAACCATTTTGACTCAATGTATTAATCTTATGATGCAGATTGAAAGTAACAGAACCATCAACTTTGTCATATGTTTCTTTTAAATCACTCCAAACTTCACTAGCAATTTTAGAAAATATTTGTCCCATGTACAAATCTTGACTAACAGATCCTAAAATCCAAGACAAAACCACAGAATTACACCTATCCCATTGTTTAGCCAATACAGGATCATCATCATTTTTATCACATGAACCATCTATGAACCCTACTTTATTTTTAGTTTCTAAAGCAAGTAGCATAGCACATGACCAAACATTATAATTTTCAGTACCAGTCAACTTAAAAGACAGAATAGGAGCACCACTAGTATCAGTATGATGAAGATATAAAGGATCACCAAAATCAAGACCAGTAACAGTAGTTGTTTTAGAACCACTACCAGTATCAGGAGCCATTTATTAATCAGATAACAAGAACCAATTAACACAAAAGTACTCAAACAAAGCAGATAATCAACAATTAATCAAATAAACAAAAAAAAATATAAAAATATTATATATATGTATAAAAAAAATTTGGAAAATAATTTCAATCTCTCAAATGTGCCAGTGACAGGATTCCAAGCCTCTCACGGAGACCGGTCAAGTATTAACACAAATGATTTTGTGAGAATTGAAATAATAATAAAAAAATTTAAGAGGTAAAGGAAAGAGAATCAACAATACAGTGCTCTCGGCTAAAATAAAAGGAACCCTAATTTTCTTCTTGATTCACTTAGTCAAGAAGAAAAATCAGGATCTGAATATGAAGAAACCCTAAATTTCTTCTTGATTCACTTAGTCAAGAAGAAGAAGGATCTGAAACGATAAGCAGCGGAATCAACAAGATCGTAAATCAAAAAACCCCAAAAATTAGGGTTTCTTAGATCTAGGGTTTCGAAATCGAAATACGCCCTAAATCCAGAAGAACCTTAATCAGAAATCACCGATCAGAGTAACCTGGCTTTGATACCATGAACGAAATCGAAGAACAACAAAATTATTATTATTGTTGTTTATGAGATGAATGTTTAAATCAGTCGGCTGTATAACCGACCTATAAAGTTTTATTATTACAAGATAAAATATGATCAAGATGATCAGTCGAATGATTGATCAAGACGAATCAATCAAACATACAAGCAGAAAGTATAAATCGAAGAACAAGAAAATATCGAGAGACAAATATAGATACAGATATTTGATATGAATGAATAATGATTAGAAAACCCTAATCCAAGTTTAAATACTCAACAGCTTTCCTTAATAGCCATCCAGTCCTCCATCTTCTGCAATATCCAACTTCAGTCCCTCAACTTGTAATATCTTCAACCCTGTTACAATACTTAACCCCGAAGTTAGTTAATGTATCAAAACTAACCCAAATTTTATATTACTCTTTTTAACAGATACACTTTGCTAACTCAGAATCGAATGATGACTACATCACAATAAAACTTTCGTTCAATGGTTATGCAATATCAAAAATGAGAGCCAAAGCTACACTAGGTGGAAAAATAAGCACACATCATATGTCAAAGGGACAATTGGTGTCCGCCCTATTATGGAAGGCTTTCATTGGTGTAGATTATGCAATTTATGGTCATCTAAAATGTTATGCCTTAGTCCAACCAATTGACCTTAGGCATGGAACAATATCTTTGATACCCAAAAATGCTTTTGGAAATCTTTGGGGTCTCATAGTCACTTCTTGTGATACCATAAAGGAGTTTGCGGAATTGACAAGCTTATTAACAGATAATTTTAAAGAAACCACTAACGAATATTTGAAAGTAGGTCATGATAACCATGAAATGAAAAGATATTGCATTCCTTCTCTCATTATACCAACATTCCAAATGCGATAGAGATAATTTGGTCAACTAGGTGGTGTAAGTTTCCTTTCTATGGTGTTAACTTTGGCTTTGGAAAACCTTTATTATGGATAAGCTTTGGGTTTGGTACATTTAAGAGAAGTATCATTTTACTAGACGATGAAGGAGGTAACGGGGTAGAAGCATATGTGAATCTAGGAGCAAAACATGTGCCTTATTTCGAACAAGATGAGGATATCAAGGCTTTTGCTAGCGGGATACAGCTGTAACAATCATGAAATTTGACTTCGGTTGACTTGTTAATTTTGTACATACTTGATTGATTAATATTAATTAATTAATATGTGATCGGGTTTAGTTGTGAATTAATCGTGTTCAAGGTGTATATATATATATGATTAATGATCGTTTTGATTATAAATTATGTTCGTGTATATATATATATATATATATATATATATATATATATATATATATTGTATCATTTTGTTATTAGATGAAGTTTTAAATGCATTAATTTATATATATATATATATATATATATATATATATATATATATATATATATATATATATATATATATATATATATATATATATATATATATATATATATATATATATATATATATATATATATATATATATATATATATATATATATATATATATATATATATATATATATATATATATATATATATATATATATATATATATATATATATATATATATATATATATATATATATATATATATATATATATATATATATATATATATATATATATATATATATATATATATATATATATATATATATATATATATATATATATATATATATATATATATATATATAAATAAATACACCAAATTAAATGTTTCAAGCAAATTTTTGTTAGGGTTTTTCATCTTTAGCATCACCTTAACAACATATCAAAAGTTTGGAGTTTCTAAGTGCAAGAATCATGGGTTTCGGGTCAAGTTCGGATTTAGCTCTTTGGTGGAAGATTTGGTAAGTGAAACTCATCCTTTATTCATCATTTCATACTTATAAACTTGTTTCTAGTTGTAACCAAGTGTTTTCGGGGCACAAATCGAGCCAAAAGTTGAATTAGGGTTTATTAGGGTTTGTAATGGGTCAAACGAATTTGAAACTAGATTTGATGTTTTGAAATGAAATCATGGAATGGGTTGTGTTCATTTGAGTTTGTTTATGTCCAAATGTGTGGATTCAAGCTTGGAATCGGGTCCTAGATCCTCCTTGGTCGACTATGGGGTCTAAATGGGTGTTTTTGGGGTGTTTGGCTCGAAATGCTGTTGCTGGTGCTGAACTGGGTGGGTTGCGACGCAACTAGACAAGTTGCGGGGCAACTTAAATGTCTGATTTTAGGTTGCGGCGCAACCTTAAGTTGCGGCGCAATTGGGGGCTTTAATTACTTAACTTTTTCCTAGCTTCAGTTCAAGCATCCTAGGATCGTCCCGAACTTTCCGGAATGTCCTCTTATGACCTTATTGGTGCTCTACACAAGACAAACCATTCGTTCAAAGTCGTGAGTCACTTTTGAAACCAAACTTGAGATACTAACTCAAACTATATACATTTATATATATATCTTTTGATCCGTAAGTCCAATCGAGTCATATGACCTATCGTTGGAATCGTATGAGAGTCTAGTTTCTTGTGATAACATTCATGTGAGATGAATCTTCCTACATTTCTAAAAATGTCGAGTCAAAGTATCTTGTTTATACTCGGGAATGTTGTTTAAGCGCTAGTGGGTTTGTGACTCGACTTAAACTTGCTAGACCAACTTTGTTAGGGTTATTAGAGTTGAATTTGATTGTATTGAGATGTACATTGATAGGTTGTGATCGTGTGGCGAATATTGCACGCTCGTAGCTTAATCTTAATTGTTGTTGCCGCTCAAGGTGAGTTTCGTAACCCCCCCTGCTCAATTGAGATTCGGGCTGAAAAGTGTACATACTTGTTTGATTGTTGATTGATTGATTGTTCGGTTGATGTTTTGACTTATCACTCAATTGATTATGTTTCGATTATGAATATATGTTGTGGTTAGAGTAGTTGTACATACATGGAAGACGATTATGCTTTCAATGAGTTGTAGATGTGGTGGGAAGGTTGCGGGTGACCCTATATATAAGCATCTATGATTCCTTGAAAGTAGAGTCGTATGAAGTGTATGTGCAATGTGTTGTTGGTTGATGGAAAACGTTTTGATATGAAACGGGACATAGGATCTTGCATGATAATATTTCCCCCCTTAATGTATTATAGATTTGTATTTGTATGCATGTGAATGTCATAACGAGTAAGTCCACGATTAGTGGCATAACGTAAAGTCCATGTTGATGGCATAACGAGTAAGTCCACGATTAGTGGCATAACGTAAAGTCCATGTTGATGGCATAACGAGTAAGTCCACGATTAGTGGCATAACGTAAAGTCCATGTTGATGGCATAACGAGTAAGTCCACGATTAGTGGCATAACGTAAAGTCCATGTTGATGGCATAACGAGTAAGTCCACGATTAGTGGCATAACGTAAAGTCCATGTTGATGGCATAACGAGTAAGTCCACGATTAGTGGCATAACGTAAAGTCCATGTTGATGGCATAACGAGTAAGTCCACGATTAGTGGCATAACGTAAAGTCCATGTTGATGGCATAACGAGTAAGTCCACGATTAGTGGCATAACGTAAAGTCCATGTTGATGGCATAACGAGTAAGTCCACGATTAGTGGCATAACGTAAAGTCCATGTTGATGGCATAACGAGTAAGTCCACGATTAGTGGCATAACGTAAAGTCCATGTTGATGGCATAACGAGTAAGTCCACGATTAGTGGCATAACGTAAAGTCCATGTTGATGGCATAACGAGTAAGTCCACGATTAGTGGCATAACGTAAAGTCCATGTTGATGGCATAACGAGTAAGTCCACGATTAGTGGCATAACGTAAAGTCCATGTTGATGGCATAACGAGTAAGTCCACGATTAGTGGCATAACGTAAAGTCCATGTTGATGGCATAACGAGTAAGTCCACGATTAGTGGCATAACGTAAAGTCCATGTTGATGGCATAACGAGTAAGTCCACGATTAGTGGCATAACGTAAAGTCCATGTTGATGGCATAACGAGTAAGTCCACGATTAGTGGCATAACGTAAAGTCCATGTTGATGGCATAACGAGTAAGTCCACGATTAGTGGCATAACGTAAAGTCCATGTTGATGGCATAACGAGTAAGTCCACGATTAGTGGCATAACGTAAAGTCCATGTTGATGGCATAACGAGTAAGTCCACGATTAGTGGCATAACGTAAAGTCCATGTTGATGGCATAACGAGTAAGTCCACGATTAGTGGCATAACGTAAAGTCCATGTTGATGGCATAACGAGTAAGTCCACGATTAGTGGCATAACGTAAAGTCCATGTTGATGGCATAACGAGTAAGTCCACGATTAGTGGCATAACGTAAAGTCCATGTTGATGGCATAACGAGTAAGTCCACGATTAGTGGCATAACGTAAAGTCCATGTTGATGGCATAACGAGTAAGTCCACGATTAGTGGCATAACGTAAAGTCCATGTTGATGGCATAACGAGTAAGTCCACGATTAGTGGCATAACGTAAAGTCCATGTTGATGGCATAACGAGTAAGTCCACGATTAGTGGCATAACGTAAAGTCCATGTTGATGGCATAACGAGTAAGTCCACGATTAGTGGCATAACGTAAAGTCCATGTTGATGGCATAACGAGTAAGTCCACGATTAGTGGCATAACGTAAAGTCCATGTTGATGGCATAACGAGTAAGTCCACGATTAGTGGCATAACGTAAAGTCCATGTTGATGGCATAACGAGTAAGTCCACGATTAGTGGCATAACGTAAAGTCCATGTTGATGGCATAACGAGTAAGTCCACGATTAGTGGCATAACGTAAAGTCCATGTTGATGGCATAACGAGTAAGTCCACGATTAGTGGCATAACGTAAAGTCCATGTTGATGGCATAACGAGTAAGTCCACGATTAGTGGCATAACGTAAAGTCCATGTTGATGGCATAACGAGTAAGTCCACGATTAGTGGCATAACGTAATCCATGTCGTGTTGTGCTATTGGTGTAACCCTCATGATTCCGCCTTGTTGGGGTGTTACAGAATGGTATCAGAGCCGTGGTTGTAGAGAATTAGGTGGATTGACCTAGCCTTAGCCATTACACCCACATTTCATATTAGCATGCATGATAGGAAATTTATGTGTGCAACGTGAATTGTATGAGACATAAGACTTGTTTAAGCGGAGTTCGTAGGGTTTGCATGACTTGATGATTTGATTGTTACGTGATGGCTTGATTGACGTATATGATAGTGTCGGGATACACCGTGAATTGTTGAATCGTTGTGATGGATGTTGATGTGTGGAATCTTGGAACCATTTAATGTTTGTCCCTAGCAAAGTGAAATGATGGCATTAACGGAGTATGACACTCGGTAACCCTAGAGGCGCCTGATCAACAAATCTATGGTTACCCTATGTCATATAAAGTTAGTGACCTCATGGATTGCGCATTGTGGATAAAGTATAGTAGGTAACCCGGTATGTTTGATGAGTGTTGGTTAGGTGGAGGGTTAGCCGTTGGTACACCCTGTATACATACCTGACCAATACTTAGAGGACATAACGGAACCGAATCCCGACATCCATTCAATATATTAATGGTGTGGAGGGTTAGCCGCTGGTACACCCTGTATACATACACCTTTAATGTATTGAATGTTGAAGTTAAGATTCGGACTATGCTTTACCCGCCTTGTTACGACTTGACCCCTTTTATATTTGTATGAATTGGTTTGAACTTGTGGAACTGATTGAGAATTTAATGAAACGATGATGCTTTGCCTTATTATATTTGAATTGGTACGTTGATTTGAATGATTTGGTTATGGTTGAATTGGAATTGTATAATTAGTTAGAATGTAAATGAAATGATGATGACATAGCTATTGCCATGATAATATCCCCGTAGAGATACATGTTCCTGTAATAGCTTAGGATAGTCAAATATTGGATTGGTTGTTATATGACGGTTGACAGCGAATGTTCGTGTGCGAAATGTGAGAATTAACCTGGTAACCCAACGCGTGTGTTCGAGGAAAGATGATTAGACCTTGGGGGACTAACATGAATTATAGGTGCCAAGCCGAGTAAGAGAAGTCGGTTGATCAAGGAAATCAATGAAGTAGAGGCGATGGAAGTGGTCGTGGAGACCGTGGTAATTGTGGAGGACGTGAGAGAATCGAGTGGGTTAAGTATCAAAATGTGTCCCACCAACCGTCGTGCCTTTCTTTAAATGCCATCCTGATCAATGCTCGAATTCCCCCGATGGCCCGAGGTACTTGTCATCAGTGTGGTAGTCAAGTCACCACCAAAATAAGTGCCCCATTCTTATCGGCCAACAACAAATTGACCCCCGTGGAAGAACTTTTACAGAGATTGCGGCCGATACTCGTGTTGATCCTAAACGTCGTTGCAAATACCTTTCTTCTCAATAATCAATATGCCACCGTGTTATTTGACTCCGGTGCCGATTTTTGCCTTGTTTCCAATGATTTCGCGCCGTTGATTGATACTAGTCCTCGTCCGTTGTCGTATTACTTTGAACTTATAATGGTAAATGGCGGGTTAACGAAAATTGACCAAGTTGTTCGTGAATGTACTTTAGAGTTATGTGACCATCCGTTTTTTTTCAAAAAAAAAAAAACCTAGTTCCTTACGATATCGGTAGCTTTGATGTGGTGCTAGGTGTGGTTTGGATGTCGGCAATGAATACGGCCATAGATTGTGGTAGTCGGGTAGTGAGGATTCCGATAGTAGATGGTGAAGATTTAGTATTTCAAGGCAAGACGATCGAGCCATGGGATGGGAAAATATATATAGTGTTAACGTTATGAAAGTTGAATTGAAGACCGAGCCCGTAGTTAATAAATTTGCAGATGATTTCCCAGATGACCTACCGGGTTTGCCCTCATCTAGTCAGCTCGATTTCCGTATTGATCTCATTCTGAATGCTTCTCCGTGGCCAAGCATCCTATCGCTTAGCCGTAACCGAAACGCGAGAGTTGTCCACACAACTCAGAGGACTCCAAGAAAAGGGTTCATACGCCCTAGTCAATCACCGTGGAGCGCACCGGCTTTATTTGTCAGGATGAAAGACGACTCTTCCCGAATGTGTAGTGATTATCGAGAACTAAATGAACTCTTGGTGAAAAACAAAATTTGTTTTCCTTTTTCCTAGAATTGATGATCTATTTGATCAACTCGGGTGTGCTCGTTTCTTTTCCAAGATCGATTTGCGGACAGGTTACCATCAATGGCGTGTACACGAAAAAGATGTTTCCAGGACGACCTTTCGAACATGTTATGGACATTTTGAATTCACTGTTATGCCTTTTGGGGTTGACCAATGCACCGTCGGTGTTCATGGTTTTGATGAAACGGGTGTGTCTGCCCTACTTAGACGAATCTGTCATTGTTTTCATTGATAACATCCTTATTTTTATTCCAAGAACGAAAGAGGATCATTTGGAACACCTGAGGAAAGTTTTAGAGATTACTGCGAGAAGAGAAACTGCAAGCCAAGTTCTCCAAAGATGAATTTTGGCTCGAGGAGGTCCACTTTCTTAGTCCCATGGTGAACAAGGAAGAAATTCATGTGGGCCCAAGTGAAATCGAAGTGGTGAAGACTTGGAAACGACCCGAGGCATCAACCGGGATTTACCAATCACTTGGGTTGGCAGGATATTATAGACGACTCACTGAGGGCTTTTCGAAGATTGCCCAACCTTTAACCTTGTTGACTTAACGAGAAAGACGATCACAAATGTTGTAGCCGATGCCTTAAGCCGAAAGGAACGTGTAAATCCGAGACGAATTAGAGCCATGAGCCCTACCGTGTAAAGGAGTGCTCGGGACTCCATCATTGAAGCACAAAGGTTGACAACTAGACCGGAAAACTTCATCAATGAAGCATTGCACGGCTTAGAAGAACAAATCTGATAAAAAGACGATGACGGTTTATACCTTGTTGAACGATTGTGGATTTCCGTTCATGGTGGGCAGCGATTGAAGTTGATAAATGAAACCCATAAGTCGGCATACTCGGTTCATCCGGGGTCCGACAAGATGTATGTTGTATGAGAGATTTGTATTGGTGGCCGGGAATGAAGAAAGATATTGCTAGGTATGTGAGTGAATGTATTTCATGTTTGCAAGTAAAGGCCGAGCACAAGAAGCCACCCGGTTTACTAGTCCAACCGGTAACACCGGAGTGGAAATGGGAAGGAATTGCTATGGATTTCATCACGAAGTTACCTAGAACGAGTAGTGGTCGTGACACCATTTGGGTGATAATTGACCGGTTGACTAAGTCGGCTCACTTCTTAGCCACCCGGGAATATGATAAATTTGACACCATGGCACGTTGTACCTCAAAGAAGTAGTATCCAATTATGGAGTGCCGATTTCCGTTATGACCAATCGGGATACCCGATTCACTTTAAAGTTTGGAAGGCGTTCCAAAAAGCGATGGGTACTCAACTCGATATGAGTACGACGTTCCATCCACATCGACTGTCAAAGTGAAAGGATGATTCAAACGCTTGAAGTCATGCTGAGAGTTTGTGCCATCGAGTTTGGTGGCAATTGGGAAATGCCTTTACCGTAGTTGAATTCTCCTACAATAATATTGTGCGTTAGCCATCAAAGGGCACCGTTTAAAGCCTTATGTGGGAGAAACTGTAGGTCACCGTTAGCTTGGGCGGAGTTGGTGAAAGCCAACTCATTGGTCCCACAAGTAGTAGTTGAAACGACCATGGTGATTTCACAAATCAAGGAAAAGTTGAGAATAGCCTGGAAATGACAATTGAAGTGTGCAAATGTTGGGCGGCGACCTCTAGAATTTGAAGTCGATGGTTTTGTGTTGTTAAAAGTGTCCCCGTGGAAAGGCGTGGTTCGAATTGTGAAACGTTGTAAATTAAGGCCAAGATATATTGGTCCATTTAAAATACTTGAACGTGTTGGTCCGGTAGTGTATCGTGGGAGCTCCCTCAAGACTTGAGTGGAGTTCATAATGTTATCCATAATTGAAGTCCTCGGAAGCGTTGGCGAACCCAACACTTCACGTGCCTCTTGAAGAAATCTGTGTCGATAGAACGTTAAAAATTAGTGAAAGAGCCAATAGAGATCTTATATCTAAAGACTAAAAAGTTAAATATACTTGGAATACCAACGTTAAAGTGAGATGTAAAGCTAGATGTGAACCCGAGCTTACTTGGGAACGCGAAGGCCCTATGAAAGCCAGGTACCCACATTTGTTTAGTAACTAGGGTTCGATCGAATTTCGGGACGAAATTTCTTTAACGGGGGAATAATGTAACAATCATGAAATTTGACTTCGGTTGACTTGTTAATTTTGTACATACTTGATTGATTAATATTAATTAATTAATATGTGATCGGGTTTAGTTGTGAATTAATCGTGTTCAAGGTGTATATATATAATTAATGATCGTTTTGATTTATATATATATATATATATATGATTAATGATCGTTTTGATTAAATTATGTTCGTGTGATAGTCGAGGTTATGTGGTCGAGGTCGATTGATCGTTTTGTTTAAATGTCGATATTAGGCGAATTGTAAGTAATATTATAGGGGTGGACTATCCATGGGTATGAACCTTGACCCATGACCCATCATGTTGACCCAACCCTATCCCCACCCACACTCTTACACTCTCCATCCATTCATTCACTCATTCCCCTTGCATCTCTCTCTCCTCTTGAATGCAAGAGTTTTTCTTACACTCTTTTCCCTCTCTCTAAAATAAATACACCAAATTAAATGTTTCAAGCAAATTTTTGTTAGGGTTTTTCATCTTTAGCATCACCTTAACAACATATCAAAAGTTTGGAGTTTCTAAGTGCAAGAATCATGGGTTTCGGGTCAAGTTTGGATTTAGCTCTTTGGTGGAAGATTTGGTAAGTGAAACTCATCCTTTATTCATCATTTCATACTTATAAACTTGTTTCTAGTTGTAACCAAGTGTTTTCGGGGCACAAATCGAGCCAAAAGTTGAATTAGGGTTTATTAGGGTTTGTAATGGGTCAAACGAATTTGAAACTAGATTTGATGTTTTGAAATGAAATCATGGAATGGGTTGTGTTCATTTGAGTTTGTTTATGTCCAAATGTGTGGATTCAAGCTTGGAATCGGGTCCTAGATCCTCCTTGGTCGACTATGGGGTCTAAATGGGTGTTTTTGGGGTGTTTGGCTCGAAATGTTGTTGCTGGTGCTGAACTGGGTGGGTTGCGGCGCAACTAGACAAGTTGCGGGGCAACTTAAATGTCTGTTTTTAGGTTGCGGCGCAACCTTAAGTTGCGGCGCAATTGGGGGCTTTAATTACTTAACTTTTTCCTAGCTTCAGTTCTAGCATCCTAGGATCGTCCCGACCTTTCCGGAATGTCCTCTTATGACCTTATTGGTGCTCTACACAAGACAAACCATTCGTTCAAAGTCGTGAGTCACCTTTGAAACCAAACTTGAGATACTAACTCAAACTATATACATTTATATATATATCTTTTGATCCGTAAGTCCAATCGAGTCATATGACCTATCGTTGGAATCGTATGAGAGTCTAGTTTCTTGTGATAACATTCATGTGAGATGAATCTTCCTACATTTCTAAAAATGTCGAGTCAAAGTGTCTTGTTTATACTCGGGAAGGTTGTTTAAGCGCTAGTGGGTTTGTGACTCGACTTAAACTTGCTAGACCAACTTGTTAGGGTTATTAGAGTTGAATTTGATTGTATTGAGATGTACATTGATAGGTTGTGATCGTGTGGCGAATATTGCACGCTCGTAGCTTAATCTTAACTGTTGTAGCCGCTCAAGGTGAGTTTCGTAACCCCCCTACTCAATTGAGATTCGGGCTGAAAAGTGTACATACTTGTTTGATTGTTGATTGATTGATTGTTCGGTTGATGTTTTGACTTATCACTCAATTGATTATGTTTCGATTATGAATATATGTTGTGGTTAGAGTAGTTGTACATACATGGAAGACGATTATGCTTTCAATGAGTTGTAGATTGGTGGGAAGGCTGCGGGTGACCCTATATATAAGCATCTATGATTCCTTGAAAGTAGATCCTTATGAAGTGTATGTGCAATGTGTTGTTGGTTGATGGAAAACGTTTTGATATGAAACGGGACATAGGATCTTGCATGATAATATTTCCCCCTTGATGTATTATAGATTTGTATTTGTATGCTTGTGAATGTTATAACGAGTAAGTCCACGATTAGTGGCATAACGTAAAGTCCATGTTGATGGCATAACGAGTAAGTCCACGATTAGTGGCATAACGTAAAGTCCATGTTGATGGCATAACGAGTAAGTCCACGATTAGTGGCATAACGTAAAGTCCATGTTGATGGCATAACGAGTAAGTCCACGATTAGTGGCATAACGTAAAGTCCATGTTGATGGCATAACGAGTAAGTCCACGATTAGTGGCATAACGTAAAGTCCATGTTGATGGCATAACGAGTAAGTCCACGATTAGTGGCATAACGTAAAGTCCATGTTGATGGCATAACGAGTAAGTCCACGATTAGTGGCATAACGTAAAGTCCATGTTGATGGCATAACGAGTAAGTCCACGATTAGTGGCATAACGTAAAGTCCATGTTGATGGCATAACGAGTAAGTCCACGATTAGTGGCATAACGTAAAGTCCATGTTGATGGCATAACGAGTAAGTCCACGATTAGTGGCATAACGTAAAGTCCATGTTGATGGCATAACGAGTAAGTCCACGATTAGTGGCATAACGTAAAGTCCATGTTGATGGCATAACGAGTAAGTCCACGATTAGTGGCATAACGTAAAGTCCATGTTGATGGCATAACGAGTAAGTCCACGATTAGTGGCATAACGTAAAGTCCATGTTGATGGCATAACGAGTAAGTCCACATTCGTGGCATAACGTTGTTGTTAATGATATTGTTTAACGTGTATATTGTGTATGAACGTTTGGTTGTAACGTAACGTTGATATGATGAATGGTGAACGTATGGGTGATGATGTATGTGTTCTAATCCTCGTATATCGTTAACGGTTGATATCCCGACACTTGTTTCCTATTACTTGTCCCTACGAACTCACCAACTTTATGTTGACGCGTTTTAGTACACTTTTCAGGTGAACAGGTGAATCAAAGATGTTTTGGATGTTTCATTGCATGCTAGGGTTGGACTTGGACCTTTCCATGGATCCGTGATTCATTATCCCCGATCAAGGGTTATGTTTATATATGTACTGATACTTGTATTCTTGAATGCTTTGTATGGATTGTTTAATCTTATTTATGCATTTAGATTGTCTCTACTTAATTTCCATGTTGTGCTGTGCTATTGGTGTAACACCCATGATTCCGCCTTGTTGGGGTATTACAACAGCGCACAAGGCTCTAACCACATAAGGACCTGATGTCCACGCTACGCATAAAATAAAAATACTAGCAAAATAAAGATCGCTCGCACATGATTTAGATGCAGTGATAGAGCTACGTATGTAGAGACGAAATGTGGTTGTGGCTATCCCATTGTGTCTATGAAACTATAGAATTTTAGTAATACTAATATTGTTATGTATGTTATTTAATTCAAAGTTAATTGGCTTCTCCAACAAAATATACCCTAGAATCCTATAGATAAAATTTTCTATATCTTATAAATCAACTATACTTTGTACACTATTCAACTCATCTAAACTAAAAATCTATAGTTTTGCCGCTGATTAGTTAGAAGTTGATCTATTCTCTACATTTTCACATCTTTTTCAATCTGGCTAAGCATTCTAAACTTTTGTATTTCGACACTGTCATCGTATATTAGTAAAAGGAGTTTGCGTGCATAAAATAGTTTAATTTTTATCTCAAATATCAAAGGATGATATTTTGATATGAAGGGTACAAGTTTTTTATACCGGTTATTTTTATCATTAAATCGTTGGTTAATTTGATGTCACAAATGTTTAGAGTATATGTGAGATATCAGATTGATAACAAATTAACAATGAGAACAGATATTGACTAAATTGCAAAATGCAAACTGATCGATATGTGTATTACCTTTTAATGGTTTACAAAAGGAGATGATTGCAGCTATTTATAGATAAAAATACAAGAAATAAAATTAGAAACAAATCAATCAAGAATCAATTTCAACGACTAGCTAGGCTGTAATTTTGGGATGATGCTAATTGTTTGTGATCCGTTATTTTTCAAAAGGATATGATTGAAATTTGATCCTTGAACTTGATGTATTTTCCTAACATAGATTTGATCATTTTTATTGGGAAATTTTTTAAGGCACCTCGTAGACTGACTAGTGTGTTACTAATCTCACCAGACTTTTAGTAGTGACGTCAATGCTAAAAGTCTGGTACGGATAACGTACACAGTGGACTCCTGTCACTGGCACAGTATAATTTTCCGTGCCAGACTATTAGCAACGAAAATTATACTATTTGCTAAACAGTAACTTTAAGCGTTTATATTGCGAGAAACTACACTGGATTGCATTGCAGCCAATCTCATATTTCTTTCCTTTCTTCTTTCGTCTTGCTTTTCTCTTCATTTGTGGTCCATTACTTCTTCTCTTTCATTTGTGGTCCAGTGCTTTTTCCGTCGTCATCAGTATGTATTCATATATACATATAGCGTAAATATATACATATAGTGTATATATATATATATATAGTAAATTACAGTTTTGGTCCCTGTCGTGGGTTAGAAATTACCGTTTTCATCCTTAGGTTTCATAAATTACGCTTTTGGTCCAAATAACTTTGTTTTGTCAACGCTTTTGGTCCAAATCACTAACGAACGTTTTATTACCCATCACGTGACCTGCACATGGTGGGTATTTTCGTCTTTTAGTTGACACAAGGACCAAAAACGTAAATAATAAAGTTTTTTCTAAAAATTAATAACATAAAATTTGTTTTATCCATCGGTATCATCATCTTCAACTCAATCTACATATATCTATTTAAAAAAACCATGAATCTATAATCAAATGGATACAAAACACCAAAAAAACACATCAAAAACTACATTCATCAAAACTATTTATATCTATATTCCACATGTATCAAAAATATCATAAATCTATAATCATATATCTTTTAAATCGTTCTATATATCACAAAATATCATGAATCTATAATCAAATGATTGGAGGCTGTGGTAGCGGGAGTATAGATCTGACCACTACAAAATCCATCCAACCTTAAATCTTATATCATGTATACACATATATATAGATCTATATACACACATATATGTTATCATCTGAGAAGGAACAAGTTGAGATGATTTAAGAATGGGGAAAGAGGTCGGCGGTCATGAGATGGTAGAGTAGGTTTAGATTTAAGTGAAGAAAATATGTGATTTTTTTTTTTTTTAAATTCTTATGGTTCTAAATTCTAATGAATGTGTGTAGTTAGAACTAGTTTTTTGACCCCAGGGGGACGTTGTCCGGGATCGACACTGCGTCATGCAAGCATTTATACATACAACGGTACCTAAAAGTTTGGACACATAAAATTTACTATAGTTTAGTTAGAAACCTTAATGTAAGAGATAGAGAGTAAAGAAAAAAAAAGATTTGATGATTAAAGTTAGAAACCCAAAGTTAATTGATAAAAATTAAAAACTTTAAAACTAAACTATAATTAAGTTTGTATATAAAAAGTTAGACTAAAGTTAAAAAACCAATAAGTTAAGTGGTACAAATAAGTTAAAAGCGTTAAATTAAGAGATAGAAAGTAGAAAAAAAAAAAAAAAAAAAAAAAAAAAAAAAAAAAAAAAAAAAAAAAAAAAAAAAAAAAAAAAAAAAAAAAAAAAAAAAAAAAAAAAAAAAAAAAAAAAAAAAAAAAAAAAAAAAAAAAAAAATAAGTTAAGTGGTAAAAATAAGAAAAAAAAAAAAAAAAAAAAAAAAAAAAAAAAAAAAAAAAAAAAAAAAAAAAAAAACCATGAATCTATAATCAAATGGATACAAAACACCAAAAAAACACATCAAAAACTACATTCATCAAAACTATTTATATCTATATTCCACATGTATCAAAAATATCATAAATCTATAATCATATATCTTTTAAATCGTTCTATATATCACAAAATATCATGAATCTATAATCAAATGGATAGCAAAATCACCAAAAATATATCTATTTAAAAAAACCATGAATCTATAATCAAATGGATACAAAACACCAAAAAAACACATCAAAAACTACATTCATCAAAACTATTTATATCTATATTCCACATGTATCAAAAATATCATAAATCTATAATCATATATCTTTTAAATCGTTCTATATATCACAAAATATCATGAATCTATAATCAAATGGATACAAAACACCAAAAAAACACATCAAAAACTACATTCATCAAAACTATTTATATCTATATTCCACATGTATCAAAAATATCATAAATCTATAATCATATATCTTTTAAATCGTTCTATATATCACAAAATATCATGAATCTATAATCAAATGATTGGAGGCTGTGGTAGCGGGAGTATAGATCTGACCACTACAAAATCCATCCAACCTTAAATCTTATATCATGTATACACATATATATAGATCTATATACACACATATATGTTATCATCTGAGAAGGAACAAGTTGAGATGATTTAAGAATGGGGAAAGAGGACGGCGGTCATGAGATGGTAGAGTAGGTTTAGATTTAAGTGAAGAAAATATGTGATTTTTTGGTAGTTTTTGATGAAAAGTGATCCCTACTGCTTTAGTGTTTCTTTGTTTTATATTTTATGTTTGAATAATAAATCAAGTGGTGGTTATTATTTCATGAAAACTTGGGTTGGTACCCCACATTAGCATATGCCATATGAGCCATCATGAAAATTTGGGGGCTGGTACCCCATATTAGCGATTCGATGAAATGAATATATTATATATTTTGGTTTATGTCCAACAAAGTAGCTTTTCTTTTCATGAATTCGCAGTCTTATGTTTTCAACAATATTAGTAGCTTACAGGTCAATTAATTAAAGTTGTTATCTCTTAATTTTTGGGCTTAAAAAAACCATGAATCTATAATCAAATGGATACAAAACACCAAAAAAACACATCAAAAACTACATTCATCAAAACTATTTATATCTAATTTTTGGGCTTAAAAAAACCAAATGATAGTTGTTGATGTTGAAATTTGGAGAAAAATGATAATAATCTGAGAAAAAGATAAAGTGTTAGACGATGATGATGATGATTGTTAAAAGAGATGGTTACAGTATAATGATAATAGTTGTTGCTGATGAAGTTGATTATTATAAAAATTTGTTAATTACATTTTTTGTCCTTTTGGTATAAAAAGACTAATATACCCATCATATGCAAGTCATGTGACTTTAATTTTAACGACTGTTAGTGATTTGGACCAAAAGCGTTGACAAAGCAAAGTTATTTGGACCAAAACCGTAATTTATGAAACTTAGGGATGAAAACGTAATTTTTAACCCACGACAGGGACCAAAATTGTAATTTACTCATATATATATTATTGATATAATATGTGTTGTAAACTTTTCGTTTCAGATGGATTCTTTCGAGAATACGTGGGAGATGTTGGTGATCAAAATTATGAGTTTCAGTACAAGAGCCAGGTCGGATCTTAGCATGTTCAACATGTGCATAGGAACATGACCCATATTCAATAAGGGCCCAAAATTCTTTCCACATTTCTATTTCTATTATTTATATATATATAAAATAATAATAAATCATACATTATTTGAGTTGTGGTACTTAGTGTGAAAGTGTGATAGATCTTTGAGTTTTACTGCTATATACACACACTGCACTTGTTTTAAAAAAAAATCAAAAGCTTTTCATTCGGTATCTTGGTTTTGGATTAGCTTGAACATTCAATCTGTCATGCTATTAGTATGTTTATATAATTTAAAAGTATGTTTATGACATTTTCTTTTGTATTATTGAACATATTGTTATATATATCGTATGCAAATTATTTACGTTATATTTATTGAGCAGGGCCCATAAAATCTACAGGACAGCTCCTGAAGAGCATGATGTTGAATTAAAAATACAAACATTAACATACACATGTTTACACAACTATTAAAAATACAAATAAGCGCAATCAAAAAGGGATAATGGCCGGAAAATACATACCAAAAGATGGGATGGCCGGAAAAGTCGCAGGATGGTCAGAAAAGTCGAACCGCGGCTCCTGAAACCGTATGGTGGCCAGAAAATTCGCTGCTGAAAGTCCAGAAGAATCGCTGCTAATACTTCGCCGGAAAAGTGGCGGGAAACTGGTCGAAGAAGTGGTGGCCGGATTGAAAGAGAAGAGGGTTTGGTTAGTTTTTCGTTTGGGAATTTTGAAAGAGAGAAAAAGAGATGCAAAGAAGATAGAAAAAGAAAGAAAGGAACGAAGGTTATTTAAATACAAAATCCGAAGTATCTATTAGCAGCGATGTCGCTTGTAATAGTGTGGTCAAAGTCAGCATCATCAATGGGGTAGTTTGGTGGAATCATTACATGACACAGATTTTCAGCAGCGACATCGCTGTGGAAAATCTGGTCAAAAGGGTCAGCGACACGTGACTTTTGTCATACGCGGTAGGCGTGTCGTCGAGAATCTAACTATACATTTTGGGAGACTATGGAGAGAGTAAAATTTGACTCTTATTCCAGATCCAGTTTTTAAAGGTTAGGTTAATAAGAAAGTTATCTATACTATATTATAAAAAGAATAGCCCCCATGTTGAAAATTACATGTGGGAAAATGTCTAAAATACCCTTAATAATTATATTACATATCAGTCATTTATCTTTTAAAATACATCCATTAAACATTTACATCAATTACTTTTACATTAATTATCTACACCACTCGCCGCCTCCTCCACCGCCAACAGTCGTCCCCCACCACCATACCGTCGTCGCCACGAACACCGCCGCATTGCGCGGGTACCATGCTAGTTAATAGAAAAGAAAATTTTGTTTTGCTATTTTTTCTTTTTAGTTTTGTTTTGTTATTTTAACTAGCTTAGTAACCCGCGTATTACGCAGGCAAATCAAAGATAATTTTAATTTGATATACAAAAAACATTGTATATGTCATGTAATCCGATAGTAAAAATAAATATCTGAATAATTATTAACATTTGAAATCTTAAAAAGTGAAGATACTTCCTAATAGAGTAATAAAAAATCAAAGTTTAATTAATAATTTAATAAATAAAAACAAATAATTAATAAGAAAGTGTTTAATAATGTCAAGTTTTTCTTTAATAATAATGATGTCATCATAATTTAAAAAAAATATGTTATAACAAAGTTGTATAGATGACGAAAATATAAACACCATGTATGAATAATTAGAGTTTTGAAAAGCGAATAGAAATATTTTCTTTAAAGAATTATATATGACATCATAAAATAAAAAATTGAAGTAAAATTACTTTTATGAAATGAAGTTGTTATGATGAAGTTGTTAACAACTTCATTTCATAAAATTAATTTTACTTCAATTTTTTTGATTATGATGTCATAACTTATGACATCATAATTAAATAAATGAAAAAGAAAAAAACTTTGAGAGAAGATTTCAAAGGGTCATGTAAACAATTTTTATAAAATGTTTATGTAATCTCAATCTTGTTTTATTTAATATAGAGATAGAGATTTAATTCACTAAGGGCCGATGCCAACCCCTTGTCGACCAACCCGTCCACAAACTCGTCGACGAAGACAGGGATGGCACGGAGCTCGTCGACCTTCTTTTCTTCACTCCCCATCAATGGGTCGATCGCTGTTGACGAGTGGGGTGGAGCGTGCATTTGTGACCGTTTGTAACTTTTTTTTTATTTTTTATTTCCAAACTTAACGGCTACTTATTTATAAAAAAAAACCACTTTATTTAAACTACCATTTCAATCATTCTCTCATCCACCCCATTTCATTCAAAAAATACACACAAACACATACAAATTTAAAAACAATCCACCATATCACAATATAAAAATGTCAAGTTCCGACGAAGATTCAACATCATACATTCGTAGGTACACAATAGATCCGGAAATGTTGAACACATTTGTTACTTTTTTGGAAGACGAAAAAAGAGAAGCCGAGAGCTCCACACGGACGAACATACCAAGAGCACCAAGAAGATTCATACCCAGAAACCACGCCAAAGCGGCAACCCATTTATTTTAATCATTACTTCGCCCCGGAATCCGTCTATCCTCCTGATTATTTTCGAAGGCGTTTTCGAATGCCCAAGGAAATGTTTATCCGTATAGCGAAAGACATACATTCCTTTAACGCCATACAACCATTACCGACCCACTTTGAATACTTTCACAATCCTCCTTTTGATATCATGGGTAATCCCACTTTAAACATTTTTCAAAAATGTACTTCCACTGTACGCCAGATGGCGTACGCTGCCAGCGCCGACCAATTAGATGAGTACTTGGAAATGGGTCGACAAACGTCGTACGATTCTTTGAACAACTTTTGTAAGTGTGTTGTTCAGTTATATCACACAGAGTATATGAGAAAACCGACACAAGAAGATGTTGATCGACTGATTGTGAAACATTTAGAGGTGCATGGTTTTCCGGGTATGCTCGGAAGCATTGATTGTATGCACTGGGCCTGGAGAAACTGCCCAACCGCATGACAAGGCCAATACACTCGTGGCGACAAAGGACACCCCATGATTATGCTTAAAGCTGTTGCTTCATATGATTTGTGGATTTGGCATGCTTTTGGACCCGCAGATTCGAATAACTACATCAACATACTCAATGAATCTGACTTGTTCGACCAGCTCCTTAAAGATAGATCTCCTGTGGTACAATTCACCGTTAATGGCCAGGAGTTTACAAAGGGGTATTATCTAGCCGACGGTATCTATCCGGAATGGTCTACACTTGTGAAGTCTTTCAAGTGTCCCATGGACCCCAAGACCACAAAGTTCAAACGCTATCAAGAAGTTGCAAGGAAAGATGTAGAGCGTGCATTTGGGGTGCTTCAAGGTCGTTGGCAAATCCTCACTCAGGGAGCCCGTCCATAGAGCTTCAACAAAATTAATCGTATCATGTACGCTTGTGTGATTTTGCACAACATGGTCGTTGATTATAACGGTCGTGCAATCAGTCCTTTCGATTTGGAGTTAATTCCACCTACGAGGCCAGTCCGTACTTGGGACGAACGAGTTGGAACACAGTTACGTATGATGGGGGAGTTACGTGATCGAGCAACACACAACTGTCTTCGAAGCGATCTAGTCGAACACATTTAAAACTTGCCAGAAAATCATCGTCAACGTTGAAGTTTTTTTTTAGATTCTATGACCTAGCCATTTTCTAGCTAAAAATACAAAAATTCGCAACTTGCATACTTTGACAAACCTCTGACACATCAAACAATCTATTCTTTTTTATCATTATTACTAGCTAATCAACCTGCATATTATGCGGGTAGCTGAATAAAATTTGATGTTAAGATTACAATTTGTTTAAAAATCATAATATATAAATCACATCAGCTATGTTAAAAATCTAATAATGATTCAAATCTCATATTTCTAACTCCAAAATAGTATTACAATAATCAGTTTTAATTTACAAATTTGTTTTCTATTTCAATATCGACCCTTTTGGGAACATTTAACATTTTACTTTAGTTACCATGACATCGAGAGAAAAAAGAAAAATTAGTTAATTAAATTAAAAAAGATACTATGAAAAGTTTAATTAATTAATTATACGGGTTTTGATTTTTAGTTTTTTTTTCATTCTTAAAAGATTAAGTAAAATAGAAACCTTCCATGATTATCTACTAAAATTATTTAAAATTATAATATCTTTAAATAAGTTTCCATTTTTTTTTTGCCCATTTTAATTTTTTTTTATGGATGATGTCATAAAAATATCAAGATAATATATTAACATGCCATGGAGTTCTCTTTTAAAACAAAATGACATCATCACAATTTTCTTTTATTAATATAAGAGATTCCATTTTATTATTATTCGTATATATTTGCTCGTATTTTTGTTTTTTTGAACATATATTTGCTCGTATTATTTTATCTTTTGACTAAAAAGTATAAAAAAAAAGAGAAAACAAATAGTACATGATCACAAAATCCCACAAATTCACTGGCACTTTTAAGTTTTAACAAACCCAACCCCGACCTAATACAATGCAATCACAACCGGATTCCACCGCGCCGGAATCCTCATCACCGCCGTCATCATCATCTTCCGATGACCCACCACCCTCACAACCCACCCATCCCCAGATCCCATTAACATACCCATCAAATGAAACCCTGACACAAGAATGGGTAACAAACTTAATGTCAACACTTGATTGGTCATCAAGAAACCTCCGGCCGGAAGAGCTTCCGACAGTCTTGCCGGTGGAAGTTTTCGACAAATTGATACTAAAAGCTCGCAAGATTTTGCATGAGGAAGCAAATTGTGTGAAAATTGAGCCTGAAAATGAAAATGGTGAAGTGGGTGTGGTGGTGGTGGGTGATGTGCATGGGCAATTGCATGATGTGTTATTTTTGATGAAAGATGCAGGCTTTCCTTGTGAAAATAGGTTTTTTGTTTTTAATGGTGATTATGTTGATAGAGGGGCTTGGGGTCTTGAAACTTTCTTCATTTTGCTTGCTTGGAAAGTAAGTCTTTTTTTTTCTTTCTTATTAAATCTTTGTGATTTCATTTGGGTTTTTTTGTGTGTGTGTGAAATTAGAGTAAATAATACTTGTGTAGGGGTTTTTTCGAGAGTCCTGAGTTTCATCCCAGACATGCGTGGTTTGAGCACCGCATACTGCCCAATTGGATGTCACTGTGGTGTATCGAATGCTAACTACTAACTACTAACTCTGTTAAAAAATAAATGCCGTTTTCGAGGTGTCTAGTAAACATTGTGAGATGACCTAGGGAATAGTCTGGGAAATGGCCATGGAAATACTAGTTAGGTTGCATACATCAAAGCCAAAGACTTGATACCTTTTGTGGGTAGTGTGTGAAAAGGGATTCCTCGAAGTCAAAGACTTGACTTTTCGTGGTGGTGTGAACAGGGATCCCTGTCCGTTACGGTTTTAAATTTGTGTTGTTAGAAGTAGAGCTGGCAAAGAGATTCAGACATGTGTCAAGTCCGAGGATTAAGATGAGGAGAGGGAAAATGATTAAGTCATGTGTAAAATTTGGCGGATCTTTAGGCAAACATTTTAGACGCGAGTATCGTTTCAGTGAAATTAACTTTTATTTTTTTCTGCTTTGTGTGTTTTGCTAGGAAATTAGGCTAATTAAAGAGAAATGGTAGCTCTAGTTTTTGCGCCTACAAAGATTTCTAGTCATATGATAATGAGTTACGAGTTATGACATTTGACAAAATGAAAAGATGACATGAGGCAAGAGAATTGAGTGTTGACTTATGTCAAGGATGATGAATTGGGCATAAAGTGTAGGAGGATATAGTATTGTATCATCATCTTCTTACTTGTTAGGATGATGAATTGGGCAAAAATTGCAGGAGGATATAATATTGCTCAAATTCAACTAATTGAAGAGCTTGAAGTATTTACCCTGCTTAGTTTCTTTTTTCTTTTTGGATGTGTTGTGATTATGATCAATTCTTTGGCCAGGCTTTGATAAGTTGGCTGGACCACACTATCTTAGTGGGCTAGTGGGTGAGCTTGATTTATCTTTCAGGTGATGGGTGGGAGCCGGTTGGGGTTATTGCTTAATCAACTTTTTTTGGATTAGGATTGATCGACACTCAACAGGGACAAATAAGAGAGAAAATAGAAGTTCTTGGGTTTGACGGAAAGGAGAATAGAACTGAGAGAGAGTGACTGACTACATTATGTATTCCACTTAAGAGAAGCTAACTGGTGAGTAAAAGAGAATGCTAATTATGAATGTTATATAGGCAAGTTTTTTCTGTAACGTGTTTAAGTATTCTACTGAACTGGTAACTGCATTTCGTCTCCTATTAGAGTACACGTTGATAAGACTATTAAAATGGTGTTGTTAGTAATGATGATATATGTTCGTTCTGATTGTTAAATTTTGGAACCTTAAAGTAGGACTTGGAAAAACTATGCCCTGTAGTTCCTGGAAGTATTTCTCGTAGTAGAAAGTAGAAACATTAGTTTTAACTGAATTTTCGTTGGCTTGAATAATTTGATGTTCAGTTTTATTATGTGTTTCTAGGAACCGGTTTTTTCTTATTGATTTGTCTTGTTGTATAGGTTTTTATGCCACATAGAGTTTTTCTACTTCGTGGGAATCATGAATCCAAATACTGTACCTCAGTATATGGATTTGAAAAGGAAGTATATGCTAAGTATGGTGATAAAAGTACAGGAAAGCATGTTTATCGTAAGTGTTTAGGATGTTTTGAAGGACTTCCTCTCGCTTCCATTATAGCAGGGCGTGTTTATACAGCACATGGAGGGATTTTCCGTAATATACCTGCCATTCCATCAAAACGAGCCAAAGGTAAAAAGAACCGTAAAGTTATTCTGAATCCAGAGCCGGTTCCTTTATCTCTTGGTTCTATGGAGGAATTACTTAAAGCTAGACGAACGGTACTCGACCCTCCTTGGGAAGGCCAGAATTTAATTCCCGGGGATGTTTTGTGGTCTGACCCTTCTATGAAACCTGGCCTTTCTCCAAACAAAGAAAGAGGTATCGGCCTTTTGTGGGGTCCAGACTGCACCCAAGACTTCTTAAAAGAATTCGGTCTCAAGGTGATGATGCCAGGCTTATTTTCTTTGTTTTCAAGCCATTACTTCTGTACTTTTAGATATATCATTGTCTCTATCATTATTGCAGTTAATTATCAGATCTCATGAAGGTCCTGATGCAAGAGAAAAAAGGCCTGGTCTTGGAGGAATGGATGAAGGGTACACTATTGATCATGTAGTCCCATCTGGGAAACTGATCACTGTCTTCAGTGCTCCAGACTATCCACAGTTTCAGGTGCCTTTTGCTATTGATCTATATTCTTGTACTTTGAGCTGCAAGTAGTATCCATAGCTGAGGCAATAGATTCTGTTAGATGCTTAAGTAGATCTATGTTATGTCATTAGCTTTTTCTGTTTATACACACACACACATACTCACATACGAATTGAGCTTATATGTATTTACTTATAGTTTGTGAGGAGGGGTTAATGTAAATTGAGCTTTGAAATGGAAACTAAGAGTGTATAGAGAGAAACAAATGGCCTTTGGCCTAGTGGTACTAGGTTAGGTGTGACCTGCCAAGTCGCCAGTCATAGATTTTGGGGCAAAACCAACTCTTATCAAGGACATTGTATGTGAGTATCTGGCTATCTGCTGTTAATATAAGAAATTTACCAAAAGTTATATGCAAAGGTATCGGGGCTTGTCGGGAAGAATATAAGTAGGGCAGTATGGTTTATGCAGAAGGCAATTTAACTTTGTTAAGCACAGTAGAAAAAAACTGCTATACAATTTTGACGTCACTACTTGATTATGCAGAAGGAAAACTAACTTTGCTAAGTACACAATTATACATTTAGAAATATCTGAGCTGGCAGTACTTCAACTGATTGTGGATTCAGGTGTACAGTCCTTGTGTTTCTAACTTTTTAAGGCAACATGAGAATTTAGGTTTGCTAACTCGTCCTACTTTACCATAATCATAGTTACAAAATTTATTGTCTTCTATAAGCGTTGCTATGGCTGAGTGATTGTTCTGAGGGCAATATTGATGTGTATGTAGGGTCATAATGGTCACGGTATAGTTTACATTAAAAGTTATCCTTGGAAGCATCTTCAACTTATAGATGTTGGCACACTTGTAGACCTCGGCACCTCGCTCAGATATCTGTGTTTTAGGGTTTGCAAACCTTTTTTCAACACAATCAAGTAGCCAATTATAGTCCTAGTTGGGAAAATTTCTGTGGGTGGTACTTGACTAACACCGTGACTCCGTGAGTACCAGATAAGGCAGGGTTCTTTTGAGTAGATCAATGCGTTATCTTTGGTTAGGGAATGTGATTGTAGTTGGTATACCATATGCATCACTTCTCCTGTTCTGCATCCTAAAGTGTTAATATTTTATCTTGGGAGTAGGACACGCCTTCATAAGATTTTTTGAATATAAACCAAATTTGTTAAAATGTGGGCAGGGATTTTTGTAATGTCCGCCCATAAAGGGCAGTCGGTGATAGTTGAAAGTTGCCAAAAGAGTGGTGCAATGTTCATGAAACCAATTCACTTGTGTGTGACATAGGAGAGGAGAATTTTGTGTATAGGATTAATCTCCAAAAATGTAACTATAATTGGTATATCTATATGAGCCATGAGGCATCACTTCTCCATCCTAAAAATACAAAATATCACTTAAAGTTAGGACACACGTGGATAAGTTGTTTTATCTATAGATCAAAATTCTAAAGATGTGGGTGAAAGCATAGGTGTTAATAGGATTGAATAATGAATACCTAGGTAGTCCATGCCATGAACGATGAGTGTTGACCCTTGGTCTATGCAAATTAAGGGCTCGACTAATGCATTAAACACTCCGCCTGAGAAGCTTGGCCACAACACCGAAACTTAAAGAAATTCATCGAAGTGGGGAAGCTTGTGTTTTAAACCCACCTGATTGTTTCGTAACCATTTACCTGGTTTTAATGGATATCACCAAAACCAGATGGCTGATAGATATCGACACATCATCATTTTCTTTTAGCTGTCAGCTGTGTCTTTTTAGCCTACGACATTTTTGCATATGAACCATAATTAGTAGTTACAAAAAGTGCTAAATTCGAATTTGCGTATTGTCTTTGTCCTAGTCAACTCATAAGTGTGGTTCTGATGCAAAGGGGTTTTCATCAAACATTTAGTAGATATCGTTATTTAGAGCCGAACAGAAGTATGTCAATTAAAATCCAGGATATTCTAATTATTATCTTTGGCACCCATATGAAATAACTCGAAACCTTTTGGATTTAATATTGTATTGTGAATTAACCAAAAACTCATGTTATAGGAATTAACATTATTGGGACTGTTATTTCAATTCTCAGGCAACAGAAGAACGGCACAATAATAAAGGAGCATATATAGTCTTGAAATCCCCTAATTTTGACACCCCTATATTTCATACTTTTGAAGCTGTCACGCCAAGACCCAAGGTATGTGGCTTTGTTTTATTGTTTTCTTCATTAGCTACTTCTTCCACTGAATTCAAACAAACGAAATACCCAACATTTCCCCTGCTCGGATTGTTCTATAAAAGTTGTAACAAACAAAATGCCAATCATATACCCGTCCATCGTTATTTGACCTTGAAAAATGCAAGTCTAACATTTCTTCAACTTTAACCATGTTTCAAGTCAAAGTTGCAAACAGTACACTACAATTTTAGTATGTTATCTATATATGGTTTTCATCTAAAATTATTCCGGTTGACAGGTGAACCCATACTATGACTTTGAAGGCGTGATCGATTCCGATGAAGAATTAGATCTAATGATGATGGTGGAAAAGCTTCCTGAATGAGTCCATCTGCTGTAATTTTACCATGGAACTATTTCCTCATTTTGAACTTTTTGTTCCTTTCTTCCTCAGATCTATTCTTTATTGCATAGTTGTTGGTATAGGGAAGAAGTTAACTGCCCTTGCAAAATCTCAAATGTAGATTGTTACATCAAGTTTATATGTATATGTATACATTGGGCAGCCATAAGTCATTTTCTCAGAAGAAATGATGCTAATGAGGTTTGAAATTCATGCCCCGGAAATTGTACTCTGTCGCTCTCGTATGACAGCTTGTAATTTTTGTATCTTTATATTTGATAATGCTGACTGTAGCCAAATGTCACTTAGCATCAAGATTTCATCATCTTATATTTTTTTGTTGAAAGCTGGTCTCATGTAAAGAATGTAACCGATTTTCGGCCTCGGTTGAGGTTGACAATTCTGTCTCCGAGATTCTCTCTTCGTTTGGGGTTGTCGAAGGTTGACGGCAGTCAATTTTTTTTTTTTTTACTATCTGAATTTTATAGCGTATTAGGTGGTAAAATGGGCAGGTAAGTTGACTGATGAAAATGGGTCAAGTCAAAATACATTGTTTTTAGTAAAATATTTATGAAAATGTATATAATTTTTATTTTTTTTTACTATCTGAATTTTATAGCGTATTAGGTGGTAAAATGGGCAGGTAAGTTGACTGATGAAAATGGGTCAAGTCAAAATACATTGTTTTTAGTAAAATATTTATGAAAATGTATATAATTTTTATTTTTTTTCACCGCAAATGTACATGTTATATTAGTGTACAACTATATAAAGCATGCAGTGTTGTGAATGACAAAAATTTGTTGTAGATATATCACTTCCCTTTAATATAACGAGAAACTAAAAGGAACAAAGCTTTTTATCAACCACCTTTTATTTTAAAAATATAAAAGCTAAAGCTTCAGAAAATTCTTAATAGAACTACTGTCAAACATTTCTTAAATAATAATGTCTAATGAGATTAATAATAATCAATTTAACTGGCTCCGGATAGAAGCAAGGCGGCCAAAGAGCAAGTGAACGACCTCGTCCAGGCAGGAATCCTGAGAGAAGTAAAATACCAAAGTTGGGTAGCTAACCCAGTGATGGTAAAAAAGCACGATGGTGGATGGAGAATGTGTGTCGATTTTACAGATATCAATAAAGCATGCCCCAAAGACTGCTACCCACTTTCGGAGATAGACTGGAAGGTCGAATCTCTAGTGGGGTTCCGGCTGAAATGTTTTCTAGACGCCTACAAGGGCTATCATCAAATTCAAATGTACCCAACTGATGAAGATAAAACTGCATTTTACACAAATGAGGGTATTTTTTGCTACACGAAAATGCCCTTTGGCTTAAAAAATGCAGGGGCAACCTACCAAAGGCTGATCGATAAAACATTCGGAGGACAGATAGGAAGAAACCTGGAAGCATATGTGGACGATATGGTGATAAAAAGCAAAAGAAAGCAGGAAATGTTGAAAGATATCGAAGAAACCTTTCAGACACTTAGAAGCATAAACATGAAACTAAACCCGAAAAAGTGCCTGTTTGGAGCCGAGCAAGGACAGTTTCTGGGACACATAGTAACAAAGGAAGGATTCCATGCCGACCCGGGCAAGATCCGGGACATCCAAAATATGCAACCACCAAGAAATATCAAGGAGGTTCAGAGCCTGAATGGGAAGCTTGCGGCACTTCACCGATTTCTGTCCAAATCAGCGGATAGGTCACTTCCATTCTTTAAGACCCTGAAAGGCTGCTTGGAGAAGAAAGATTTCATGTGGACTGAAGAAGCAGAAAAAGCATTTCAGATGATAAAAGAATACATACGTCAACTCCCAATGATAACTGCTCCGGTCAAAGGAGAAACTTTGCAAATGTACCTGGCAGCCGGAACAGAGACTATAAGTGCAGTACTAGTCGCGACCCGGCCGGAAGGACAAATCCCAGTATATCACGTTAGTCGTGTGCTCCAGGGACCGGAAACAATGTGAGTCCCAAAAATAGATGATTAACTAAACCCGACTGGCAAGTACAACTAATCTTGATGGACAAGTTAAGTTTACGATCCAGATATGGATAACAGAAGCAATTGACTTAAAGTAAATAATAAGAACTAAATGGCTGAAACTATATAAGATATATATATGTATAATCAAGTATGTAGCATTGAGACACGTTGTTTCCTTTCTAATGTATTTGATTTATTGATATATAAACAAATACAAGGATTGTTGCGGAACAAAGATAAACACCCAAGTGTAAATATCTAAACAATCCTGAAAAACAAGTGATCTAAATAACTTGGAAATACTCGTAAGTTTACTTAGAGTATATCTCACAAGTTGCAATGCTAAAGTTTCAAGCCGTTTGCAAGTTGTGAGAAGACTTTGTATTTATAGACCAAGTCCATGATGATGTGGACAAGATCGTACAAATGTGGTTGTGAGCATTTAAGGAATTAAACCTAATTCCTTGCATGCTCATACTAGGAAGAGTATATAAGTCAGTTGATGTGACTTATAGTACTATGTTCCAAACCCATACTTTTACCTTGTACCTTTTATTAATAGATAAATCTATTAACTGGGTAAAGGTATGTAAAGTAAAAAGTCTTCCTCGTAATCAGTGTAAAGTGTTGTTAATACTTTATACTGAGATGCTTCAGTCTTCGATCTGGTAGAATCACTCTTTGCTCGCTTCTGAGATGATTCTCTTCTTCATACTTCAGTCTTTGACTTCAGAATGAATGCTTCAGATTTGCCTTGATCTGAACTGAAGTGAAGCTTCAGTGAAGGAATTCTGAGACATCTCAGAATTCTGTGCAGACGTCTTCACTAAACTTCAAGCTATTTCTGAACAAATTATACTTGGTCGATTTCCGACCTAACAAATTCCCCCTATTTGTTCTGAAATAGTGCATGCATTCCAGACTTCTATCTATACATGTTTGTAAGTCTGAAATACAAGTTTTTTGTTTAAGTTGTAAAAATTTTCTTAAGTACATCTTATAGATCATTGATGTCTCAGAATTTTACTTGGTTTTTCTAACTTAAACTTATCATCTACTTATTGGTTACAAGTTGCAACATATATATACAAACTGAAATGAATGTTACAAATGTAAATATATTACAAGTAAATGATAAACTGAAAAAGGAACTACTTCTTTGCATGCCTTGAACCAGAAGGTGCTTCAGTAGGTTTCCTCTTCAGTGGAGAATGATCCTTTTTACCAAACAATCTGCTTTCAATTTCTACCTTGGCTTGCATCTTTTGTTGTATTCTTGCTAACCATGCACCAGTCAAGGCAGATTTTGGTTTCCCCCTCAGAATCTGGATCATCTCCCTATGCTCTGAAATCCCAAATTCGTGAACTGAAACTTGATTATATTCTTCAGCTGCCCTACCTTCTCTTTTCACAATCAAGTCAAATAACTTCAATCCATCAGCCTTTGTAACTTCCATATCAATGATTTTGGCTGGATGCGATCGATGGTTTATATAATGATCATACTGATCCTTTTCATGTTTCCTTTGGATCTCAGCAGCATCATCAGATATTGGTTTGTGTGAAGTAAAGACAACATCACGAGAATCTTTCTTTGCAATCCTTGTTCCAGTTCTGGGCTTTGTGGGTGGTCTGGACAACTCTTTTTCTACCTTCAGAACTCCAGTCAGAATCTCTTTCTTCTTTATGGCCATTTCTTTTTCTCTATTTTTCACCAAGTCCTCAATGGACATTTTGAAAGTTAAATGGTCCAGCTTTTGTTCTAAGGGAGAGTAGTTTACCCCATATTCATATTCGAGCATTTCGACAACAGCCTTCTGCACTCTTGGATCATTTTTGATTTTCTGATATCTTTCTAGTGAGAGATCAAGAGCTGCAGCATCAATGTGATCAAGGGTTCCCATTTTCTGGTGTTGAACCCTTTCTCTTTCTTTATTCTCTCCCCACATAATAAATTGATTAGAGACTTGCTTCTGCAAAGTCTCTAATTTCTTGCTATCAGCATTTGGATCATGAAGTGGGTAGCCTTGTTCATCAACGTTTTCACCAACAACCAAACCAGAACCCTTAGCATTTTTCTTTGTTGGTTCTGCCACCACTTGGGCCTTTCCCTTATCTTTCTTTCCAGCTTCAGATTCGGGTTTCTGAACTTGTTCCCCCTGAACTGAGGTGCTACCAGATTGTACCTCAGTTTGCTTCTTGGTTGCTTCGATCATTTCTTGAGTACTAGCCAGCAAACCAATAGGCACACCACTTCCCCCTTTGGGAATCTCTAAAGGCATCTTAGCATAAAGGTCAACTGAAGTTTTAATTGCCTTTAGTGGTTCCCAACTTTGTTGTTCTAGGCATTCACAAATACCCTTTGTCATTGTAGCAAACTGAGCCCTTAATCTGAATGAAGAATTAAGGTTCAGTGCTTCTTGATCTTTTAAGTCTTTCAACATCTTTCTATCTTCTTCAGTGAAAGAAGTAGGGGGAGGAGGAGCAACAACAGTTTCTTTCTTCAGAAGAGTTAGAATTTCTTCTAACTGGTTGGATTGATTCTGAACTGAACCTTCAAGCTTGGACACTGAATCTTTTACTTCATTTACAGCCTTGTCCACTTTGTCATTTGTGTCTTTGGTCAGTTCAGCAATCATCATTCTAACTTCCATACAAACCTTCTCAGAAATAGAGTATGAAATCTGAGCAGTTAAGTTCTGAGTGAGCTCAGACTTCAGATTCTCCAAAATACCAGCACTAATAGAAGTCCCAAGTTCTTTCTCATTGACACTTGGCTTCTGAACCAACTCATGAACTTCACTTCCAACAGCCATAAACTCTTGCTTCAACAGCTCAACACTAGATGTCAAGTTGGCAACTACCGAAGCTTGCACATCTCTCTTGGTTAACCTGAAGGCTTCTCTGATTGCAGAGCTCACCTTGTTGCAAGTCATCACCAACTCATTCAGCTTCCCAACTACTAGTCCTTCATTTCCAGCAACCTTGGTTAACTCAGTTCCAAGGAACATCTGAGCACCTTTCATATCAGCCACTGAACTAGTATTGGCAGTTAGAGACTTGGTTAAATCCTCGACCCTAAGAATAAGGCTTTGGACTTCGGTTTGTGTTTTCTCTAACTGTGCTTCTATATTTAAAGGAGGTGGGGGCTGAGCAGAAGCAGGAGCAACAAATGGTAGTTTACCAAGCCCTTTCAGTACTTTATTCATTTGTAAATCGGTTGGACTCTCAGATTCTGTCTCAGAATCCAAGTCCTTCTCTATTGGGGCATCATAGTTGATAGGCGGTGGGATGTTATGAATTTGGGGGTGAAGAAATTGAAGTGATGGAGTGAAAGTGGGATCGGTGACATATGCAGGAGTAGTGCCTGGTGGAAAAATTGGATTTTGATGAGATGGTGGTGGTGGAACATAAGGCTCATTGTCTTGTTCTTGTTGGATTTCTGGGGGAGGAGGGGCGTTTGCGAGGATGGTGGCTGGCTCAGAATCAGATTGATTCGCCTCCAATAATCCCTCGTCAAACTCAAAGTCAGCAAGAGAATCAAGATTCTCCTGAGGTAGCTCATCGTCATCCCAGAAAGCATTCACTTTTGCAATCTGGTCAGATATGCCCTGGTTTGGGTCACTAGTACCTTCACCAGATTCTGGTTCAACATCTGCAGAAGCAGGTGCATCGTTACCAGATTTAACGATTGGCAACTTTTCTTTAGGTCGACTAACGGGTCCTACATTCTTTTGTAGCCCACTTAGTGACCTTTCTGAACCAGCTAGTGTGGCTGAGACAGTTTTATTGAATACCTGAAGCATTGCAGAGGAGAGTTCAGGCTCATTTTCAGCAGTAGATGCCTTTGAGAAATCTCTGCCATATTCAGGTACAGAAGCTTCAGGTCCAGCTTCATTATAAGCTTCTCCAAGTATATCCATAAAACACAAGCTTAGAAATCTTGGAAAGGCGATATGCAGGCTTCTTTTTCCTTTTAATTTTGTGATGAGCTGAGAGAAAAGAATCTCAGCAAAATCTGCCTGTATCCCATTCCAAATATAATACCCCATCTCAACTTGGGGTAACGAAAGTTGGTCCAACCCTCCATGGTTGCCACCAAGACTTTCCACAATCTGGGTCCAGAAGAACCTCCAGCAATTACCAAATCCAGACATAAATATGTGTCCGGAGGTCTTCAAATTACCATCAGTATCCTCCATGTCGCCATGACCGGTGGCGACTAGAACCTCCCTGAAATTGACTCCTTTGAGTCTTTTAGCAAACACCTGGGAAGGTTCGAGGTAGTTCAGATGAAGGGAATTTCTGAACCCCTCAAGAGTGATAACACACTTCTTGGTGCCCTCATTGAGAGTGAAGGAGATGGATTGATCATCTTTACTCACCACAGCAGTGTACCAGAATTCAAGCAAGTATCGATGATACAATGCCTGAGGATTAGCAGTCAACGCATAATGGAATGGGGATTGCTCCCAGAAATTATTGATTTTTCCCATTAGCGTTTTGGATTTCACATTTAATTGAGCCAAAAAATTGCTCATGTTAAATCGGATTTGAGACGGAGTGAAATTCTTTGGCCAAGTGGCAGATGTTTTCACATCATTTGATGGAGTGTATACAAAATTTATGAGCGATTTATGTTGCGAAGAAGATGATGATTTAGACATTTTAAGAATCGAAAGATGAAAGTGAAAGGAATATGAGAAGTTAAGGAACTTGAGAGTGAATAAGAGAGAGATTGATGATTGGAAAGTAAATGAAAAACGAAGTAAATGAAAGAATGAGAAAGGAATTTGAATTTAAGATGGAATATAAAATGATTTTCCAATTAAAAACAATTTCTGGGGTCAAGTCAGCATTTAATGCAGAGACGTTTGAGTGGCCCCACCCTGCAACACTTTTTCAGAAAAAGTACTCATTTCTTTCTCTTTTACGGCGCAACTTGTGTGATACATAAGCATGACCAACGTAAGTTGAAAACATAGTATGCAGTAGGTCACGTGTACACGCAACTGACCAAGTATCAAAAATATCTTGAAAAGATTGATGTATTTCAGTGATGACTTAACAAATTCTGAGCATGGTCAGTTCCAAAAAGATCTGAACCATCTCAGTTAATAAAATTCAACTGAAATATTTTTGATTTTCTGAAGTGCTTCAGTTAAATACATTTTTCTGAGCAAAAAGGTTCCCCCTCAAAAATGAAGGTTTATTTTAACGTTTGAAAAATATTTAACATTCCCCCTGAAATGATGATCCATGAATTAATAAGTGCCCAGATAGTATCACAAAGGCGTTCGATAGCTAGGCGAGCAAAAAATTACATGGATCGCTCAGACTGGTGAACCAGATCAGTGTCACTGAGGCGTTCATAACAAGATTACCAGTCTAAGGATTTAACATACCCAATTCACTGACTAGATGTTTAAAGGTTTTGACATCTAAAGGTTTTGTAAAAACATCAGCGAGTTGCTTATCAGTGGGAATAAAGTGCAATTCAATATCTCCTTTCAGAATATGATCACGGATGAAATGATACCTGAGGTCGATGTGCTTGGTTTTCGAGTGCATCACAGGATTGTGAGATATGGCAATGGCACTAGTGTTATCACAAAAGATTGGAGTCTTTGTGTAAGTAACACCATAATCAGTCAGCTGGTTTTTCATCCATAAAATCTGAGCACAACAACTTGCTGCAGAAATATACTCAGCTTCTGCAGTGGATAGTGATACTGCAGTCTGCTTCTTACTGGTCCAGCTTACTAATTTGCCACCAAGGAAATGACACCCACCAGTGGTACTTTTCCTGTCTATCTTGCAACCTGCATGATCAGAATCTGAATAACCCATTAGATCTAGACTAGAGCCTTTGGGATACCAAAGACCCAGTCTGGGGACACCCTTAAGGTATCTGAAGATCCTTTTAACAGCATTTGCATGTGCTTCTCTGGGATCAGACTGAAATCTAGCACAAAGGCATGTTGCAAACATTATGTCTGGTCTACTTGCAGTTAAATACATCAGTGAACCAACCATACCACGATATTTTGTATGGTCCACTGGTTTTCCATGTGGATCAGAATCCAAAGTTAATGGAGCAGAAATAGGAGTATCTTTTGATGAGACTGAATCAAATTGATATTTCTTTAATAAATCTCTGACATATTTTTCCTGGTTTATGAAAATACCATCTTCAGTTTGTTTTACTTGAAGTCCCAGAAAATATGTCAGTTCACCCATCATACTCATTTCATACTCAGAAGACATGATTTTAGAAAATTTTCACACATCTTCTCATTTGTAGAACCAAACACAATATCATCAACATAAATTTGTACTAAAAGGATATCACTTTTATCATGCAATATGAACAAAGTGTTATCAATTGCACCACGTTTAAAACCATTTTTAAGAAGATGTTTAGTAAGAGTATCATACCAGGCTCTGGGTGCTTGTCTCAGACCATATAAGGCTTTGTTCAGTCTGTACACCCAATGTGGTTTTTCTTCATTGATGAACCCTGGTGGTTGATACACATAAACGACTTCTTCTAGTTCTCCATTCAGGAATGCACTTTTGACATCCATTTGATAGACTTTAAATTGATGATGAGCTGCAAAAGCTAAGAATATTCTGATAGCTTCAAGTCTAGCAACTGGTGCAAAAGTTTCATCAAAATCTATTCCCTCTTCTTGTGCATATCCTTTTGCAACAAGTTTTGCTTTGTTTCTGATGATATGACCATCTTCATCCATCTTGTTTCTGAAGACCCATCTTGTCCCAATTGGTTCCTTCTTCATGTTACTGGGACAAGGAACGAGTTCCCATACATCGTTTCTTTTAAACTGGTTGAGCTCATCTTGCATGGCTTCAACCCAGCTTGGGTCTTGCATAGCCTCGTCAATCTTCTTGGGTTCAATTAGAGATAAGAAGCTGACGTTTAAGCATTGATCGCTTGTGGCTCTTCTGGTCTGAACCCCTCTACTGGACTCTCCAATAATTTGCTCGATTGGATGTGCTTTAGTCCATTTAGAGTATTGACCAGGATGAATAATGATATCAGTGCAAGAACTTCTCTGAGTAACTTCAGGAGGAGCTTCAGAAAATACATCTTCAGCTTCTTCTTCTTCCTGCCGATCATGACTTGCATCATGAAATTCTTCAGAATGAGGTTGCTCAGTGGAGCCTGATATCAGAGGAGAAGCAGCATGTACATCTGATCCAATAGTCAGTTCAGAAGGTAGTTTGAAACTGACTGGAGGATAAAATGGAATGTTGCTAGGCTTTTTTATTGTTGGTTCTGAACGGAGATGTTCAGAAGCAGGTTCAGGTGACTGATCAGTTTCAGCAATAGGATCAGAATCACCAAAACTTATTGGACTTTCTGAGGGTGGTACAGGAATGGAATTTTTAAAGATTGCAGAATTGGATTCATCAAAGGTAACATGAATTGACTCATCAACCTTTTCAAGTCTCTTGTTAAAGACTCTAAAGGCTTTGCGATTTGATGAATATCCTAGGAAGTATCCTTCATCAGCTTTTGCATCAAATTTTCCAAGCTGACTTGAATCATTCAGAATGTATACTGGACACCCAAATACATGGAAGTATCCAATATTAGGCTTTCTATTTCTGAGTACTTCATAGGGGGTCTTCTTGTGTCTTTTGACATAAACAGATCTGTTCTGAGTGTAGCATGCAGTTGCAACAGCTTCAGCCCAGAAATTCTTGGGAAGACCAGATTCATTCAACATACTTCTAGCAGCTTCAATCAGCGTACGATTCTTTCTTTCAACAACACCATTCTGCTCTGGTGTGTGAGCTGAGGAGAAGTTCTGAGATATGCCAGTTTCAGTGCAGAAGGACTCCAGAGTGGCATTTCTGAATTCAGTGCCATTGTCACTTCTGAGCTGACAAACTTTTCACTTGTGTTTGAGCTCAATTTGTTTGATGAGAGCAATGATTTCAGCAGCAGCTTCACTTTTGGACCTGAGGAAAATCACCCAGCAGTATCTTGTATATTCATCAACGATGACAAGGGTGTACTTCTTTCCTGCTCTGGTCTGAACATTCACTGGTCCAAAAAGGTCCATGTGAAGCATATGAAGAGGTTCAGTTATACTAAAGCTTTGCTTGGTCTTGAATGAAGCTCTTTTCTGCTTACCCATTTCACAACCTGGACATGGCTTGTCTTTGTTGAAGGACATAGAAGGTATCCCATCAACAAGTTGTTTTCTAGACAACTTATTAATGTTTTTGAAATTCAGATGGGATAATCTCTTGTGCCACAGCCAGTTTGTGTCTTCATCTGCCTTTGAATAGAAACATTGTTCAGAGGTAGAAGGATTCATATCAATGACATAAATGTTTCCCTTCCTTGGTGCAATCAGTACCACCTTTCCATCCCTGTTGAATATGGTGCCTTGTGAAATATCAAATAAAACCTTGAAGCCATCATCACACAGTTGACTGACACTGATCAGGTTATATTTCAAACCGTTCACATATGCAACACGTGTGAATTTGACTTGACCATTATTCACCACACCATATCCCTCAGTTTTCCCATTACCATCATTTCCAAAAACTATTGAGGGCCCCTCTTGCACCCTATATTCCTCTAGCAGGGTCTGATAACCAGTCATGGTTCGGCCAGCAGCACTGTCCAGAAACCATATATTCTTCTTTCGGTCTCCCTGCACACAAACAAAGATTAGTTCTTTTTGGGAACCCATCTTTGGATGGGTTCACTAGACTCTCCCTTAGCAGTCTCAGATTTCTTTGGTTCATAAGGAACAGAAGGATCAAAGGGGATTTCAGTCATTATTTCAGATGACAAGAAAATAGTTGGTTTGATGGGGTTTTCAACCTTTTTCTTTTCAGATTTCTTCTTGGTTTGCTTAGAAAAAGGTTTTGTGTTTTGTTTAGGTTGAAGAGGAGGAGTTTCAACATTTTTTAAACGTGCATTACAGCTCTGCACTTGTCTAGCCAATAGTTGAAATTGACTTTCTAACCTTAACAAAATTGATTCTTCATTAGACATCTGAGCCTTACCAGAATCTGAGGTAGATGGCTCAGTGGGGGAGAAATTTTTCTTCTTCTTTAGGTCTTTAGGAACCTTAGATGAAGTCTGAGGGAATGGCTTTTTGGATTTACCCTTGCTTTCTGAAACAGTTGTCTGAGCTGTTTCAGATTTGCCCTCAGATTGTTCCTGAGCTTTATTAGTTACAGTTTTCTGCTTGCCAACTTTAGGAAAAATGATTTCAGGTTTTATTTCCTTTGGAAGTGCATCTAAATCAGTGATTATAGATGCCAAATGAAGATCACCAGACTCATATGCTGCTCTTTGTGATGTAAAAGTATTTTTAATTGCAGCATCTGGCCTTGGTGCTTTCATCCAAGATTTAATGATTGCTTGTTCTTTTTCAAGGATGGATTTTAATTCTTCCTTTTCCAATTCCAAAGTTGCAACCATAGACTGATAACTTTTTAGAGCCAATTGAACATCTTTCAGTTCTTTTAGTCTGGCATGACTGGCGTTCAGTTCAGAAGCATTGTTTTCAAACATTTTTAGGCTTTCTGAACGCACTGTCTCAACAAAAGAGATGTCAGCCTCTAAAAGAACCAAAAGGTCCAGTTTGTGTTCCTCATTATTTTCAAAGCCAAAATTACTGACCTTTTTCATTACAATATCCACCCAGCGACCAGATTCAACATCGGATTTGACCAAATGACCTTGATCTTCTTGTGCCATGAAACACATGTCCCTTACTTCTTCTTCATCGTCAGATGATTCATCAGAATCTTCCCATTTTTCAGTTTTGGCAATCATACAACTGTTGCTTGAGTTGTCTTGTGCCAGAAGAGCCATATGTGCCTTTAACTTCTTGTATTTGGCCTTATAGCTGTCATCAGATTTCTGAAAAATAGAATGGTTAGGAGCAGATTGTGATGATGATGGTTGACTAGATCTGCATTCCTTCATGAAATGTCCTTTCTTGCCGCATTTAAAGCATTCAAGATTGGACTTGTCAATAGAAGCACTGGAAGCAAAGGGTTTGCCAGATCGATTTGACTTGGCCTTAAAACGATTGAACGTTTTAGCCAGCATGGCAACCAGATCATCATTGTCATTCTCATCACAATCATGAGTAACATTAGCAGAGACACCAGTTTTTAACATTTCAGAAACCATCTTCTTCATCGAGTCAAAGATGTCACTCTCAGAAGATAGTAGAGCAGTATTATGTGGTTCAGAATACTGAACCATACCAGAACTGGTAGAAACATGGTTTTTGGCATCTTGCTCAGCCAAAGCTCTCTCAGCTTTGTTTTCTTCAGTATATCTGAAGGCTCCATAAAGGGAAGCAAGAGTGTGACTGTGCAAAGTTTTGCCTTGTCTCAAGACCAAGATTAAATTTTCCCATTTGGAAGGCAAAATGTCACAAAATTTTTCCAACAAAATTTCTTTATCTTTGGTTACACCCAGGGCTTTCAGTTGATTTACCAGATTTGTGAATCTGATGTAAGTTTGAGTTAAGGTTTCCCCAGGGACAGCAAAAAAAGACTCATATCTTTTGTTTAAAGCAACTTTTCTTGTGACAATTGTCTCATTTGTGCCTTCAAACTGTGTCATTAGTTCCTCCCACATTAATTTGGAGTTTTCAAGTAAAACAAGAGTGGGCATTAGGGTTTCAGGAACTGCATATAAAATCATATTTTGTAACTTGGTGTCAAGGTCTACAAGTCTATGATCTTCCTCAGACCAATGATCCTTCTCCTTAGGTGACTGCCTAGGAGTCCCATCGGTATTTCTGACAACAGTAGAAGCATTCATGGGGACAAAGGGTCCTTCTTTTAAGATATCGGGCAAATGTCTTTCAACACCAGCAATATACTTTAGCATGCAAGCTTTCCATGTTTGAAAGTTTTCACTGTTCCCATCAAACTTGGGAACAGGATTGTTTGGAAAGTGTACGTGTACATTGTGAGATGATATATTGTTGTTGATGACAGGGGGTGGAGTAGTGTTATTAGGGTCAGGACGTTCTTGTTGAAAGTCAGCCATCTATGTAGAACAAAGGTTAATGAATTGATATAATTCAACCTTAAGGCTCTGATACCAATTGTGAGTCCCAAATATAGATGATTAACTAAACCCGACTGGCAAGTACAACTAATCTTGATGGACAAGTTAAGTTTACGATCCAGATATGGATAACAGAAAAGCAATTGACTTAAAGTAAATAATAAGAACTAAATGGCTGAAACTATATAAGATATATATATGTATAATCAAGTATGTAGCATTGAGACACGTTGTTTCCTTTCTAATGTATTTGATTTATTGATATATAAACAAATACAAGGATTGTTGCGGAACAAAGATAAACACCCAAGTGTAAATATCTAAACAATCCTGAAAAACAAGTGATCTAAATAACTTGGAAATACTCGTAAGTTTACTTAGAGTATATCTCACAAGTTGCAATGCTAAAGTTTCAAGCCGTTTGCAAGTTGTGAGAAGACTTTGTATTTATAGACCAAGTCCATGATGATGTGGACAAGATCGTACAAATGTGGTTGTGAGCATTTAAGGAATTAAACCTAATTCCTTGCATGCTCATACTAGGAAGAGTATATAAGTCAGTTGATGTGACTTATAGTACTATGTTCCAAACCCATACTTTTACCTTGTACCTTTTATTAATAGATAAATCTATTAACTGGGTAAAGGTATGTAAAGTAAAAAGTCTTCCTCGTAATCAGTGTAAAGTGTTGTTAATACTTTATACTAAGATGCTTCAGTCTTCGATCTGGTAGAATCACTCTTTGCTCGCTTCTGAGATGATTCTCTTCTTCATACTTCAGTCTTTGACTTCAGAATGAATGCTTCAGTCTTCGATCTGGTAGAATCACTCTTTGCTCGCTTCTGAGATGATTCTCTTCTTCATACTTCAGTCTTTGACTTCAGAATGAATGCTTCAGATTTGCCTTGATCTGAACTGAAGTGAAGCTTCAGTGAAGGAATTCTGAGACATCTCAGAATTCTGTGCAGACGTCTTCACTAAACTTCAAGCTATTTCTGAACAAATTATACTTGGTCGATTTCCGACCTAACAAATTCCCCCTATTTGTTCTGAAATAGTGCATGCATTCCAGACTTCTATCTATACATGTTTGTAAGTCTGAAATACAAGTTTTTTGTTTAAGTTGTAAAAATTTTCTTAAGTACATCTTATAGATCATTGATGTCTCAGAATTTTACTTGGTTTTTCTAACTTAAACTTATCATCTACTTATTGGTTACAAGTTGCAACATATATATACAAACTGAAATGAATGTTACAAATGTAAATATATTACAAGTAAATGATAAACTGAAAAAGGAACTACTTCTTTGCATGCCTTGAACCAGAAGGTGCTTCAGTAGGTTTCCTCTTCAGTGGAGAATGATCCTTTTTACCAAACAATCTGCTTTCAATTTCTACCTTGGCTTGCATCTTTTGTTGTATTCTTGCTAACCATGCACCAGTCAAGGCAGATTTTGGTTTCCCCCTCAGAATCTGGATCATCTCCCTATGCTCTGAAATCCCAAATTCGTGAACTGAAACTTGATTATATTCTTCAGCTGCCCTACCTTCTCTTTTCACAATCAAGTCAAATAACTTCAATCCATCAGCCTTTGTAACTTCCATATCAATGATTTTGGCTGGATGCGATCGATGGTTCATATCACTACTACAAACAGGGCTATCCTTGACCCGCTTTTTATGACCCACGCTAATAGATGACGCGCAAAGTGAGAAGTCATAAAAATAATGTCATAATTTGTAAAAACTGAAGGGTTTATGACACGCATTTTTTAGTGTCATAAAAAAAGGTACGGTAACACGGGGCTACAGTGTTTCTTATTATACAAAATCTTCTTTCCTGCTGAAATAAACCCAAAAATCCTCTTTTCCTGGGTCCGGGGCAGGGTTGATCCTGACAAACCCCGACGGGCAGGAGTTCACGTACGCTCTACGGTTCAATTTCAAGGCATCCAATAATGCATCCGAGTATGAGGCACTTCTAGCCGGATTAAGAATTGCAAGACAAATGAAGGTAGACCACATACATGCGTGTGTTGATTCGCAGATAGTGGCTTTCCAAGTTGATGGCACGTATGAAGCAAAAGAGCCAATAATGAAAAAATACTTGGAGAAAATATTGGAGATCAAGAGACAATTCAAAACTTTCAGAATACAGAATATAAGCAGGAACAAGAACAAAATAGCTGATGCGTTAAGCAAATTGGCTTCAACTTCTTTTGCTCACTTAACCAAGAAAGTGTTGGTGGAAACCCTGGAGAAAAGCTCAATAGAGGAAGAAATCATTGCGGCACCAGTGGAAGAAGAAGGTCCCAACTGGATGACACCAATTATATCATACTTGTCTAACGGAAGCCTTCCGGAAGACAAGGACGAGGCACGAAAAATAAGAGTAAAGGCACCCCAGTTTACCCTGCTGGAGGGCATCTTGTACAAAAAATCTTATCTAGGACCCATGATGAGATGCATAGGCCCCAGACAAGCAAGAGAAGTGATCCATGAGCTACATCGAGGGGCCTGCGGCCTACATTCCGGACCAAGAGCAATAGTAAGAAAAATGATGACCATGGGATACTACTGGCCCTCGATGCACGGAGACACGACTGATGAACTCCGCTCATGCGATTCATGCCAGATCAATTCGTGCACCACCAAAATTCCAAAAAATGATATGATATCTGTTACGGCAGCATGGCCGTTCATGAAATGGGGGATAGACATCATGGGGCCATTCCCGAAAGCCCCGGGCAACCTCAAATTCTTGGTGGTCGCAATCGACTATTTCACAAAGTTGGTGGAGGCCAAGCCACTGGCAACAATTCCGGGAGACAAATGGAGAAGTTCGTATGGGAGCAAATTGTAACAAGATTCGGAGTCCCTAAAACCATCGTCAGTGACAATGGAAAGAAATTCAGAGATGGAATCTTCAAAGAATTTTGCCAAGGTTTAGAGATTGAACAATCCTTCACTTCCGTAGCCCACCCTCAGGCTAACGGTCAAGTGGAAGCGACAAACAAGAATATTGTGAAGGGAATCAAAGCTAGGTTGGGAAGGTGCCAAACTGGGTGGTTAGATGAAATTCACCATGTACTATGGGCGCACAGAACTACCCCGAAGACCAGTAATGGCGAAACCCCATTCAGCCTAGTGTACGGAACAGAAGCAATGATCCCCGCGGAAATAAGTGTTCCAACCCTCCGGAGAGGCATTGATATGGCAACCAATGAAGAAGAACTGAGAAGCAACCTAGACTTGCTAGAAGAAAGAAGAGAAGTAGCCTTCATCAAAGAAGCCATTTACAAAAAGCAAATAGAAAAATATTACAATAGCAGGGTTCGAAAGGAAGCATTCATGCCCGGAGATAAAGTGTTCCGAAACAACGAAGCAAGCAAAGCCGAAAAGTTGGGGAAGCTGAGCGCACAATGGGAAGGGCCGTACGAAGTCACAGAAGCTACCGGCAATGGAGCCTATAAACTGGCCACCCTCGATGGCGAAGAGCTTCCAAGAACATGGAATGCAAACCAATTGAAAAAATGTTATGTAATTAGTCACAACTGAGTTTGTTATTTGATCAATCATTTTAAGTACGCCCTACGGCTGACAGTTTGAGCCTAGGAGCAACATTTGTAAGTTTGAAGAATGAAATGGAAATAGTAACGCCCATTTAGTCAGCGCAAACTCTAGTAATCGTTTTCTAAGTATTTTAATTCCGCACACGCTCCGGCTAACGGAATAAAATACAATTTTGTTAAAATTATCTCTAAGTATTTTAATTCCGCACACGCTCCGGCTAACGGAATAAAATACAAATTTGTTAAATTATCTCTAAGTATTTTAATTCCGCACACGCTCCGGCTAACGGAATAAAATACAAATTTGTTAAATTATTTCTAAGTATTTTAATTCCGCACACGCTCCGGCTAACGGAATAAAATACAAATTTGTTAAATTATTTCTAAGTATTTTAATTCCGCACACGCTCCGGCTAACGGAATAAAATACAATTTTGTTAAAATTATCTCTAAGTATTTTAATTCCGCACACGCTCCGGCTAACGGAATAAAATACAAATTTGTTAAATTATCTCTAAGTATTTTAATTCCGCACACGCTCCGGCTAACGGAATAAAATACAATTTTGTTAAAATTATCTCTAAGTATTTTAATTCCGCACACGCTCCGGCTAACGGAATAAAATACAAATTTGTTAAATTATCTCTAAGTATTTTAATTCCGCACACGCTCCGGCTAACGGAATAAAATACAAATTTGTTAAATTATCTCTAAGTATTTTAATTCCGCACACGCTCCGGCTAACGGAATAAAATACAATTTTGTTAAAATTATCTCTAAGTATTTTAATTCCGCACACGCTCCGGCTAACGGAATAAAATACAAATTTGTTAAATTATCTCTAAGTATTTTAATTCCGCACACGCTCCGGCTAACGGAATAAAATACAAATTTGTTAAAATTATTTCAAGCATAACACCCTGCATAGCACAATAATATGGCCTACGGCCCACATATACATATAAACATAAAAAGTAAATTGTACGACGCCAAAAGAGGCTTACAGGCCATAATACTTAATTATTTTTGCCAACAAAGGCACATAGAACATCAACAAATTGTTCGAGGAAATCAGCAAACCATAAACCATGGGAAGATCAAGAAGAAACAACAGCCGAAGTAGCACGGGAAGAAGAGGCAGCCGGAGTAGCATCAGCGGGAGAGACGGAGGTAGCACTCTTGTTAGGCCAGGGAGTGGGTTCTAGGGCTACCAAACCGGCAAAAGTAAGCTCGCGACCAGCAGCAAGATTGTGCAAATATGGAAACTTTGTATCCACGAGCTTCTTGCCCGCTTCCTGCAACTCCGCGAGAGCTTCGGGATTATAACCTTTCATGGTCTCAATCTCCAGCTCTGGTTTGTCTTTCTTCATGTCCTCTAGATAACGATGCACACCGAGAGCAAGAGCCTTCGCCTGAACAACACCCATGGCTTTGGCAAACTCAAAGCTGCCGAGGAGCCTGCGAACGAAGCCGGGTATAGCATTCAAGATGGATCCCTATCGGCGTGCAACTCATCACACTCACGGCCAAAGGATTTCACTTGCTGGGACAAATCTTTCTCAACATCAGAAGCCTTTGATAATTCAACCGTCAGCGACTCACATCTTCCGGTAGCATCTTTGCAGCGTTGCTCCCAACTCTTCTTTTCAACCTCAAGCGTAGAAAACTTCTCACGAAGGAGCTCCAGCTCTTTTTCGGCAACCTCAGTCCTTTCTTTCTCAAACTTCACCTCTGCCTTCAAATCGGCAACCGTAGATTCCACCTCTCATCATCCAGTTTTCTAAGTTGACGCTTCAATATACCATTTTCCTTAACAACATTCCTCGAATGATCTTCCAACACCTTAATCCTATGAATATACCCAGCCTACAAGCAAAAAACAAATTCAGAAAATAATGAAGTAGAATGAAAAGCATTATACCGAAGGGTTACCTGCACATGCATCTGACGAATGACCGCATCATTAGCGTAATCCTGAAACTGCCCAGTATACAGTTCGGACAACCTTTTCATCCTGGTCGGAGCAACCACCCTCGTGACATATTGAAGACGCTCTTCCTCTTTCCGGAGTAAGCTCCGGCAAGGAATGTTGTCAAATGTCATGGCTAAGGGTCCTTCTCCCTCGGGAAGGTCCGGCAACTTGAAATCCGGACCAACAGTATCTGTACGATGAAGAGGCGGATCGGGGTAAGGTTCGTAAAAACCCCCAGACACACTATCACTTTCACTAGAGGAGGAAACTGCAAGAAATTGTTTTTCAACCTCTAGACTGAATCCTGAAATTTTTTGAAGACTAGCAAGTGACTTACCTTTCCCAGGAACGTACTCCGAAGTCATTTCAATACCTTTCCGAAACCTACTTTTGCCACTCGAAGAGGGTTTGTCCACAGCACCACCACCTTTCCTGGACTTCTTCACAGGTTCATCATCTTCAACCACACGCTTCTTTTTCCTTTTGAAATCTCCCCGTACACGAGCCGAAGACCCCTCGGTCTCTTCAGCAGCAGTAGCAGAGACATTCTCAAGAACAATAACTTCCGGACCATAGTCAATATCCTTCTGAACAACAGGTCTTTGCCCCTCCGGGAGATCGGGAATGAAGTCGGCCGTCTCATACCTAGCATTCAGAAACTGGGTAAAATCCATCACTGCAAAAAAGAGAGCCAGACTTAAGTAAAAACCACAAAAAAAGGGGGAAAAGAAAAATAGAAAGCCTAGGACTCCGTACCCTCCCCGTCTAGACCCCTGATTATTGGAGTGGCCGGAGAGTGCAACCAATCTTTTCTCAAGCGGGAAAGAAACAGGATGGGTTCCGGGAGTGGCCTCCAGAACACGGGAGAACGAGACAATAGTTTATACATATCAACATCAAAACCATCAAAAGGAATAGCATCGTTCAACGCGCCTTTGGCTAAAACAGTACTACGAAAAACTAAAGCCCTAGGATAATTAGAATGGACAACGGAGGAATTCACGTAAAAAAATTTGGACTTCCATCCTTTCTGGGAATCTTTAACTCCCTTCACTACTTCTGCACAACCGACTTTCTTTTCTATGGTAAACCAATCTCCGGCGCTACCTAACTTGTAAAACCTCCGGAACAATGTGACCGTAGGCTCACCCTTGTGAGCGCGACACCAAGCCTCAAACATGGTTATACGGCAAGCACCGAAAGGAGTAAGTTGAGAAACGTGACACCCAAAGTGATTCAAGACTGCTAGAAAAAAGTCGGTGAAGGGTAAGCGAACATTACCTAAAGAAAACGTATCGAAATACAAAACGACCTTGCCGGCCGGAGCGTTTTCGGCCGTATCAGTAGGAAGAGGGACAGTATAGCCTAGAGATGGAGGAAACCTATATTTACTTAAGAACCAGACGAGGTCCTCCCGGCATATGCTACAAAAAGTGGTTTTCTTATCTCTACGGTTACCCATTAATAATACTGAGACTGGATCTATGCAAAAAACAAACCTTACGATAACTAAAACCTACCTGAAATTGAGCCGGAAGCCCTACGGACAAAGCGGAGCAGAGAAAAAGGGGAGAGAACAAAATGAAAAGGACGAAATAAAATGAAGGAAAGAAGGGGTATTTATAGGCAAAAGTGGAGGCACTGTAGCGGCACTGTGGAGGCACTGTAGCGGCGCCTGGTTCGATGTGACGCGGATGAATGCCACGTGTAATCGCACTTCGCTGGCGTGGCTGCCACGTGGCATAACAAAAAAATAAAATAAAAAAAATTTAAGGGAAAGACACGTGAATGTCACATGCGCAAATTTTCACGACACCCCAAGAAAGAGACGTTCCGGATCCTAAGCAAACTAATAGACATGACCCGAAGCCTAGCGTCGCTCCAATAACCGCAACACTAGGCTGGGGGGCTTGATGACGCACACCCTTCGGCTTAGTCTACGGACGATATTAAGACCGTGGCTTGACCTTAATCCGGAGCCGATTACATCAAGACACAATGACGTCTATGCTCGTACAACTGCAGAGTCGTACTGGGACCTCTGAGCCAAAGAGACAAAGTTTGTTAAACTACACGACGCACCGAATAACGGCCTCCTGCCATGGAGACGTCATACACCAAGGACCACCCTTCCTTGGTGCCTATAAATAACAGGCCTTTGCCCCAAAGGAGATCCAATCTGATGCATCACATATTCACACACACATTTAATACTTGGTAGCGTGGAAGTTGTACATACCTCCACACCAACTGGGAACCGCTAGCAAGTCATCGTAAAACCTTTTCACGTTCTAAACAAGATTGAACCCCCCAGAAATTAAGTATAATATATACATATTAGGCCCGTGTAAATTTATGCTTATACACAACCCAGATTTCATGTGCTTTAAATTGAGCATAAAATATAATCTTGATATATATATTTTGTTGCTGGCCCTGCAAATCCACAGTATGCTTTTGTAAAAGAATAACATGAAGCAATTAGTGAGTTTCATTTATCTTTTTCTAGATGGAATATTTCAATACGCCTCCATTGTAAAATTTCTACCTTTGGCAAGGTGGCCCTTGGAAATCCATGAGATCTTCATGCCTTTAAATATAGCATTATTATTTTTAACGTGACTTGAACCCATAATTTTATTTTATTTTGGGACATAATGATACCGCCATGTCACAATCCCTTTGATTAATATAAGCTTTGCGAAAGCATTTTTTATTTAAAGGTCAACCAAAAAAAATGTCTGGCTATCGAGGATGGTTCAATGGTAAAAGGTATCAAACTTGAGATCAAAAGGTCTCACATTTTTATCTTCATTTTCTCATACCAATCGAGTCAGAGCTAACATACAAAGGTAACTAAACATCCCACATGTAAAATATGTTATGTAACAAGGATGTATCAAATGAAATCAATTAATAACATATTAACATGATGACATGATTGGTCCTCTGTTTATTTTCTCTCTTTTTTCTGATATATAAAGATCAATGTGCATTTGGACGATCTCTAGTAAAATATTGGACGTATTACCTATACATTATTAAGAGTATATCACTATTGATGGATTTTATGCCCTCATCAAACAAAATTATATATTGTTTGGTTTAGCAAAAGTCTTTAGTCGTCATTGATAGATGGAAATGTCAAATGTGTCACCAATTTGGGGCCATGCTACTTATATTGTGGCACCAAATACTTGTCCTTGAGAAAAATGTAACTCTAATCAATTATAGATGTGGGCCGTGGGCCTTAAGTGGTCCGTAATTAACACATGCTCCATGAAAAGGCCGACACTTATTTTATTATTTTTTTAATTCCTTCACAACTTCAGTGCAAATATGCAGCTTACAAAGGTTAAAATGTTAGTTTCATTAGAGATTTGGAGGACTTGCAGAGAGTTACTACTGAATGTGATCTTTTAAAATTCTCATGATCAGTAGCTACGAATATATGTCATTGCAAGTTTTGGGGTCAGTAGTCTATATCGCCAGTATAGAATGTGTTTGGTTATGAACAACTAATATTGTTAGGGAGCTGATATTCGTACCACAACAATTAATAAATTTACCACAACTGCGCAACACATATTTGTACAATATGTTGTAAAGCTTGTACACTGTGGTACATTTATCATTTTCTGTGGTACATTTATCATTTCCCATATTGTTATGTTAGATGTCGATGTAAATCATGCCGGTTTCTGTTTATTTAAAATTTTAATTTATAAATATATATTAAAAAATTGATCTAATGACTTATAATTTATTAGCCAATCATATCTTTCTTTTTTTTTAAATTGGACATTGTTTATGCCAATAATTTCACAAGTTTTTCAGTTTTTGGTGACGAAATTTTATGTCGCTAAACCAACCGACGATTTCGTCAGGAAAATTGGGTCGCAAAAAATGGAGTGGCAGTAAAAAATTTTCGTCGCAATAAACATGACGGGAAAATTTTATCACCCGGCGAAAATAAGAAAAAATGAAAAATAAAACATGTTTAGAAAAATATATTATTTTTGGTTGCAATAAACATTTTATTTAAAAATCAAAAATATAATTATTTCGTCGCAATAAAAGTTTTCGTTGCAAAGCTTCTGGTTTGACTACGAAAGTCAAAAAGTAAACTTTTTTGTCGTTTAGCGGGTTTTTTGTGACGAAATTTGTTTCGTCGCAAGAAACCGGATTTCTTGAAGTGCGAGAATAATGGTATTGACAACAGGATGTTTCTTAGGAGTTGGTCAAATAAACTTGAATTTAAATAAATTCATTATAAGCCGAACTTAGCTAACGACAATTAAAGAATTAAGCCGATGTCCACGGTGGGTAGAACATTACAAGAATATTCACATTTAGCAAAGAGTTTCTTGTAATCATGCCCTCACCATAGCTCGCTAAAAGAGAAAATAGATGAAAAATGTGAATTTTTTTTTTTGTAAATATGGAAAATGATAATGATAGCTTTAAGGGTTGTGATAACACAAGCTAGATTAAGAATTCATGTTAAGTGTGAGAGAGAGAATGAGAGAAAGCTTATAAATGTACAGTAAATGGAAATATTATTATAAAGGCTAACCATACAAAGTTGGTGGTGGAGGGATATTTATATACAAAGCTAATTACACTTAACACCCCTCCACACTTATACTAACATCCTTTAAGTTACACAAAAATACAAAACTAGCACTAATTCTATTTAATTCTAACAATCTCCCCCTTTAGTGCAACTTTGTTGATTGTAGCTTAACTGGTTCTTCTCTTTTTCTTCTTCTGCCTTCTGTTTCTTTTCTTGGTTGATGATTCGGGCTGGGGTTTTTTGAATTGAATGATCTTTGAAGGCTCGCTTCTTGTATTCACTATACTTTTCTTTCCAGAAGCGTCTGGGAATGAAATGATACTTCGGGTCAGTTAGTCGGTTGGGTGGTTCACTGATGTTGTCGGCAAAGTTCACAGGAGGGATGTCATGAGGCCCGAATTCATGGTTTGGTGAGTATCTGACCCAAGTGCCTTCTGGAACATGAATCACTCCAGGACGTTCTTTTGGTGTTCTTGCTTTCATAATCAGTCTGGTCCTGTTCCTGTGATTGATCTTTGCTTTGATCTTCTCAATCACCTTCATCATTCTTTTCTTTTCTTTTTCTGACTCTTCGAACTCATAAAGACTTTCAAACACATTCTGGCATTGCAACAAAGTACCATCAGAATATTTGGAGAGTTCGTCGAGTCTGATGAAGATCTTGTGCCCTTGTTCACTTATGAATACAAACCCTCGGGGATTATCAAACATGGCACCGGTGTTGAAATTTTCTATGTTCACACCTTGAATCCTTTGGTTGGGCACGGTTAGATTAGTTTTCTTCCTCTTCTTCTCAATACCAATCTGGAAGTCTTTTTGAGATTGACTCAACACAAGACAATCCATATATCGTTTCACTGCATAGTAAGCTTCTTGGTTTTCTGGATCTTGTTGGATGAGTTTGTTGGCGAAGTGATTAAGAAGGAATATAAGATCATCAGCTGAAAGAAGATTAAATCTGGCTTCCCCGAACAAATATCAACGATTATCTTCCCTTTTCACGGTAAAATACATCAAGCCTGGGGGTCTGGCGAAGCCGGGATCACGCCATTCTTTGAAATGAATACCAACAACCTCAGTGATCTTCAGCCTGAACTGATCTTTCCATACCTTATTGACTTTACGGCTTCTGGCTTCAAGGAGATCCTTCAAGAATTTTTTTCTGTGCAAGTCAAGGTCATAAGCACGTTTGGCCCATAACTTGTTGAAATCAAGCTCAATCAGTTGATTCTGCCTTGAGAAGATTCTATAAGCCTTTTCTTCGAGGAATTTGGTTGATTTTATCAATTCAGTAGGAGCTTCAAGATGATTTATCCTTTTCTGAGAATTCTTTTTGAAACCACCTTCATATATTTGATCAAGAGGAGCCCTGGGTGCCACAATTCGTTGGTTCAGGTGGGGGTTTGCAAGGTGATTTATCAGATCATCAAAATTCATTCGGTTAAGGGAAGAAATGGGTTGCTGAACAGTTGGGTAAGTATCAAAACCAGGAAAATCATCATCATCTTCAGAATGAGGATCTTGAGGATCAGTAAAGTCAGGATAATGAAAATCTTCACCAATAATAGATGGATCATGTTGTAAGCCTTGGGACTGAGCATCATCTTGGATATCTGAATTTCCAATAACTTCCGTGGCAGCACTGGCTCTAACTGCAGCCTCTTCCTCTTCCTTGTTCTCCCCCTCGTGTTGATCCTCATCATCAGGATCATCACGTCTGCGAGAAGAGGTAGCAGCTTGGCGGCAGGTGGCTTCAAGTTCTGTTATACGTTTCTGAGCCGCTTCAAGTTGTGCATCTGCAAGAAATTTTTCTTGTTGAGCCTTGAGTGCCAATTCTCTCACTCTATGTTGATGATCAAATCTGGCTTGAAGAGAAGCAAGAATAGCTTTATCAAACGGATCAGTTTGGTCTTCAAGAGACACAAGTGTGGCATATAAGTCGTTATAAAGTTCTTCGAACCTGGATGGTTTTGATGAAGGAGAGATAGGATGAGAGGCATTATCAGAATTATTATCAGAGGAGGAAGAAGATGAATGGGATGGTGATGGTGATTCATGAGGAATTATATGAGATGATGAATGTTGGATGTGTTGATCGGCAAGTTGTTGAATTACGGAGGCACGAAAGATAGGATCAGATTTAAGGTGAAGGCGATCAGAAGAAGCAGTTGGAGGTGAGTGTCTTTTTGGTGTTTCAGAGGTGGCTTGGGCTTTGCCTTTTCTTTTGCGGAGCTCTTAGGCTTGCGAGGGTGTCGGTGATGGAGGAGAAGGAGGTAAGTCCGATGTAAATATCGTTGACGCAGCTGTAGGCTCCGACGGGATTACAGTGCGGCCTGAAGGTATTACTCCGACAGGGCTTCCTGATGGTTGACAAAGTGAGGAACATCAGTTGTTGCGTAACGAATTGGTTTTGCACGAATGCACAACACAATGTCACGGTTGGAAGGACTTCCGGGATCTCCTAGATTGCCCGTTGAACTGAGAGGTGAGCTAGAAGGAAGCAAGGCGAACCTGTATTCCTCAAAGCTTTGCCCTTCAGCGCCTGGTCTAAATGCTTGTTTGATGATGGCAGATCCAGGTCTTCCAGACGTTCCTCGAGAAGGGAATATATCCAACAACTCTAAGTCTGTTCTGGCATCATCCAAAGGATGTGCGTGCTCAGTATCAAGTGACCTAAGTTGGGAACTAGACTCAAAAGTGTCAGAAATGAAAGTTGGGAGAGGGTCAGATGTCTCCTCGACTTCAATATCGTCATCCTCCGAATGAGGGAACGATAGTGGATGCGGTTGGTGCCCATGCAAGAATGAAACTGGATCCTGTAGAGAGGATCCAGAGTAGCGAGCGGAGGTTTCTGCGTGCGAGGTTGGGGAGGCCTCGACTTCTAACCTGGGGGTGTCATCCCGACGAATAATTGGTTCAACTGTCGAAGGGCCAACGTTTTCTTTTTGCCCTATTCCTAGCCCGGACCTCTCATCCTCTCCATTATGTTTTTCAACCCCTCCCTCAGGACCACATTGTATCTCCGGAATATCCATAAGGTCATCATTCGGCTCAATTAGATCATCTTCTTGAATTGGTTGAAGTTGCTGGGGAATTTTGGAAGCTTTGGATCTAAGTAGCTTTCTTTTAACAATCAAAGGCGAAGATGATGGTGAAGGTGTTGATGATTGAGTTTCAATAGAAGAAGAAAATGGAATTTGTGATGATGATGATGGTTGAGTTTTTGATTTTGAGTTGGATTTTGATTTGTGGTGAGATTTGTGTTTCTTTCTTGGTGGTTCAGATGATGAAGAAGGTGGTGCAACAGTTGTTGATGGTGCAGATGATGTAGAAGGTGTTGTTGTTGTTTGTTGTGCCAATGAAGAGCTCGGTGCCTCTAATTCTACATCTAACCCCTCAGATCTTTTTCTCCTAGACCTAGGACCCTCACGAGGCGACCTATGCGGGGCAGCGGTAGGAAGCTGTCGGTTTGCAGCTCCCATAGCCCTCTCTATGTACACTCTATAATTCTTGAAGTCAGAATCTTCATGGGGCACCGAGCGAAGAAGTGAAGCAGGAATTGGCATAGGGACCACTCTTTCAGAGCCCGAATTTGAATATACAGCTCCATATCTTGGAATATGACATCTTGAGGAGCGCGGAAATCTTTGAATGTTGGGATGAGCATCCAGAGTATGTTGAATGATGATGGTTAGAAATCTGATGAAGGGGATGTACTTCTTGTGATCATTACCTTCCCTTAATCATCCATGAAAAGTTTCAGAATCTAATTCCAAACAACGAAGCTAAAAATCGAATTTTAAGTTTCTGCTCAAAATACCGGATTTCCCTGTTCTTGGTTTCGCAGTTGTAATATCGGCTTTCCTTCTTAGTATTTACCGGTTTTCGTATCGGCTTTCCTACCGGCTTTCCTCGATTCAATTACCGGTTTTCTTACCGGTTTCCCTCAAATTTGTGACTTTTTGTGTGTGGTTGGTTTTCGTAATATATTACTAAAATACCTGGTTTACACAAAAACCGGCATTTGTTCTCTTATTCATCATTTTACGAAACTAAACGCTGCCCAAATTTCTTCATGAAAACCGATATTTCTCATTCTTAATCAAAAACCAGTATTTGGATTAATAATTTAAAAACCGATATTCTTATTGAATGTGTATGGCTGTGTGGTTGTGTTTGATTGATATCATAATACTTGGTTTACACCAAAACCGATATTAGTTCTTATATTCTTCATTTTACGAAAGGATACTCTGCCAAATTTTCTACTCGAAAACCGATATTTCTTCTTGTAACTTGAAAACCGGCATTTCTACTTCAAAAGTGAAACCCGGTATTAGTTCTTCATTTTGAAAACCGGCATTAGTTAATCAAACTGAAAACCGACATTTCAACATCAGGTTTGAAAACCGATAATTGTTCTTGAATTTCAAAAACGTGTATTTCTTCTTCAATTCTCAAAATGACAACTCGAGATTCTTTAGCCCTTGGTTCCGACTCAAGACCTCCTGTCTTGTATCGAGACTCCTATCCGTTATGAAAAAAGAGATTTTTGGATTGGATTGACAGACAAGCACAGGCCGATGAAATCAAAGAATCCTATAAGAAAGGTCCTGCAGTTCATAAAAACCCAGTGACTGACGAGATTCTTCCTAAAGAGAGTTGGAATACTGCTCAAAAGAATCACTCTCATGCTGACAAACTCGCCAGATCTTTCCTTTATCAAGCTCTTCCTGATGATATCTACTGTAATGTTGATTCTTATGAAACAGGAAAAGAAATTTGGGATGAAGTTGAAAAGCAAATGGAAGGTTCTGGTGTGTCTTCTACCATACGACTGTCGAATGTTCTTCACTTGTATGAAACTTTTAGGCAACAAAAGGGAAGGTAATGAGTTGATTAATGATAAAAAGGAAGAAACTTTAACATGTTTAAAGGGTAAAGTAAGAAAATTTCGGTAAAAAGTAAGAAATCGAAATCTAGCACAAAAAGAAACAAAATCAAGCCATGGAATGGATTTGGATCTTTCACCAAGGTGATTTTGCTCTGATACCAATTGATAACACAAGCTAGATTAAGAATTCATGTTAAGTGTGTGAGAGAGAATGAGAGAAAGCTTATAAATGTAAAGGAAATGAAAATAATATTATAAAGGCTAACCATAGAAAGTTGGTGGTGGAGGGGTATTTATATACAAAGCTAATTACACTTAGCACCCCTTCATACTTAAACTAACATCCTTTAAGTTACACAAAAATACAAAACTAGCACTAATTCTATTTAATTCTAACAGGTTGTCATTAGTAGCTTATTATAAAAACTAATACTTTATACATAAAATCATCCCCTGAATTTTCACATAATAAAATATAATTTTTAATGCACCCAAAAAGTTTATATTAACGGACATAAATGTTGTCATTAAAGAACCATTTTTGCAAAATAACAATTTACTTTTTAAAACTTTTAATACTTCACTGACTTTAGTATTTATCAGCAAAAGGTATTATATATTTACCGTTTTAGTCAAACAGGATAATTATCGATCATTTCTTCTTGTTGGCTTGTTACCAATCTTCCTGTTGTAATATTTTGAAAAAATATTTGTAGGGAAGGATTTATATGTTAAATTTATCAAACTTTAAATAGCTTCAACAAAGAATCAACTATACAAATCATCAGTAATGTATAATTGTGTTATTCTATCAAACTATATGTACAACAACAACAAGGAAGCAACAACGGTACTCAATCCCGATATAAGGGGATATGAGGTAAGATGTAGATAGTCTTACCTCTACCGAAAGATAGAGAGACTGCTTCCAGAAGAACTTCTGACCTATGGCTTAACTTTTGAAAAAGTTCTCAACGGCAAGACGAAGCCAAAGCCAAAGAGGAGAACCTAGATCGAGCTCGATCTCAGATCTAGAGAGAAAGAGAGCTCTCTGCCTCTCTCTAGAGAAAGAACTCATAACAACGATCTATAAAACTATATATATGTAGGTATATCATCTCAAATCCTCAATATTGATAAGTCTACAACAAATCTATATCCATGATGGCATCTAACGTTTTGTGTATTTCCGGTTTACGAAATTCATGGACACATTGATTGTATTCATAAGGCATGAAAAATGCAGCCATCGACATCAAAGGTCCTACTGCTAACTAATAATGGCCGAACAATTATGGCGAATAATTTCTTCACATGTATGTGGACTTGATATTTTTGTTGTAGTTAATTAGAGGTCTAATAATTATACGAGTATCAACTATCTAGGATTATAATCACTACTCTATATTAATTTACATTTTCATGTAATTAACCACTTCCAATATATTTAACCAAATACATACCAATACCATTACAGTAATATTATAACTATTTTCAACTTTACTTACATATACATATAACATGTAAGAAAAACCATTTAGTGTTCCGCGAATTGAAACAGCTAAATACAACGTCTTTACCCTTTATAAAAGTTTAGAAAACAATTCATCTTCATGTATTGGACAAGTACATTTCCAGTAATCAATAATTAAGGATGGATTTAAGATATGAATTAATATCCAAAAGTTGTGTTATGTCTTTAGTCTTTACTTTCCGTAGATGACTTGTATTTCAGATTTTAGTATTTTACGTATTTTACTTTGGCTGTATAACAACACATACCTATTCCCATTATTTTGGGGCATTGGGCCTACCCAACATGCCAGCAAATTCTTTTTCTCTTTTCAAATAAGGGGATCATACAAGAATCTAGATACTACTTTCGATGGTCCACATGTGTACACATTTCACAATTAAATACCAATTTTAGCGTGTTTAAAATGCATGTGATCATTTTCCCATTCTTGCACATCAAGGTTTTGTGAACCAAAACAATTCTGTTCCTCCTGTATTTTTTTTCTATTTTTTTTTCCAACTTCGATTTTTTTATATAACAAATCCATTTATTCACTTTTAAACATATATTTAGATAAAAACAAAACACAAAACAAGCCAGTGTACATTAGTTAACATGGCATTTGTAGATTTGTTTGTTGTAGCACTGATTCCGGTTTTGAAGACGCTTCTTATCACCGCGGTAGGGTTACTACTCGCGATAGACCGCGTTAATATCTTGGGTGACGCTGCTCGACACCATCTTAACAACGTATGTCAAACTAAATATATATATATGTGTGCCTTATATATCTTAAAAAACAATGCACTAAGTAAAGGTTGTTGCTTTTTAAACTGCAGGTTGTGTTTTATGTCTTCATTCCAGCACTTGTTGGTGGAAGCCTTGCTGATACTGTCACAGCTAGCAGCCTAGTTTCTTTGTGAGTTTAGTTATAATTTAATCCACCATTCTCTTTCTAAAGAATGTTATGTGTTAACTTTGAAGTGTTGTCCTAAAATAAATATCTGACAGACAGTCAATGTGGGGTTAGTCCACTTGGTAGAGATTTTATCATCTTGGAGTAGCATGGAATAGATTAATATTAATTGGTGTAATTTTAGAAAATTTTAAATTTGCTGTTAAAAAAGAATGAGGACCAAAGAGGCTCTCATCGAGTGGGATAAATGATGACCGAACCCTCATCCCTAGGTGTCTCACCCGTTGAACTATTGGGTCATTCACTGGTTGATTGCAAATTTATTCTTCGCTTTGTATAGTGGAAATGTTTCAATTAAACGGTTTTTTTTTTGCAAAGTGAGTTTTGATTCAGACGTGCTGGAGACAATTTTAACCAGAATTTCCTGAGCCTACCTACTTAAAACTCTGTGCATTTTCAAAGTAGACATGAAAGATGAGACGGAGGGAGTATAAGATGACCAATGTGCTTAACAATGATATATAAAGTGTAGTTGTATGTGAAAAACTAGTTCTTTTCAATTTACTGGTTTTCCTAACTCCGCTCGCAAAAACATGAACCTTGTAATAGAAAGAAACTCGGTTTAGTTAACCAACGGGCTGGTTTTGTCAACTGAAAATCAGTATGATTCCACAGCTGCTTAGTTTTGAAATATTTTGAATGCACCTACAACTAAGAATTGAACCCACAATCTTTTGATCGATAAGTCATCTGTCAGTGAGATACTGCTATCTCAAGGGCCTATTGTTACTAAGTGTTTAGTTCAATGGGTTCACATTTCAGTGTTCAATTTATCTAGTTTTTCCAAGTGCTGCAAGACACGGGCATATTAACTTAAATTTGTTTAACGAAAATAATTTCTTAAATGTAGATGGTTCATGCCAGTGAACATTCTTCTCACATTTATAATCGGATCAGCACTTGGTTGGATTCTTGTCAAAATCACCAGAACTCCAGAACACTTGCACGGTCTAGTAATCGGTTCATGTGCTGCAGGTCCTCATCTACACTATATGTTTCAGTTTAATTTCATACTTCAATAAACTCATACTTCAATAAGGTTTAGTGCTTAAAGTTAAGGTTTATTTATCACTATTCTTTTTACAGGTAACCTTGGGAACTTGCTTCTGATCATCATTCCGGCTGTCTGTGAAGAGAATAACAGTCCATTCGGTGACAAGTTAACTTGCTCGACTAATGGGCAAGCTTTAGTTTCCCTCTCTATGGCGGTAAAATATCTAAAAATTGCGGCTTTTCTATATACTTTCAAGTTTTGATTCGGAACAATTTATGCAAATGCCTGGTTAAGTTTTCATGGGGTTTCAGATTGGAGCGGTTTATATTTGGACATATGTTTACAACATTATTCGGGCATATGGGAACTTGAGTGGCAAAGACATTGCAAAAGCATCAACTATTAGCCTTGATTGTTCGGGTAAAACTTTGGATATGTTTAATGAAAGTTATACAGAGGCATTGATACAATCACGTCGCTCGAGTTTTGAAGATTGTGAAGCTCCTGACGATGAAAGTTCCGAAGAGGAATATGACAATGAGACTGGATTGGAAGATGAAGAAGGGAAAAAGGTAACTTTTCCTCTCTTTTTTTTATCAAAAGATTTCAAGATTTGGTCATTTAACAAGATGTTGTGCTCTTAATTTTCTATAATATGATAAATATAACCAGGTGACTGTGTTAACAAAGATTACACAGCAAGTTGATATGTTTTTTGACAAGATCAACCTCAAGATGTGGTTAACACCTTCTACCGTTGCCACGGTACGATCTTGTACCTGTTTCGTTTGAAAAAATTAAAAAGTCGCGACCTATTTAGCAAAGATGTAAAAGTTGTCATAAATAATTGATTTGTTTTTGTATACAAATGTTTTGGCCGGTTAGATCGTTGGGCTTCTGATAGGAGTTATCTCTCCAATTAGAAAGCTAATGATCGGGGATGATGCACCCCTTCGTGTTATCGACAGTTCTGCAAATCTTCTCGGGTACATATAACTAGTTTAAAATGACATTGTTAAGTGCAACTTTGATAACAATCTTTTTTCTTTCGTATTCATTATTTTTGAATCCTTGATTAAACCAACAGTCAGGCTACAGTGCCAGCAATGACATTGATAGTGGGAGCTAATCTTTTAAAGGGTACTTTTACTCATGATTATTGTATATAATCTTTAGAAATGTCCTCTTTTTGCTAATCGTTTCCTGTTTTAATTTAGGTTTGAAGAAATCGGGTTTGGGGCTCTGGCTCATTGTAGGTATTCTAGTGGTTCGTTATGTCGCTTTGCCACTCATGGGAATTGCCATTGTAAAAGCTGCACATCATGTTGGATTTGTGGGATCGGATTCGCTATATCAGTTTGTTCTTATGATCCAATACTCACTTCCACCCGCGATGGCTATTGGTATGGTTACTTGTGTTTATCTACAAGTAAACACTCATATTTACAATTTGGGTGGGTCGGCAAGTTGGGTAACATGTTATTGCATACTATATGTATGCGTTGAAACATGGTATACTAGACTAATTAAGTTGACCCAAAATACTAATTTGAACAGAGGATATATTCTAATTATAATGTACGAGTATTATTTAAATCAACCCATGTATCAATAGAGACAAAAAGTACAGGTTATAAGTAAATGTATGACACAATAAAATGTGTGGAAATTTATGTGACACTAAATAACAAATGAAATGGGCATATGCAATGCAGGTACAATAACACAATTGTTTGAGGTGGGTGAAAGCGAGTGTTCCATAATTATGCTATGGACTTATGCTGTGGCATCAATTTCTCTCACGCTGTGGTCCACCCTTTTCATGTGGCTAGTCTCTTGATGTTACATCGTGTGTTATTCTGTGTTCTGTGATTGTGATTATATATATAAACCCCAAGAAACTACTACAATTTATATAGTGTATAGATATAAATTTATGATTTACTAGTTTTCCTGCTAAGCTGGAATAATTAAAGTGTAAAGCCATAAATCTGTAGCAAGGTTGCTGTTTTCACGGTGACATGATGTTCAGATTTTTGTACTTCTGGTATGGAAAGAATTGTTGGTGTTTGTAAGGAAAGAAAATGTTGTTTGAATAGTTTGGGTTTTTATTTTTATAACAGAACATCGAACCAGGCCTCGTGTGTCACATGCAGCTACATTAACGTAAATAATAGGGTTCATAGTGCGTGGCAGATCGATATCACAAATTTACAATCTAAGTTCTTTCCATGAACACTCTTCTGCAGACTTGAATATAATTGCATATATACTCAAATTTAAGCATTTCATGTTTGTCCCTTCTGAACTATGCCACTGGTTTTACATATAGATCAGTGAAATGCTACTATGCAATTAAGTGGGAACGTGACATTGATCTTTCTCGACCTATTATCATACCGGCCAGGGGCTTACATTGTGACTTTGATTTGTTCCCACGCTAGGTTAGTCCCGTGCGTTGCACGTTTATATCTTATTTTCATTAATTCATCGTAAATTATATATAGCAAAAACAATCGTAGAAGTTGAAGCGGATGATTATATATCATTAAACGTTCATATAGATTCAAGTAAAAATATCAATAATACGAAAGGTATTAAACATTATTACAAACAAAAGGTTGATAGATCAACAGAATTTAACATAGAGTGTATAGAAACTTATAAATTACATGTTTTGTCACATTTTATAAATAAACAATTTATAGGCCAAAAGGAGATACATTATAAATTACATGTTTTGTCCACATTTTATAAATGAAATTAGAAACCGTCCCACTCTTTTACAGTAAAGCTATTTAGGAGTTACATACATGTATGAGTTTACATACACTCTAATGACTTTTGTTTTAGATAATCAATCTTTTTTCATATAGCATGTAACTTGAATTATGTGGTAACAAAGAAGACGACCACAAAACCAACTGGGTTGGATCAGTGGTTGGAGCCCTTGCCTTTGGAGCCAGAGGTCATGGGTTTGATCCTCATGCCAAGCAAGGCTGGAGGTCCTTTTCTACCTTTGGTAGAACATGGAAGCAGTCTCTCTACCTTTGGTAGGGGTAAGGCTGTCTACATCTCAACCTCCCCCATACGCCGTCAAAGACGGTATTGGGACCCAAAACCCGTGGAAGACGGCATTGGGAGTTACTTACTTTTTTTTTCTAAAGAAGACGGCCACATAATGAACAATAAATATAGCAGTAGCAACTATCACCTTGATTATATACACACAGTAACATGTTTTGCTTAAAACATTCGAATGAAAAAGACAGGATATAATCGATTCTGTGTCAAACCATTATAATTACTAAAACGGAAAAAAAAACCATTGTAATCTAGTTCATTGATAAACGATAATATAAAGTAAAATCTATATAATGAAACAAATCACTCTATACTTTAAAGATGAAGGTTTATGAATAGTATGTGCCACCGCACGTGGCACTGTTTTATTGGTCATTTTAATCCACATTACTATTTGAATTTTAGCATATCGGATTTCGTTTGTGTTTTTTTTCCTTTCGTTTTTGTTTTTGTTTTTTTGTACAGCTTTTTTGTTTCTTTTTTGTTCTATTCTATTCGTTCATGTAATACCCCGCATCATTATTTGCATTTTGTCATATCAAATCCAGTCATTAGTTCTTGCAGGTCTTTTGTGACTGTTTATTTGTGTCAAAGTAGACTTTTAGTGATGGCTCCAATAGTGACTCTTATATTTTCAGAAGGAGAAGGTCATAATAGATTCAGTGACTGTTTTATTACTTTTAGTGACTCTTTTATTCAGTCACTAAATGTCGTTTAGCTTGTAGTGTGTTCTTTTTGTGCATCGTACAGTTACTTAGAACGAAGTAATTTACCTGCAGAACAGGCACCTATTATTAGGCCTTTTAGATGTTGAGGAGGTTTAACGATGATCAAAAGCATCCATCCAAGAACCGACCCAAGTATGTACGTTAGAAGAATATTAACAGGCATAATCATCATGCTTTTGTGTTATACATATAGATAGAGATGTCACAAAGTGTACAACAACAACAACAAGACCCAAAATCTGGGGTATGAGGGAGGTGAGATGTAAATAGTTTTGCCTCTACTCAAAGATAGATCATCAAGAGACTGGCCAAAATGAGAGATAATATATAGATTGATAAGATTATATATATATATATGAGAGATAACTATGCTAGTATTATCTTAGTATATTTAGTGGACTGCACAAATCAACAATGCATGATTCTGGTAATAATATCAAAATAAATTGTACGAATATTACTTCTCGTTATCTTATATGTGTTGGTCAAATTAAACTTTGACTGCATTACTAAAAGTTCTTTAATGGGCTAATTACTTGGAAAGTCCTTCAACTTGTCACTGAAACCTTTTCTGGGGCTCGAACAAAAAAAAGTTCTATTCGGGGGAAGAAAACCGGCTAAAATCTCTTTTATGGGTTCCGTACAAGTAGCCAGTTAAAAATAGGGCTAATTACTTGGAAAGTCCCATAACTTGTCACTGAAATCTTTTCTGGGGCTCCAACAAAAAAAAGTTCTATTTGAGGGTATGAAAACGGCTAAAACTATTTTTGTTGGGTCTCGTGTAAGTAGCCGGTCAAAAACGGCTAAAATTTTTACTTAACACCACCGTGAAGTCTCCATAGCCGCCACCATAAACACCGCTACTTTTCCGACAACGAACCTTAATACCCAAATCTGAAACTTTTAAGTTAATCAATCTTATTTGTTTTTCACCCAAAAAAGTTTTTCACGAGAAACCTAATCAGTTGTGACTTGTGAGGAAGCCAAAATTATATCTGGAATCAAAGGGTAGCGAAACTACCGGTGGTCGCTGTCGGAGAGGCGGAACAAGGGACAATTGGGATGGCAGGGAAATCGAAGGTGTGTAGTGGTATTTTTTGATAGTTGTGTGTGTTTGTGAAATTGGTAGATGGGTTTTGCCGATCCAGTGAAACCATTGTTCAGATTTTAGTAACTTCGTATCCAATGAAGTTTCCGACGTCGGTAGCGGTGGTTTTGAAATGGAAGTGGCTAAATGCTGATATGATACAAGGGAATATAAAGAAGTGGCTAAATTGAACTTTTTTTTTGTTGGAGCCCCAGAAAAGGTTTCAGTGACAAGTTGAGGGACTTTTCAAGTAATTAGCCCTTAAAAATAAAGATAAAACCGGCTAGCTACTGTACACGTCAGCAAAAAAGTGGTCACGGTCCTACTATAGTAGTTTTAGCCGGTTTTCTTCCCCCGAATAGAACTTTTTTTTATTTGAGCCCCAGAAAAGGTTTAAGCGACAAGTTGAGGGACTTTCCAAACAATTAGCCCTACTTTATTGGACCGATTGGATATTCTAGACCCATTGTGAAACCCATTAAGCCCATACCAAATGGTGGATAAATAGTCGAGAGAAGATATATTCCGGACCAAAAGGCCAAAAAGTTGGCATCAATCATATCGACGTGTTAGATTCCTCATATGCTCATCTTTTTGTGCAAAATAATATTCTAGATTCTTTGTCTTTTTTCTCATATTTGACTTTAACGATAAAATACAAAACTTTTTTGTGAAATTACAGTTAAATCGGTCAAAGACTACCATATTTAAAGTTTGATTTTTTCATTTTGAACTTTTGTATAGAAGGAAGCCCATCTTTGATGGGAAAGAAAAAGACTTTTTAGTGTTCATTTTATGATTTGAGACGAGCTATAAGCAAGTAACTATGTAAGCAAATAATGCAAAAGTTTGTCTAAGTTTTAATATACTTAAAAGAGAAAAAGAAGAGACATTATTAAGTTCACATCTTGAGGTAAACATAATTTTTGATAGTTCTATTGTTCAAATGCTTTAGATATTGTAAGTGAATAAAATAAGACCAGTTAGATTATAGAATTAGTTTGAATATCAAAAAGGGGGTGTTTACATTACTTTATAGTTTAGTCTTAGATAGTACTTAATTAGTTGACATTAAAAGTTTTAATTAGATATATAATCAAATGAATGCCTAAATAATGGTTATGTAACTTTAGTTGTGATATACTAATTTGTTCGCTTATGCATGTACTTTTGCTTATATATAGTTATATATACACCATTAATTTTGGCTTCACCTTCTTTTCTTTTTTTCCCTTCTTTTTTCGTCACAAATTAAAGGTTTGTTAGAGAGATCGAGATGGGGTTTGTCGATCTGTTTTCTGTTGCTTCTATGCCTGTGCTCAAAGTACTCATAGTAACCGGGCTTGGCTCATTTCTTGCCTTGGATTCTATTGATATCTTGGGACCTATTACAAGAAAGCTAGTCAATAATGTAAGTTTTTTAGCCTTTTGTTAATAATCAAGAAAGTGTAACAATGATAATACAGTAGGTAACTTAATTAAGTTGGTATTTGTTCAAGACTATATCGAATTTTCGATTAAAGATTCTATTTTTTTTATGGTTATGGACTTACAAAACTTCTTGCTATGTGATACAGATTGTCTTCTTTGTGTTCAGTCCAGCACTAGTAGGCAGTAATCTTGCTAAAACCGTCACTCTCGAAAGTATCATTTCAATGTAAGGTTTTCTTTTTCATGCTAGCTAGTTTTTGATGATGCTGTTGTTTGAAGATTAACTTCTAGAAATGATAGGTGGTTTATGCCTGTTAATATTCTTCTAACGTACATACTTGGGTCGGTTCTTGGATGGATGCTTTTGATCATCGTTAAACCTCCTCAACATCTAAAAGGCCTAATAATAGGTGCCTGTTCTGCAGGTAAATTACTTCGTTCTAAGTAACTGTACGATGCACAAAAAGAACACACTACAAGCTAAACGACATTTAGTGACTGAATAAAAGAGTCACTAAAAGTAATAAAACAGTCACTGAATCTATTATGACCTTCTCCTTCTGAAAATATAAGAGTCACTATTGGAGCCATCACTAAAAGTCTACTTTGACACAAATAAACAGTCACAAAAGACCTGCAAGAACTAATGACTGGAATTTCAGTTAGAAAAAGTCTCAAAAACATGCTAGTAAAAATCTGGTAGTGACTGATATCTTCAGTCACTAAAAGTCACGAAAATACCAAAAAAAAAATTTTTAAAAAATAGAAATAATTACAATTCAAATTTACAAAATTTATAGCTTGAAACACAAGTTGATAATTCAAAGATACTACAGTTGATGAACATTTTTTGTATTTACACAGAACCCGTTGTAATACAAATTCTTTACATTTTTCTAATCAAGCAAGTACATAAAAAACACGGCTTTGAAAACTAACCTAAGCTCCTCTACCGAACCAAGTAACTGGGTCGACAAGTTGATGTGACGCTGTTCATTCATGCAATGGTGCTGCCATGGATTTTAACCTTGGCTTGCACTAGCTGAACTCCATTCGGTTTCTGGAATCTGTTTGGAGTTGCAATCATCCTCGACGTCCAGGACATATGTATCACTCATGTCAGAGATTTGTACACCGGGGTGAGTTACTTCTAGGTTCGGAAGGTGTTGGGAATGGCTACGCACCCAAGGTACCATTACCCTGCCCCGAATAATCATCATGCTTTTGTGTTTCATCTACTAGTGATCCATATTTATTCGAACCATTTGACCAAAGAATAGAATCTGCATAATGTAGTGAGTACAACCTAGTAACAGCTTGGAGAATTAGTGCATATGTATAAATTAGCATGTATTTCACACAGCTTGGAGAAAAAAGATCAAACTTGTTACCAACTAGTTGGTATTGCCCCCGCGTTGCTGCGGGAATAACTTTTTTTGGGAACCTGCATAATCGTATACTACAAACACAAAAAAAGCAACCCCCTTGTACATGTACCCAACCAATGGCTGGTATAAAGACATGTCTATAACACTCTTAATAGGTAACCGATATCAAATCCTATAAGGTAATAGAAGTATTCGTCTCGGCAAATTCTTTTGAAACAGTCGTGAAGAGTATAACGAAAACATAAGCAACCTTCCTCTAAAAAAATTCATGTTGTTACTTGTAAGCCAAAACCACAAATTTACTATTGTATAGCAAACCATGTATGGTAAATTGGAGCAATATGCAGTAAAAATATGTCCTTAAAAAGAAGTGGGTTATATATGTACTTTCTAATAACAATAAATATGACTATTGAATATAAGAGTCTAGCATAAGGTGCTTACCTCTGCAAACTGTTTACCATTGCTAATGATACTAAGCATAAAGATTGAAATTAATGATATTGAAGCACGGCGAGTATGACTCCCGGACGGACATCGGCTTCAAAGAACTTGTCCATCAATGGCATTTTGGTTTCTATCATGGAGCCACTTCCATGTTTTGTTTGACTCCGGTTGTAACACAATGTGACCCCTGCCATATGCATGGTATCCAAACCCGCCAACATAAGAAAGATGTATTCTAGTTAACGTTCTACAGAAGTCATTAATGTGATTGAAATAACTACCTGTATACTTTGAAGAGACAGTTGAGTAGTCGCCGCAATCCCCAAAACCATCAGCGACATTAACACCAGAGGATTAAGGAGAGTCCATGTGTCTTTCATTCCAATCTCGATTATTGATCATGGTTTCCCAAAACAGCTACAAGGGTGAATGCTGCAGCATCTACGGTTTTTAAATTGTTATATTTATATTAATACTAGTATTCAATACTAAAAACATCAATATACTTACCCACCTGAGCTACTAATACCGAGTGAACAGGAAAGGTTGCAGAATATTTTTATTTCTTATTTCGGTCATCTTCTAAGCACATAAAATGAAATACCAGAAAGTCATGACCCTCGAGACCTTTTTATTCTGTAAAAGGAACCTTTGAGTACTTACTTTTCCCTAACAGTCTTCATGACTTGCGCATACTGCTCAACTGCTGCAGGTTCTTCAGGGTCAATGGTATTTTTCTCTTTTCGAAGAACCCCGACAGTTGTGTCGAATTTCTTCTTCACCTCAAGAAAAATACCCTTCAACATTTCTACAAAAATGAACACTAGTAAAATTCATTAAAGCATAAGTTATTAATTTTCCAGTAAAATAAGTTACAAAAATCTTCAAGTCAACTCACCATCGCCTTAAGAGCTTTAGGAGCAGCTTCTTTGGCATAGAAGTGAACTGCGACTGCATGTTGCTGTGGTTGCACAGATTGACTGCCATATACCTGCAAAACAACAAAAGATCCATCTTAAGATGTAGATTCATAATGCGAAGATAAAGAAACAATTACGCCTAATTTGAAAGTAGAAAAGCACTTATAAAAAGCAATCCAAACAATTACGCCTAATATGAATTAAAACACATGAGATGATTTAAAAGACACACTCAAGTACAAGTGTTTGAAAGCATGAAAAACACATTACAGAATTTTGGAATTTGAGATATAATTTTGGAAGTATGCGAATGATTGCTTTTACAGGTTTTAGTTTATACGGAGTATTACCTTTATAAATTTTCAAGTATTTCTTTACTGTTCTCTTTAGTCAGGAAAGCCTATAAAGAAGTTTTAGTTACTGAAATATTTATCAGTCATAATAAGTCACAGTCACAAAATGTCATTTATTTTGTAGTGACATACATATGCCCCTAGATAACAGAATTTGGGACTGTATGAATATAAAATGACAGGAAACTTAGGAAACTTGCCTTTGATTATAATACCAAGTGTGTGCAAAGAAAAAGGCAGTCCCTTTGGTGATCCTGATGTTTGTCAACAAAATGGCATGGCTTACGCTTCAGTATCTTTAGCAGTACGTAGTTTCACTTAACAGTTTTCTAAAGTGTTCATTTGTTTCGGATTGAATTTCATGAGCAGCCCAATTTGTCCTAATGATAAATCATTATTAGATTGGAGCTGTATTTGTGTGGACTTATGTATACAACTTAGTACACGTTTTCTCAATTCAATCCCAAGATTCTGGTCATGATGTAGCGCAGTCAATCCCAAATGGTTTCACAGAATGTTTGCTTGCCCCATCTTCATCCACTATTAACATGAAGGGAAAATTGAAGGTGTTTTTTGGCTTTTGAATCCGAATAATATACTTAAAAAGTATTAGACCGTAAAAGCAAAATGTAATGTGCATCAGGTGATGTTAGATACAATGAAGGAACTATTGGGGAACTTATCAAGACGCGTTAACTTGAAGGCAGTGTTTGCACCTTCGACCATAGGAGCGGTACATGTTTTTTACCATTAGGAGGATTTTTAGGATGATCAGTTTCAAGGATAAATTATTTTCATTACTCTATTTATGTAGTTATTATATACTTAATTAGCTCTACTCAGTTGTTTATTTTCCTATTTAAGTATGGTATAGTAGCAACTCACCATTTTTATGACTACTAAAGGGCAGTTTGGTTCATAGAATTTATGTGAATTTGGTGGAATGAAATTTGAAATGTCGCATGTTAACCTAAGATAACTTTAAAAAAAAAAAAAAAAATTCAAATTCCGTTCCACCAAATTTCCATGCATTTTGGGAACCAAAATAGACCATTTTTATAAACCAACATGCGTGCACACTTACCATTTTGAGGTTTATGATAAAGATTATGGGCTTTCTCATTGGAACAATCTCGCCAGTTCGTAGCCTACTAATAGGCACCAGCGCTCCTCTTCGAGTGATCCAAGATTCGGCATCCTTAATAGGGTATAGCCTTTCAGTTCATATCTTTTCTACATTTTACATGTTGCAGGTCCTATGAATAACTATGTGTCACTCATGATGAGCTTATAATTCTTTATGTTGTAATAGGGACGCAGCCATCCCAACTATGACACTGATTGTAGGCGGTAAACTCTTAAGAGGTAATTAAACTAAACTTAGATCATAAATCAACATTATTTTATTCTGTATATCGATATATCTATATGCATTTTGTAGGTCTCGAAGGATCTGGTGTCTCGTTACCCCTTGTCCTTGGAATTGTAGTAGTTAAGTTAGTATTCTTGCCATTTCTCGGCATTTTGATAGTCAAAGGAGCGGTTTACATTGGCTTAGTACAAGCAGATCCTCTTTATCTATTCGTTCTTCTGCTACAGTTTGCACTTCCACCCGCCATGAACATTGGTAGGAGGAGCTCTATTATATTTGCTAATTCAAGTATGCATTTCTTCATGGACTTTTATCATGACACAATTAAGCTATGACATTTTATTTTGAACGAAATGCATTTTTGGTCCCTGTGGTATCACACCAATTGCAATCTCGGTCCAAACTTATGCAAAGTGGCGATTTTGGTGCAATAAGTCGGACTTTTTGGCAATCTTGGTCCAAAATTAACTTTCCGTTGGTTTCTCTCCGTTAATGAGGTCATGTGTGAGGCACATGATGGGCAAATATGTCTTTTCAGATATAAGGGACCATTTTTGCAAACCAACTCAAAACAATTTTTTTCTTAATTACTAACTCTTTTAATATGAAATTTTTTTAATTAAAAACACATACTATTAAACCTTTTCCTAATTATTGCTACCGTAGTTTTTTTTTCCTAACCACACTATGCTTATCTCTTGCGAGCATATACGGTTTTGGATGATGATGCTCAGTATAGGTTATTGAAATAGGTTTTAGATTTGTTACGTATAGATAGATTTTTTTTCCTTGACAAGATTGAAATATGATATATAGATTATAAATACAGATATAGCTATAGATATAGGTCTAGATGCAGATATACAGATGTAAATATAGATACTTTTCAAAAAATATAGATATAGATATTTTGTTTTTGAAGAAAATGATAATCGTAATGGGGCAGCAGGGAAAGAGATTGGTTGTTTGATTTAAGTTTTTGTTTTGTGTTTTGTGGGATTTGGGTTTTTGGGGTATATGGGTTGTTTGATCTTTATGTTTATAAAAGATGGATGAAATAGGTGTTATAAGGGGTTATCAAAGACTAAAATAGATTTGTTTTGGGTTGGGAAGAAGGATAAAGATTCTTACAGTAGAAAGAGACTAAAAGATGGATTGTTTTTATTGTTATGTGGTATTTGTATGTAAATTAGATTTTGTATGATTTGTTAGATCTGGGAAACAAAGAAGAAATTTGGGGGAAAAGGGAATATAAAGGGGTGGGTTTTTGTTTGTTGTTGTAATTCTGGTCCAAACGCATTAAATGGACAAATCTACCCCTCACGTGACACGCACGTGGGTCGAATAACGGAGCCATATGGACGGAAGGTTAAAAATGGACCAGAAATGCAAAACTTTTCCATTTGTGGCACCAGAATCGCCACTTTGCAAATGTTTGGACCAAAATTGCAAATGGTGTGATAACACAGGGACCAAAAATGCATTTCGTTCTTTTATTTTATATGAGTGTACTATAACACAGTTATTTGGAGCTGGTGAGAATGAATATTCGGTAATTATGTTATGGGCTTATGGTTTGGCATCGGTCTCACTTACTCTTTGGTCAATGTTATTCATGTGGCTTGTAGCATGATCATTTTGTTCAGCTCTATATATATGCTGTTAGATAGTGGATCATAGAATTCTTTTCTCATTGAATTGTCATTGTTTACCATGTACTTCAAATATATCACAAAGTTCCACATGTTTGTTTCACTCCACACACACAATTTGGTGATGGTATGTATGTGTATTTATCATCTATTAACTATATTTACATCAATACAAACATATGACATAAAAATTCAAAGGATCCGATAACTGTAGCAAGGCAGACAACACAAGGTCCTAACTTTCAGATGCACCCGATTTTTAAAATTCTTTAGTTATTCATTAGTATAATCTAGACATTTAATAAATAAAACAATCCATAATAATATAACTTTTAAAGTTAATTACATTTTGTGTCTCTGTCGTTAGCTTCTACTTGCAGCTTTCATTACTAATTTTCAAATATTACACTTTTACTCCAAATTTTTTGATCAACAGAAACTCATCCCTAACTATCCCAATGACGTTATTAACTTATGTGTCGTTCCACATAGAAAACCTATCGATTACGTGACTCTTTAGATCAATAGAAACTAATTATTCCCGTGAAAAAAAATTAATTAATTGGTTTACGAAGAAAACTTTTGATTACTAAACAAATCAAAAAAGTTTTGTACCCTGGAGTGATATGACCTATAGGATTTTTTATTTTATTTTTAAAACTGCTAGGATTTTATTAATAAATATAATGGAAACCTTCGGCAAGGGGCCGAAATATTACAATAAAAGACTTGGACTGGTACTCCAAGTAGACCACGAATAATTAAAAGTGTTACAACGTTTTGATAGCCATAAAAAAGATAAAGAAACGATAGAGGAGTACACCTCATAAGTACTTGGCCGACTCGAGTTGAAGAAGATATCATTACGATGTTTCCACATTGACCACCATCAACCAAAACAGGTAGCTCGAACAATGTTTTTAACCACCACATTGACCTATAGGATGTTATTTTAGCATATCCATATCTAACTATAATATAACTAAAAGAGGAGGTTGGGGGTACACTTGGCACCCCTAATCCCCCTCTTTGAGTCTAATCCTCCCTCCTAATTTTTTCTAGATTTTTTTTATTTTTTTAATTATTATAATTGATATTTAATATTAATAATAATTAATACGAGTAATACATCTCTTTCTCCCACTTACATTCTAACCCTATCTCAGTTATCTCACGATTTTCACTTCCCCGCCAAATATCCAATATCCTGTTTTAGACTATTAGGGTTTCTAACACTTTTGAGAGGTATACTATTTTTTATTTTTAATTAATGTAAGTAATTATTCTGTTCTTCTTTTTTAAAGTCTTTTATACCTTTGCAACTATTAATTTGATACTTAATGACGATGAATGATTGTTCTATGTTGCATTGATTTTTTTTACCCAATAAAAAAAATAAAATATTTATTATTTTAATCAATCCAATTTTAAATACTTGGGATATTAAGGAATAAGTGAAGTATGGAAATTTAAATTGTTATATTATTGACATAATTTTTTTTCCATCACCAGAAATAGGACTCGACAAACGAGTAATGGCTTGAAGCATATTTTTGATATTTGGTTGATATTAATCAATGCGGAGTATGATAAAAGCTTAATATCTTAAGAGTTGCTCAACAATGATTTTATAAAGCTTCTGGTATGTCTTGCATTCTTATCTTTTACGTTTATGTCATTATAAGGTGCTTGGTTTTGGTTTACGTATTTTGTATGCTCTACAATAAGATTTTCTATTCCAGTTGTGTAACTAATTGATCTGTTCTTTTCCATCTTTTTAAGTTAGTTTAATAAATAACAAATTATATGTGGATAATAAATTAGCAAACGTAAATCCGTTTATACAATAGTGCTATGCTTTTCGAGTTATTACAATTTTCTTTCGGTTCAAGTCAGCTACTCTTGAAAAATTTCACAGTTTCGTTTGGTTTAATCTCATTTCGTTTCATGGAACCGGATTGTGACACAACGGAAATACTCTTTTTGTTATCTAGATTTATAATTTGAAAATAATAAATAATCAGTGATGTTCATTATGTTGTCTGCTATTGTCTATTCTGTTGTATATTGCTTGCTTTATTACAGGGTATATAGAAAATGGATTGGCCGGCCTGCTTGGTTTTATGATTGGGAGACACTCCAATTTGTATGATATGGTACGTGTATCAAAATTAGTGACATCTTAATTGTTTATTTTCTACTCTTTCATATTGACATATAAAATGGTTCTTAATTTGGTGATTTGTTAAATATCAAAAGCTTACTGCACGTGCTATAACAATAGTCTGTTCAACTTCAAGGTCATTTACACCAGTTAAAATGTTGTTCGAGTTTGTGTAAAAGACAGCCAATATCCCCATATTGATATATTTTGGAAATTTAGATTGCATTTGAAATGGATGGTGTGAGTTTGTCAAATGCTCGACCCACCCATACAACCAGCAGGGAGGATGGTAGTACTATTGTCAAAGACCGTCTGGCAAACATGTTAACCATCATCTACGACTCTGTGTTGTGCATGTATGGACTGTTTCGGAGTGAAACAACCAGAAGAAAATCAAAACGTTCGAGATGGTCTTTGTTGATGAATTGGTATGTATTTTTCAAATTATATACTATACACTTTTGTTTCTCTTTTTGTTGAACTTTTTGTTTCTCTTTTTGTTGAGCTTAACTCTAAATCGTTTAGTCTAAAATTGTTGTTTGTGTTTGTAGTAAGTTTAGATATAACAAACTGCAAATTTTTTATTTAACTAAAGTTGGAAAAAAAAGGGTAAACTGGAATCAATATTTATATGGAGCTTTTTGCCTTATTTGAATCGTTTTATGTTTTATTTTTAGGTATTTTAATTTTTTCCAGTATCTATTTAATATACCTAAATTCCAATTTTTTAGCTTTGATTAATATATTTTGAGATTAACCGTCCGTTGGATGGGCCTGAGGACTAGTATTATTACATTACGAATATATAGAATTTGACCATTTATCTTCAAGTATATTTTTTTATTACATTAAAGTGACTATAATATGTCTCTACACTATCATCTTTTTGAGGTTTTACCACAAATAGTTAAGGATCTGAGCACATGCGGTAAGGGCGAGGGTCCTAACCTTCGAACTTCGAAGGCACCCAATTTTTAAGTTTCTTTATTCATTAATATAATAATCTAAACATTTAATATAAAACAATTCATAATAATATAGTTAATGGGTTGATGACCCATTGGTAAAGTCTTAAACCTTGGAAAAATCGACCAGAGTTCGAATTCTACTTCTTACACGTATAAGAGTGAATTATTATGAGAGGTTTTCGAGAGTCCTGAGCTTTATTTAAAAAAAAAATTTCATAATAATATATTCCCTCCGTCCCATCATATGTGTCTTACTTTGAATTTTCAAAGTCTTCGTTTGATACGTCCCAAGGTGTATCAATATACCAAAGTATATTGTACACAGAACAGTTGTAGAGGGGGGTGAATACAACTTTCCTTAATCTTTACAAACTTTTAAATAAAAACGTTTTAAGATTCAGTTTATATATATTAAGCAAGTAAGTAAAGAGCATGAATCATTAAAACAGTAAAGCAGTAAAGAAACAAAGACATTCTTGAACACAGATTGTGGTTTTCAAAGTAATCCTTTATTAAGAAATAACTTATACAAAGAATTACAAGGTTGTTGCGGAATAAAGGTAGCCTATAGATATCTAAACAACCTCTGAAATGACAAACTACAATCAATAAGTTCTAGCTCAAGAGAATCAGCCCAAGCTGATCTCATACAGACTAAGCTGTGTATAAGAGCAGAGAAACTTGTGTGAAGAATGGTTCTGAGGAAATGCCACACATATGCAATCCATGAATGAGGCTTTTATAGGCGAAATCGCTCCTTCACTTGGTGTCCGTTGCAGCCACGTATTCTTCATTCAGTGGATGATGAAGGAATAATCAATCGTGCATTTCATAGTACTTGTGGTCCCCTACGTACTGACGCACATTCTTCATCAACCAATAAGAGTATGGACACGCATATGTAAAACCAACCACCAACCTGGATCCTAGGATTCTTCCTAGTCACGTCATTTGTCTTTATCTTCAATCCAGGTTGTTATCTTCACTTGATTGTCAGACACAGATTGGGCCGTTTGTCAAAGCACCAATCTGCCTAAGTGTTTTCAAGCTAACTGCTAATCCCAAGCTGTCTTCCACTAACAGCTTGGTCTTCTATCTTCAATCCTCCTCTTCAACTTGGACTGAATGCTTACACATTGTTGATGCAGCTTGAATAACACTTGCTTCCATAAGATATTACAATTACAAAGTATGAAGCATGATCTGGGTCAGTTACAGATCGCAAGCTGTGTCAGCTTAGTCTGACCCAGATCAGATTACAAGAACCAAAAGATTACTAAGTGTTTATAGGTCAGATTTGTCATCATTAAATTTACAATTAACATTGGGACTCAACATCGTTTTATAACTTTGACCATAAATATTTTTAATTGTGTTATATAATATTCGATGAAAGTTATATCAATGGAACACATCTAAAACTCAATCAATTCATATAACTTTCATCAAGTATCATATAACACAAACAAATATATTTAAGGTCAAAGTTGCATAAAAAAGACTTTGAAAATTCAAAACTGGACACTTCTAGTGGAACGGATGGAGTAACTTATAAGATGTAAAAAGTTATTAGATAAAATATCAAAATTAAATAAAGTATAAGCCCACAATATAAAGAATACAAATAGTACCTATATGGGCTTTAAAATTTGTTATCCTGTAAAGGGCCCACAAAATTTATTTGAGAGATGGAGATCCCCTATAGTTGAAAACAACTTGAGGGGTAAAGTTAAGAGAATCATGACCCTTGGATTAAAATCAAGGGCCAAGATTCAAAGAAGATATTTGAATCTTGGCCCTTGATTTTAATCCAAGGCCATGATTCTCTTAACTATAGTCTACCGACTGGGGAAGCTCAGAGCGGTGATTCGAACACAGAAAAAAAAGAAAACAGTAATCATTTCCGTTTTTAAATGTGCCACGACAAATAACTAAACTGTGTACTTTGGGTCTCATATGACATATAAAAAGGGACGGAGGGAGTACTTATTACTATTTACTAGGATGTTCCCAAGACCCGCGTTGCGGGGCTCGTAATTATCGTTTTTTCGCGTTATATTCTTCAAATACAATACTACAAACAAAACATCGTAAATGTGTTTACTAATTTCAATAAAAAAAATGCTAAAAAAACACGATTGTTCATTTTCTATAAGACCAATACCATACCCGCAATAACATGTTTATGTTTACTCCTAATTACCAAATAAACTCAAAACAAAATATTTTAATTTTTTTTTGTCTAATTAAAAACATCTTAAAGACTTAAAGTTAGATTTTCAAAAAAGAAAAAAAAAAGTTCCAAAATCATTCTAAAAAAACTTTAGTATATAAAAGACATTTTTGTTTCATAAAAAAGGATAATTTATAATAAAAAAAAGATAATTAACCAATAAAAATTTCAACCCATTATATTTATTTGTTTTATCAAACCCATAATAAGTCAAAATGTCAAATATCATTAGAAAAATTGGGAAAGCGTATCAACACTTTCCTTGTACAAAATCATGCAGCAAGCCAACTAAATTGTGTACTTTGGGTCCCATATGACATATAAAAAGGGACGGAGGGAGTACTGTATTACTATTTACTAGGATGTTCCCAAAATCCCCGCGTTACGGGGCTCGTAATTATCGTTTTTTCGCGTTATATTCTTCAAATACAATACTACAAACAAAACATCGTAAATGTGTTTACTAATTTCAATAAAAAAAATGCTAAAAAAACACGATTGTTCATTTTCTATAAGACCAATACCATACCCGCAATAACATGTTTATGTTTACTCCTAATTACCAAATAAACTCAAAACAAAATATTTTAATTTTTTTTTGTCTAATTAAAAACATCTTAAAGACTTAAAGTTAGATTTTCAAAAAAGAAAAAAAAAAGTTCCAAAATCATTCTAAAAAAACTTTAGTATATAAAAGACATTTTTGTTTCATAAAAAAGGATAATTTATAATAAAAAAAAGATAATTAACCAATAAAAATTTCAACCCATTATATTTATTTGTTTTATCAAACCCATAATAAGTCAAAATGTCAAATATCATTAGAAAAACTAGATATGTTCTTGGCCCGCGTTGCGGGCGTCAATTATCATGTTGATATAGTTTCATGATATTAGTGTATTTGTGTTGAATCTACAACTACCGTATTAAAAATCACTTTCTCTTGGACAGCTTTGTTCAAAAGTTTGTCACATGGAATCACTACAAAAAAAAGTTCATTTGTCCACACTTGGTTATAAAAAGTGTGAAAAAATTTATGAATTTAATCACATATAAAAATGTATAGAAAAAAATTACATTTAAAAGTGTGAATAAATTTTAAAAGTTATAATTTTTTCACACTTATAAATGTGTAAACAAAATGTTAACACTTAAAAGTGTGAACAATTGTCAAATATTTTCACACTTAAAAGTGTGAAAGTCAATTTGTAACACATGATTTCTTCACACACTCCATGTGTGAAGAAAATAGGTGTTACAAATTAACTTTTACACTTTTAAGTGTGAAAAATTGATATATTTTTACACGCTTGAAAGTGTGAACTTTTCTTTTCTACATGTATAAGTGTGTAAATATTGTGAATTTTTAAATTTTTTCACACTTTTAAATGTAAAATTATTTCTACACACTTTTGAATGTGATTAATTTAACAAAAATTTTCACACTTTCTAAAAGTATGAAAAAACAAGTGTGAGGAAATAACATATTTGTTGTAGTGAATATATAGTTATTTAAGGGCAAGATCAAATTGGGTTTCGTCTACGCGTTGAGCGGTTTTGAGTTGCGATTACTTGTTGTTATTGATGTTGTGTCACTATACATATATTCTTAAAAACTTTGGCATATGAAATACATGTATTTAAAAAAGGATAATTTATAATAAAAAAAAGATAATTAACCAATAAAAATTTCAACCCATTATATTTATTTGTTTTATCAAACCCATAATAAGTCAAAATGTCAAATATCATTAGAAAAATTGGGAAAACTTTCCTTGTACAAAATCATGCAAAAATGGTTCTTGGATTCGAACCCATGGTTACAAAGTCGTACTGTTGACCAACTCTTCCACCTTAATGTTTGTGTTAAAGTTGCTGTAACAAATATATATACATTATGGGATAGTCACATAAAAAAGGATAATTTATAATAAAAAAAAGATAATTAACCAATAAAAATTTCAACCCATTATATTTATTTGTTAATCTACAACTACCGTATTAAAAATCACTTTCTCTTGGACAGCTTTGTTCAAAAGTTTGTCACATGGAATATATAGTTATTTAAGGGCAAGATCAAATTGGGTTTCGTCTACGCGTTGAGCGGTTTTGAGTTGCGATTACTTGTTGTTATTGATGTTGTGTCACTATACATATATTCTTAAAAACTTTGGCATATGAAATACATGTATTTAAAAAAGGATAATTTATAATAAAAAAAAGATAATTAACCAATAAAAATTTCAACCCATTATATTTATTTGTTTTATCAAACCCATAATAAGTCAAAATGTCAAATATCATTAGAAAAATTGGGAAAACTTTCCTTGTACAAAATCATGCAAAAATGGTTCTTGGATTCGAACCCATGGTTACAAAGTCGTACTGTTGACCAACTCTTCCACCTTAATGTTTGTGTTAAAGTTGCTGTAACAAATATATATACATTATGGGATAGTCACATAAAAAAGGACAAAACTTGACTGTTCATTTCCATTTGTGTTAATAAAGGGTAATGGTATCTGTGTGTTTGCATCGTGGGCTGGGAACCGCCAAATTAAAAGAAGGAAGGAAACCAATTATTATTATTAAGAGCTTCTAAATTTCAACAAATTCTCTTCTAAGTAAGTGATCCCTCCAAAATCCCTTGTAACGATAATTTTTATTTCAAGGTTATTATTTTTGGCTAGGGCTCTATGGTGAAATCATAAAAGGTTTAGTGAACAAATCAAGATTATTGTTATTGAAGCTAATTAAAGGTGGTACTATTATTATTATTATCATTTGTTTTTTTATAATTTCTAGTAAAAAACCCACTTATTTGTTATTGTTAGATTGTGAAGTTGGAGAAAATGGAATTTTGTTTGATAATGGAAATTGTGGATGTAAAGTAAGATTTATTGTTCAAGTTATATGATTAGAAAAAAAATGAAAGAATTGAGAAAGTAGGCTAGCCAAACACAATAATGATATGTATGTGTAAAATTGGTTGAATTTTATAGTTGATTTTTGGTTAGTAGGTGACCGTTGAATTGTAATTTATTGATAGGTTTTGATTTCAGTCACCTAGATAATTTATTGATAGGTGACCTTTGAACCTCGTAGATAATTCCAAGTGTCGTCCTGAACCACTTGACATCTTAATCAAAGATGCTTTCCTGATGATGCCACCTAATTAAACAGGTAAATGTGGAGTTTATGTGATGACTCATCTTGAACGTCTGTTGAATGGGAAGAAAACAACAGATTTTTTGAAAATCAATGAAGACAATATGGCTAGTTTTCTGAGTTTAACGTGGCTGTAAGGTTGTGGAAAACGTATACATGAAGTGTTTAGTCAAGACAATATGTTTGGTGATAATTTGTTGGTTTGAATGTTAGGTTGTGATGACTGATGATACAAATGACTAAATGATACCATTTCTCCCCTACCGCCGTTCACCACCACCGCCGCCGCCGTTACATCACCACCACCGCCGCCTGAAAATTCATGAATCTCGCCAGAAAACTTAGATCTACGATTGCTCCTCCGTTTCTTCGAATTGGAACTTGAAATTGTCACCAAAATGCTCAGGAACAAAATCCGCACAAACTCTTGCCAAAATAAAACCGATTCAAGGTTCGCCGGAAAATTCAAAAACTCGCCGGAAAATTCAAAAACTCGCCGGAAAACTTAGATCTACGATTGCTCATCCGTTTCTTCGAATTGAAACTCGAAATTGTCACCAAAATGCTCAGGAACAAAATCCGCACAAACCCTTGCTTAAATAAAACCGATTCAAGGTTCGCCGGAAAATTCGAAAACTCGCCGGAAAAGTGAAAAACGTCTGCAACCAACGGTCAACGGATCAGAAAGGGTAGAATCGAGTTGGCAGAGAGGGATTTTGCTAAGTCATGGTGCTATGATGAACTGGATCTGGATTTGAACCGGCATGAGCCGGTTAATGGACGGTCAAACAATTAAGCATCGCCGGAAAATGGGATGTATAGCTGATGAAAGGTAGATCTGAAGAGTTGCTAGAGATGGCTTCGTAGCCGAAGATGGCCGATGGAAAGTGAATCTGAAAAGTCGACGGTGTCGGCCGATCGCCGGAGTTGGATATGCAGCCGGAGATTGATATATCATTAAACCACTTGAAGATATGAAGAAAAGGTCGTCAGCCATTTTTTTGTGATGAAACAAAGAGGTCGTCAGCCATTCTCTTTGTTTTTTTTTTTAGAATATGAAGAAATAAAGAAAAATAACCAAAAAGAGGAGGATTAAAATGAAAGCATAAAAATCTGTGGTGATATAAGAAAAAGAAAAACTCACCGGCATTTATTTTTCCGGAAAGGCGACAGTTACATACATAAGAAAAAGAATAACTATGTGAGAGACATAGCGTAAGTAATACGAGTAGTTTGTTTGACTATTTAAAAAAAAATATGTAGAAGCTTAGGTTTTACAGTGATATAAAGCTAAACTATTTAAATTTAATGCAATGTTTTTTAATAGAATTCCAATTTCCTATGATAGATATTAGCCATTGATTAATAATACTGATTGATGGTGCTCAACTGGAATTCAATTAACAATAATAAAAGGAAGATCATTTTCTCATTTATATGTTTTATGTAAAACAGTACTGTAATAGATTTACTATTCTATTATTAATAATATATATTAGTTGTAGTTTGGTACGGAAAATACATTTTTTATTTTTTGATTGTAATTTTTTTTAAAATACATTCTATTTTAATTAATATATATGTGGTTACTTCTTACTTACATTAACGTATTTCTATTTTTATTATTAATATTTTTTATTAATATATACATTATTGTTTAAAAAGTAATTTACAAATAATTAAAAAAGTAAATAAAAATATAATAAAAGTGGGATTCTGCGTTCTGGATGGTTCTGCATCCATAACTTAAAACTAATCAATATGTGAAAGCTGATGTGGCACTATGGTGGCGTTCTGAATGGTTCTGTATACAATTATCATGCCTGGTGCTCTATGAAAGTGGTATATAAAGGGGTTTTTATGGAGGGTAAGATTGTAATTTGGTATTAATATGAGACGTAGGTGAAAGACTGGATATGAATATACCGCCGCATTGCGCGGGCATATGACTCGTAATTTAAGAAAACCGTGGGTTGTTTTATGTAAGCAACTCTACTTGAAAATATATGATTTCCTTTAGTTAATTTGCCATGCATGTTGCTAATGACTTTTTGTACTAATTAGTACTTCCAAAACAATATATTTCATTTATCTATATTGTTATTGTGACTATACATTTAGACCAGTCTCTTGGCTTATTTACGACATATTCAGATTTTATTAACTACTGTCTTTGATTTTTGTAAACAGTTTGCTGTAGAGATGGGGTTTGTAGATCTGTTTTGTGCTGCTTCGATGCCTGTGCTCAAAGTACTCATAGTAACCGCGCTTGGCTCATTTCTTGCCTTGGATTCTATTGACATTTTGGGACCAAGTACAAGGAAACAAGTCAATAATGTAAGTTTCTTTCTGAATCTCCTCTCTTCCAATTAATCATGAAAGTGTGATGATGATGATGTTACACTTAGATAGGACATTAGACTCAAAAGATCATCTCCTATTTCCATTTTTAAGTTGAAGTAAACGGGTATACTATTCAAGTAACCTGGGGAAGGCGGGTCTTTTATGTTAGTTAACCACTAAGCCTCCTTAGAGGTGTTTATTTTTGAGTTGAAGTGTACAATCTATTTTCGATATACTCTACAAGTCTACTCACTATCTGGTGATATAAGAAAGTTGCTATAGTTGAAACTTATTGTAAAAAAACTCATAGCACTTGTTTCCTTTTTTTATAGTTTACTTTCACCTGCAAGAGGTCTTGTATTTGAGATAACCCCTCAACAAGAAGCTTGTGAATAATTCAGGGGCGGACCTAAGGTGGTGCCTGGGCATGCCTTTTCCTCCGTGTAGTGTCAAATTGTGTCAAAAAATCTGATTCATCTAAATGTCAGGCTCAAAGAAAATTGTGTTACAAGTATTGTTTAGTTAGTCCACTACATCTATACAACTAAAGAAATGTGCGCCCGGTGGTATTTGGTCCTCAATCCGGGATAATATATACATATATAGCCTTCAAAAACCAAGGTCCTAAAGCCCTAGCTTTACCGGCTTTAACTTTGAGACAACTTTAAGTAATAAAGTAAATTTATATTTATGGATGAAAGTCAGAGTTCATCTTAAGCTAATATAAATGAGTTGCTACATTTTACCAAAGATTCAGTTTTGGTTTTATTATGGGTGCACAGCTTGTGTTCTATGTCTTCAATCCAGCACTTGTAAGCAGCAAGCTTGCTAGTACACTCACTTATGAAAGTTTCAAATCATTGTAAGTTTTTTATGCTCGTGAGTTGTTGGTTCTGTTTTACAAGTCTTAAAAGTGGCATTATTTTTTTATAGTTCCGAAAATTGAATACTACTGCAGGTGGTTTATGCCCGTCAATATTCTTCTAACATTCATAATTGGATCCGGACTTGGATGGGCACTTATAGTCATCGCAAACCCACCTCAACATCTAAAGGGCCTCATCATTGGTACCTGCGCAGCAGGTAAGTTATGTGTACTATCAAAAATACCGTATATAAAGGTTACTTCGATAGCTGATTAAGATCCTAATTACAAATGACAGGCAACCTTGGAAACTTGCTTTTGATATTAATCCCTGCTGTATGCAAAGAGAAGGGGACTCCTTTTGGAGATCCTAATGTTTGCTATGACTATGGCATAGCTTATGCTTCACTATCCACGGCAGTATGTATTATTATTTTCAAATTTGAACTTGATGAACTTCCATATCTGTCAGTCCTAACACCAAACTCATCAGATTGGAGCTGTGTTTTTGTGGTCTTATGTTTTCAACCTAGTGCGGGTTTTTTCGGACCATTCCCAGCATTCTGGACACAATGTTGTCACCCGTATTGAAGAAACAGAAACTAGGGGAGAGGATTTGACCCAAAGTTTACTTCCATCGTCTACAACTTCTGTTAATACGAAGATAAAAGTGAAGGTTGTTTTTTGATGTTCATCTGATCTGAGTTTGCTCAAAGTTATTGGAAAGATTTTTGCTTAAAAAAATTATGTGCATCAGGTGATTTTAGGAAAGATGAGGCAACATCTTGGAAACTTTTCGAGACAGGTTAACTTGAAAGCAGTGTTTGCACCATCAACCCTTGGAGCGGTACTCTTTTCTTTCTATCGCATATGTTATGTTCTTGATCATTAAAGGTCAAGAAATGGATTGCCAAATGTATGCCTAGACATGTAACAGCCTGTGTTTTTATCCTAAAAGATTGTCGGATTCATCATTGGAACAATAGCACCAATGCGTAGGCTACTTATAGGCACCACAGCTCCTCTCAGGGTGATTCAAGATTCTGCGTCTTTAGTAGGGTAAGATCGTTAAGAGCCTTAACATTTCAGTCTGAAACTTCTAGTCTTTGGTATTGGCCCGTAACACAGGCAAGTTTAGATTAGATTTAGCAAAGTATTGTATAACATTTGACAAATGAAAGTGAACTAATGGACTCTACACTTCGTTTCATTCAGGGACGGAGCGATTCCAACTATAGCATTGATATTGGGAGGGAACCTCTTACGAGGTGACCTTTGATTAAAAAAAATTATTATTTGTGCATTCAGTTTGTTGATGTGACTAATTTCAATCTGTACTATATGCAGGTCTTAAAGGGTCTGGCATCTCACTACCACTTGTCTTTGGGATTGTAGCAGTTCGGTATGTTTTTTTGCCACTTTGTGGAATTTTAATTGTCAAGGGAGCGCTTTATCTCGGCTTAGTACCTGCAGATCCTCTCTATCTCTTTGTTCTTCTACTACAGTTTGCAGTGCCGCCAGCTATGAACATTGGTATGAGCTCTGCACACCTATTCAATTTCGACTAATTCAAATTTCTACAAATTTAAAATTTCTACAATTCTGTTTTATGTCAGGCACGATGACCCAGTTATTTGGTTCTGGTGAGAGTGAATGTTCGGTGATCATGTTGTGGGCTTATGGTTTGGCATCGATCTCGCTTACCCTCTGGTCAACCTTCTTCATGTGGATTGTTGCTTGATTTATTTTTATTGGCCCCCTTGCTAGAGGCTATCTTGTTTTGATCCGATATATTTCTCTTCATTGTCCGTAGAAGAGGGACCATGACGGCATGATTTGTAACCACCACATAGTATACGGTGTATGCATTTACATATGGTACTTGATAATAATTTATGAAAAAACCGTAAAAATAATAGTTTTATTTAGTCTTTCGTTATAGCCTTGCAGTGGTAGATTATATCTGTGCAAATTAACCACAATGACCAGGTTAAGTTGCTATGATTTTTAAGGATTTTTTACTAACTTTAACAGTTGCATAAGAGCTTTTGGCTCCTTGGGCATTTTCTATTTCTCATTCACTTGCATATATGACTATAAATTTCATTGTTAAGAAAATCTTTCAAAGTTAAAAGTTAACATTAAACGGCATTTCTATACGTAATACCAATTGAAAAGAACATAACCTTTTTTAATAAAAATTTATAAATTGAGCAAGTAACCCGTCCTACCTCTACCTTTAAGGCAGTTGTGCCCCCAAGTACAAGATAATGAGAAAATTAAGTTGCGTTTTGAGGGAATAATTGATTTGATTGAGAGAAAAGGAGACCCTCAAGACAGTTTCATTACACAGTTTGCTGCTGTAGATATGATCATTTATAAACAATTAAACATGGATACTATAATCTTTTTGCATAAATGTACATAAGAACCACCACTACAATAAATGGTGTAAATGTACACGGTTCTATAGTCATATCCACATATAAAAACGTGTATAATACTGTAGTTCACGGTCATGAAAACCGTGGAGAAAAGAGGCGTTAGAAAATTAAATACAAAGTCCACGGTTTTTAATGTATACAATATTAAAAAATGCTAACACTATTTACCGTGAACAAATAAGTATAATGCCCACAAAAAGTAGCGTGAACAAATATCTAGAAATCTTTACAAGAGTTAGCGTGGAAAACATCTGAAGTACACGGAATAAAGTGTGGACTCAATTTTAAACTTTTCACTGACATTACCGTGAACAAAATATTAAAAGTGTAACAAGAATTAACGTAAACAATTAGTGAAATGGTCCAAAAAAATAAAACTGTCCATACATCATGATACAAAAACAAAACTGAATTTTGCTGGAAATAAAAAAGTCACTACAAGATTTCAGAAACAATTCCATACATCCATTTAACATCTTTTACAACCATTTTACAAGATTTTAGAAACAATTCTATACATTCATTTTACAAAGCAACTACTCAAATCATTCCTTATCATCCTTGCAGATCCACTAACACTACCTGCAAAAAGAAACAAAGTACATCAAAATATAAAATTTGCAGAAAAAATAAGCATATATATATGTTTAAATGATCTACCGCACAAAAAATAGTGGCACAAATTTATATATTCAATCAATATTAGAAACAAATTCATAATTGTGTCATTTGAGCTTTGCCTTTTGTCATGTTCTCACTGGTTTGAGTGGTGGTGAGCGACCAGTTTGAGAAGAAAAAAATATGACTCGATTTTCTAAACGATAACTATCGACTAATGGTATGTTGAAGCTTTTGTTTGCTGTCACGGATTTCGGTTATTTAAATGATAACTATCCAACAATCCACAAAGGAACATGACTAACCTACAAGCATTCTAGTAGCACTGTTATACAAAGGAAGCCCAAATCTTCTAATTCACTACACACTTCAATGCCCTACATCAATCTTTAGAATTGAAGGCAGAACCAACATAACTTATTTCCTCTATTTCTATCTCATGTCAAGTATAACTAACCTATTTGCCACCAATCTACCATCTACTTAGAGAGATAACATATAACATATTTATAATGCTAAATAACAAAAAAAAGAAAATAGCTTATCTGGAAAGAATTTGAACCTTATACGGATGTTGTCTTGCATCTTTAGAACAAAACTCATGCATGATCCTGATGTAATGCATGAGAAGATGTCTGGAAGGAAAAAAATGGAAATTATAGTAAGAAGAAACACAAGTACACCACTAACCTACGTTCCTACAAATATATGTATACATGGTTTAAGTCGAACCTGTGGTGTTGTGGACATACGTCCCCCATAAAAGTCAGAAAAAGCAGTCCTAAAAAGTCGAAGCTCTGCAGTACAATCATCAATACTCTGTTGCATAATCAACATTTGCTTACTCTGACTTTCTATTTGCCTACTCTGAGTTTCTATTTGTTCCCTTTGAGATTCAATTTGCTTACTTTGAGTGTCAACTTTATCTAAGAGGTATTTGTTTTCATTTGCTATATTATTGCCTCTTAATTTTCTTAAATCAAAACTAAACTTAGTTACTTGCGATCTTTTTACTCCAGCTCCATAACTAGGAGGTCGTCCACGCTTACTTGGCCCCCTTAGTTCTTGCATAACTTCCCTTACGATTTCAGATCGCTTTCAATACTAAAACCATGCTAAACTAGTGTTATTAAACTGAAATAAAAAGGTTTGATAAGTTACATACCAACAGTTGCCTTGACGCGTGTTTAGCATACGACCCATTCTTCATTAAATGTGATTCTTTAAAGAACTCAACATCATTTGCTTCTCTTCCTTTGATAACCATCTGCATATTTAACATGTAACATACATGTTTCAAGCCCAGCTAGTAGAACTCAATTCAAATTCATATCAGCACATAAATTTTTGGGATAAGATTCATATATATTAGTCTTCATAAAGAATGTAAAGCATAAAGATATTCTATAAAATCAAAGTTTGAAGACTCACAAATTCATCTTTTTTCCGTGCAAAACTAACAGCACCAGTGCTATGCTCATGAAGTTTTTTAGCTCTTGCATCCTTTCCATATTTGGACAGTTTCTACATTAAATAGAATGTAAATGTTTAGTGGAATGAGTTTTATATATAAAAAGAGATACAAAGAAACTACCTTTGCTGATGGTGATCTAAGATTATTTTTAAATACTTCCCACTGATGATCTAAAAAGTTATATGGTGCTCTAACCAATTCAAGTGCATCTAAAAGTTGATCCTTCGTGTATCGCACATCATCTCCACCAATGTTAACTTCATCTAACTTCTTGGCAGCTAACTTAAGCAGCTTATTTTTGAACCTACATTTCAGGCTCCTAAACTTCCAACTGAATGTATCCAAAAGGACTTTGTCCACATTATCCCCTTGAGGTAAGTTGAATCTTCGCTACAAAATATATAGTCAAGGGATTCAGTTAACTAACAGCAGTGCAACATGTACAATAAAACCTATCAAAATGTTTTTAAACACTAAACAAGTCTACAATTCAAATGAAAACAGAAATTACCCGAAGCTCTATCAGAAGCCTAGTACCACATTTTATTTTGCATTCTTTCCAGTTTTTAGTATCAGGTGGACACAAGTGTGGTTCTTTTAGTAGCAGGGTCATGAATCTTGTACATAAACCAGCTGCTCCTTTGATTGGTTGATAAAATTCGTTAACAGGTACCAGAATCTTTTCACCCTCTTTTAGCTTGAAAACATCTTTTGCCTTGAGTTTTTCTTGCCTGAGAATTCTTCCATCTTCGTCTACAAAATTATAAACAAGTGTATCAGTTAAGAAAGCATACCTTATTATTGGTGATACTACACATTAATTTACCTATTATCTCAGCCTCAACTAATAGCTTTAGCTCATTTTCATCTACTTCTTCTTCGTGATCCGAAATAGATGATGACATGGAAGATGATTCATGAATAAGTGGTTCATGTGAAGTTGTTTCAGATTGTAAATGAATAGAAGACGATGAGGATGAAGAGTTTTGCCGAATAGCGGAAAGAAAAGGAGGTCGAATGGATGTGTGACAAAAAGATGATGCGGGATAGGGGTTATATTAAACCTCTTATGTCATCTTGAGGAAAAACAGTTTCTCGACCAATACTAGACTCTGATAGTTCTGAAGGTATGACATGTTCCCCATGAAATGTCCATGTCGTATACCCCGGAAAAAAAGCCATAACACAATATGTGGGCATGTACACTATTAATCTCCAATAATTTACAATTACAACATCTAGGACATGGACATGCAATCGATCCTCTTATAGCTGTAACACTAGCAAAATCGATAAACGACTCGACTCCATTTTTGAAAATGTTGCTTGCTATCGGAGCTGTGATCCAACTTTTTTCCATATTCAAGTAATCCTAACAATTACAAACAGAAATTATAGATACAGAAAGTAATATATAGATACACAAATTATAGTGTAGAAAGAGATAGCAAACACAGATACAGACCTATATAGACCTATATATATACAGACCTATATAGATACAGACCTATATAAATACACAAATTATACCTATAGATTCAGAAAGAGGTACATATAGAAAGAGACAAATACAGAAACAGATAGATACAGAAGCAAATTATACCTATAGATTCAGAAAGAGGTACATATAGAAAGAGATAGATATAGATATAGAGATACAAACCGGAGAAGAAAAGTGTTGCAGCGATGACGACTGACGACCGTGATGAAAGTGCAGCAGCAGCGATTGGAGTAAAGCAGAGACCAGCGGTGATTGACAATGACTATTACTCAGCGACGATGACTGTTAATCGGCGATTGACGGAGGGAATTGACAATGACTATTACTTGTATGTATACACATCTTCAATTGGCGGTGGTTATCTGTAAGCTAGAAGAAAAAGGAATTGACAAAGGGTTTTCTAATCGGTGGTAAACAAAATAGTTTTTTAATCGGCCATTTTTTTAATTAAAAAGAGAAACCTAAAAGTTTTGATTTGGGGAAAAATTAGTCCACGGTTTTTAAAGTGTTTTATAAAAGAAAACAAAGTTCACTATTTTTAATGTGTGTATATAATGTAAAAAAGCTCACGGTCAATATTGTAGAAAAAACTGAAAATTCTTCACAGTCTACCATTACTTTAACTAAAATACTAGTTCACAATTTTAATTGTGAATAACAATTTATTTTACACAGACAATAGCGTGAACTTATTTACAACTTTTATTCACAATCTTAACTGTTAATATGTTTGTCATTACCGTATACAATTTTATAACAAATAAAACCGTGGATAATACTTGAGAAAACTACACACTCATCAAAACCGTGAAGTAATTACCGTGACAAATCATTATTTTTTTTGTAGTGCACTATGTCCGGAAGATATATATATCTATCTAGGGTAAGATTCATGTAAGAACTATTAACATATGAGCATAGGTAATTGTAAGTATAACTTGATAATTCATATGTGAACGAATATGTTCACATATACCATTCACATATGAACATCAAGTTATAATATAGAAGTTCTCATGGTTCTTCCAATTCAAATGGTTCTCACATGAACCTATATATATATATATATATCTTTAGTATTATAAAAATAAAGCAACAATGCCGTCTTTCACGGGTTTTGGGTCCCAATACCGTCTTCAACGGTGTATGAGGGAGGTTGAGATGTAGACAACCTTACCTTACCAAAGGTAGAGAGGTTGCTTACAGATTCTACCAAAGGTAGAAAAGGAGACATGAGGATCGAACCCTTAATCTCTATCAGGCAAGGGCTCCAACCACTGATCCAACCTAGTTGGTTTTAATGTCTTATAGAAATGTTCATATTCTACCAAAGCAACAAAAACCAATATGATATAGAAATGTTTTTTTTTGAACGACAATGTTGAAATATATTATAAAAATGGCCACTAGCAAGGTGCTAGAGGACCATAAATACAAACACCAATATCTAGACCCGAAACCAACTACACAATCTAGATACCTCCCGAGACTATAACTGCTAAGCTTGCAAAAGGATGAAAAAACTTATGCTAATTACAAGTGGCTCGAGCATAAGAAAAATCCCCATAGATGAAGGCCGAGCCACCGGTTTTCACTCCACGATGTTTTTGATGCAAACTCCTACTAGTCCCGGGGACCCCAATACACGAGGCCATAACAACACCTCTAAGATACCATCTATATCACATAAAATATAAAGTAGCCTAAGCCAAACAAGATATAAAATCAAAAGATAACAAAAACCGATGTTATAGAAATGTTAGAGAAATGTTATCGGACATTCAGACACATGAATATTACGAAAAAGATAACAAAAACCAATCAACAGAACACCCTTAGGGGGTGTTTGGTGTTGGAATATATAACTAAATATCATTATTCACGAGTACGCAACGGAAGCAAATCAAACCATGTAATCAAATAATTAACCTTGAAATAGGATTAAGGAATACCTCTTAATGTAGATGATAAAGTAAAGAAACTTTAAAAGGAATTGAAGTAAATCCCTCTACGATTGCACACACGATCCACCGATATAGGTGTGCTAGCACTTGATCACGAACCGAGCAACCTTTGGCTTGATCTCCTTCTTCAAAACCGAAAACCAAAACCCCAAAAGGTTTTCCCTTGGTTTTGGCCGTCCAAGATAAGAGAGGAGAGGGGAAGATGAGAGGTTTTTTTGGAGTTACAATTCTTATGTGTAATTATTCAAGAAAACCATAAGCCTACCTTTAGTATTTATAGGTAGACCCAAACTTGGCCATCAAGTTTAGGGTTTCACTAGGAAACCTAGTAGGGAGGCCGGCCCCCTATGGTTTTCTAGAACCTTCCCTTAATCGTTTTATCTCCTTACTTTAACGACCGTTAGCTAGTAACCATTCGTTAACTTATTCGTGATCCATATTAATTAATAAATCAATTAATATTAACTATATTTGAATCGAGACGTGTGACCCCGTAGGCTCAAATCATTTCCGGACATACGTTCATTTTACGTGATCACATACTAACAGCTCCCACTTGAGCTCGTAACAAATGAAGGTAATAACATTGGTTAGCGTCTAGCAACACGCCAATGCTCCCAGAAATATTTAAGTATAGTTTCTTAAAGTATATTTAAATGGTTGAGGCATTTATTATCCCTTTGTTCAAATACCGTGTTAAACATGAATATGGATCAATGTCATTTCATGATTTAACGATTATGTTTCTCATTTCATCACTACTTAAGATTACCAAACATAATCCAGACACATCTGGATTCATTTTGGACATGGCCATGTAAACATCTTAAATAGTCCCAATGAGGGGCCCAATGGTATCATTCTGCAACTATTAGTTGGAGGAACAAATCCTGTATTGACTACACGTGTCAGTCATCATACTTCACTACACTTTCTGAAAATAGCCCTTTATGTACTCCCTTATTCAGGAGAGTTAGAACTATATCTAGCAAGTGCAATCCATACATGCTGACCTGCTTGTATCTCAAGTCAAAGGATCAATAAAGTAACCATTTACGAATTTCACTTAATGACGCCGATCCATAAAGTGATAAATTCGTTAGTGGGGTAGTCCGATATGCATCATATGGATACCATGTGAGTTTGGTGGGACCAGCCATTATATATTCAAAGAATATAACCAATCGCTCAGATTTGTCTTAGTTTAATTATATTCCCATATAATTAATCGACAATGGACAATTTAGAATATTTAATAAAATATTCAAGGATTAAACATGCAAATATAGGATACAATTAATATTAAATGAAATCAAACATATCAAGTACTTTATTTCATTATGAAAAATATAAATTGTTTAACATCCCTTATCCAAATACCGAAACAACAGATTTACATGAAATAACTAGCTAATTTAAGTCCTATGCCCTCGGCATGCCTTTCAAGCTTGGGCCTAGCCAAAGCTTTTGTGAAAGGATCAGCTAAGTTAAAATCTGTGTGAACTTTGAGTAATTTGATCTCTCCTAGTTCGATCTGCTCACGAACATAGTGATATCTTCTAGCATAATGTCTGGCACCTTTCTGAGCTCCGGGCTCGTTGGCAATGATTAATGCACCAGTGTTATCACAGTACATATCAGTGGGTAAGTCACTCGAGGGGATCACGTCAAGCCCGCTAATAAACTTCCTTATCCAGACTGCTTCCATTGCAGCTTCTGAGGCGGCAATGTACTCAGACTCTGTTGCAGACATGGCAACTGTGGTTTGCTTTTAGCTCATAGCATTCCACCGTGCCTTCATTTAAATAATGAAGACGTATCCCGACTGATATTTTGAATCATCTTTATCAGTCTGAAATCCAACATCACAATATCTATTCACTTTGAATTCTGGATCAGAATTTCTTCCATACACCAAGAATAATTCTTTAGTAGCACACATGTACTTAAGAATATTCTTTACAGCAATCCAATGATCCTCTCCAGGATTTTGCTGATAATGGTTAACTATATTTTGCGCGAACGCAATATTAGGTCTAGTGCATCTTACCGCATACATGATAGATCCCACCGTCGAAGCATAAGGAACTCTTTGCATACGCTCCACCTCATTAGGTGTAGAAGCACCGTTCTTGCTAGATAAATTAAGTCCTTGCATGAGTGACCTTATCAATATAAGCACTTTGACTTAGTCCAATTAACCGCTTTGATCTATCTCGGTAGATCTTGATTCCAAGAATAAATGCCGCTTCTCCTAAATCTTTCATGGCAAAACACTTTCCAAGATGGGATTTAACATCTTGCAACATTGGAATGTGTTTTCCTATGATAAATATGTCATCAACATATAAGACAAGGAAAGTAACATTACTCCCACTAGCTTTGCGATATACACATGGCTCATCGGGATTTTGAACGAAACCAAACTTTTTGATTTCTTCATCAAACCGCTTATTCCAACTTCTTGATGCTTGCTTTAGTCCATAAATAGACCTTTGAAGCTTGCATACTTTGTTGGGATGTTTTGGATCAATAAAACCTTCAGGTTGATCCATATAGACTTCTTCATCCAAGTAACCATTTAAGAAGGCAGTCTTAACATCCATTTGTCATATCTCAAAGTCATAGTACGCAGCTATGGCTAAGAGTATCCTAATAGCTCTAATGTCCGCAACTGGAGAAAAGGTCTCATCATAGTCAACACCGAAACGTTGAGTATTCGCCACGAGACGAGCTTTATAGGTGTGTACATTTCCATCCATGTCCGTCTTCTTCTTGAAGATCCACTTACACCCAACAGTTTGAGCCTTTTGTGGTAGATCAACCAAGCTCCAGACTTGATTGTCTTTCATGGATTTCATTTCCACCTTCGTAGCTTCAAGCCATTTGTCAGATTCCGGATCTGATAATGCAGCTTTGAAATTCGGAGGCTCATCGAGATCTCCTAAAACGTTTTCTTCTACCATCAGACATAATCTGTTAGTAGGACGTCTTGTCCTTTCGGACCTACGAAGTGGAATCGCTTCATTATCATCGACTTGAGGTTCATCACTTTGAACATTCCCCCCCCCCCAAGTTGATGATTGCTAGGAGCTTCAGAAGGTGACACATCTTCCTCTTGAGTCTCATCAAGTTCTACAACCCTCCCACTGTTCTCTTGAGCTAATTTCTTTTCAAAGAATTCAGCATATCGAGCAACGCGAACAGTGTTTTTGACGGGATCATAGAAGTCATAACCCATCGTTTCCTTAGGGTATCCGACAAAGATGTACTTAGTAGTTCTGGATTCAAGTTTGTCAGGCGTATCGCGCTTCACAAGTGCCTCACATCCCCAGACTCTTAAGTAAGACAGATTAGGGACATCTCCATGCCATAATTCATATGGTGTCTTGTCAACCTTCTTGGTTGGAACCATATTGAGAATGCGTACAGCAGTCTCTAGAGCATAATCCCAAAATGAAAATGGGAGAGTCGTAAGGGTCATCATAGATCTCACCATGTCTAGCAAGGTTCGATTTCTCCTTTCAGACACTCCATTATGTTGAGGAGTGTATGGAGGAGTAAGCTGTTGGACAATTCCACACGCTTTTAGATAATCCTTAAACTCTTGGCTTAAGTATTCACCACCTCGATCCGAACGAAGAATCTTGATGGTTTTGCCGAGTTGATTTTCTACTTCATTTTTAAACTCTTTGAATGTTTCAAACACTTCATGTTTATGTTTAATCAAGTAAACATAACCATAACGACTGAAATCATTCATAAAAATGATAAAGTAGCTAGCATCTTTCCTTGACTCATGTCTAAATCGGCTACATACATCCGAATGTATTAGTCAAAGTAGTTCCTTAGCCTTTTCTGATTTTATGCGAAAAAGGTATTCTTGTCATCTTGCCGAAAACACAAGACATGCATTTTTCCAATGATTCATCATTTGATTGTAAGATCCCTTTACGTTGAAGTCTTTCAATGCTTTTCTTGCTAACGATAATTCAAAAGACACGCATTTATCAAATGATTCATCATTTGATTTGTAAGATTTTTTCACATTGAAGACTTTTAATGCGTTTCTTGTCAAAACCACGCATTTTTCAAATGATTCATCATTTGATTTGTAAGAATTATTCACATTGAAGACTTTTAATGCGTTTCTTGTCAAAACCACGCATTTTTCAAATGATTCATCATTTGATTTGTAAGAATTCTTCACGTTGAAGTCTTTAAATGCGTTTCTTGACAAAATTAAACAAGATGACAATGTCAAAGATAGATAGAGTCTAAGTTAACTTGACTCTTTTGCTATTGAATTATCATTTGAATCTCATCAACACTTATAATTCAGTTAAGAAGATACTTGAAGAACTGGTTAAACCAACTTGCTTCTTCTTCTTGTTCAACTCAGCTAGATACTTAGGAAAATTCCTTTTCCAGTGTCTCACTTTAGCATAGTGATGACAAGACTGGTCTTTAGCCGTATGCTCCTTTTTCCAAGGGGTCTTTTAAGGTTTTGAGACTAAATACTTTGTTTTCTCTTACCAAAGTTCTTGCCCTTAGCTTTACGGTTGTTTTGCTTTCTAAACCATTCCCCCCTTGATCATAAGAACTTGGGGTATCTCAGATTTCTTAGGAAGGTTTTCCTCATACTCGATCAACTTGATTATGAAGTCCAACGTATGCTATGCAAATTGTAATTGTGCACAAACTTCTCAAAGTCTCTTATGCCAATAACAATCGGCAGAAGATACGCATAGTTTAACCTTTCCAAAATGCTCAAAGTAACTCTTCATCTTGAGTACACGAGCATTCACCGGTTTCCCATACTCGTGTTCAAGTTATGGAGTGACTCAATTAGCTCAAGTAATTTCAACTCCAACTTGTTTTCCGTACATAGACTTGAGTTATTTGATCATATCACACGGATTTTGCAATCCGAATTGCTTTTTGAAGCTCGGGAGACATGCTTCTAGCATCAAATAAGCAACCTCAATATGTCTATAGTATTGAGTATTTTATGCTTCCAACTGCAAAGCAGTGGCATTCGCATAGCGATATCTGAGTTTCAATGACACGGGTTTTCTTTTCAACTTTTAGAACAATTCTCTATTGACAAAACAGCCATTGAAATTGGTTTTAGAAAGTTTTTCCTTTCTAGCATCGACCTAAAAGCCGATTGGTGTATGTTTTGTGAAGGATTTGTTGCCTTTTACAAAACAGATTCAAGTTCAATTATCGGTATTTTTGATAATTAATCCTTAAGAAATCAATTACCCAATGTTTACAAAATAAACAATTAATTTCATTAAGGCTAGGATCCAATTGACATACAATCATTTCATCAGTTGATCTGCTAGAAATGATTGTACTCAAAAGGTAAGTGACGAGCAGTAATTGCATTACATGTGCAATTCCTAGTAAGAATGGGACCTACAAATTACATTTGATTCATCAAGTGATTTGTAGTCATATTTTGTCCCATCTTTTGCCACGGGTTAAGGTCTCACCGCTTAACTCGCTTTAAGTCGTCCAACCAAGAACGCGCAAATTTGTCCACCACTGTGTACCAGTGAGTGGGATTTTCCATGCAACTGCCATTTCACCACTGTGTACCAGTGAGTAAAACAACAGCCACAAGTGTCCTTTACAAGTTGGATGGCAATGACTTAAGTTTATTGGGTCAATCAATTTGATGTGTGATCAAAAAGTTATGTTTGAAGATTCATGCATATCTTCTAAACATAATATGTTTATAAAACTCATTTTTATTGCCTTTAAATACAAAAGAGCTCGGTAGCTCCATTTGAACGCACAAAGAAGCGCAAGGCAAAGGTTTGCGATGGACGCAATTAAAAACCCGCCCTTTTAGGAGGCTAACGCACTCCGACTTATACCTCTCTTAGAGTTTGTTCAAATGGGTGAGCCGGTGTATCTTTTGATTTTAGGGCACCAATTTTATAAACAAAATCATTATTTCAATGTAATTTAGTCAAGTTTAATTTTCGAAAAACAATTTTGCACACAATTTTCTTAAAGGGCAAAACTAAACATACTAAATATAAACACGTAACAATTAGGTATCCATCCTCGGTTAGGCCACTATGGTTTAAGATTGGCTCCCCTTTCTCAAGGAAAAGGACCACATACATCAAGTAAACTTGATTGCGTAAGCCAAAATTTAATAACAAATTTATCACATAAACACATAAGGTGCTGATTTGAAAAATCCAGCAGCTTCACGACCCATTTAGGCCTAGAGGATGGCCGAACTGGACTTAGCACATAACTACAAAGTTGTACCCTATGAATCAAGTATCTACTGTTCAAAGGACGACTTCTAACTCCTTACGGATTAAAAGATATGATCGTTTTAGTGGACTGGTGTCAAGTAGCAACATTAATATATAATTATCACATTGTCAAACAATTAATTATTTTAATTATCCACCTAAAAGACCTAGTGATCAAGTAATTTTATCATTATAACTAAGTAATAATCATGAATCAATTGCATGTAAAAACTCATGATTATTACTTCTTTTTAACAATTAAAATAGAGGTAATCCATAAACGCATGCAATTAACACATTAATCATGCAATAAATCAAAACTTGCAATTTGGGTTTCCTAAAATTTTTTTTTTTTTTTATTTCCAGATTTTCGAATTGGGGTTTATCAAAAAAAAAAAAATTTTTATTGTTTATTTCATTATTTTATTACAATTAAACCAATTAATTAATAAAATAATCAAAATAATTACATAAAAAATCCGAAAAATATGAAACCTTAACCCCCCTTCAAGTTTTGATTTTTAGGTAATTAAAAATCACATGGGTGTCTCTGATACCACTGTTGGAATATATAACTAAATATCATTATTCACGAGTACGTAACGGAAGCAAATCAAACCATGTAATCAAATAATTAATCTTGAAATAGGATTAAGGAATACCTCTTAATGTAGATGATAAAGTAAAGAAACTTGATGTGTGAAATCGAGTTTAAAAATTTAAAACAAGAAATACCTCGAAACTCACTACTACACACTATCGGGCAGTGGACCCGATCGTATGCAATATAGTTACAAAGTAAGTCCAGGTTCATTCACGGGGATTGGTTTGAATCAATTGTCTAATAAAGTAGTTTGGAAAACAGGGTGGAACACTTTGAATCTCACTTTGACAATTAAATTAAAGTAAATTTAAAAGACAAAACACTTAAAAGTAAAGAAAAGCTTCAAACAATAACAGTAAAGATCATCCACCTTGAATTCGCTCGACTTCAAACATGATTGCATTCAATTAAGACCAAATTCATTGAGTTGAAAAGATAATCGTGAAAGGATAAAATGCTCGCGTGGTACCACCAACCGCTCACAAATCACCCAAACACCTAAGTTGCTAGTTTATTACCCAAGCCGGTACCACCAATGCCTAGACAACCTTACCAACAATTAGTTTACTTGATTATCCAATTAACAATTGTGCCTATGTGAATTAAAACGTGGTACCACCAACCGTTTCTAAACACGTTGACAAAATGATTCCTTTTATTAAAATGACATTCACTATCATACCATGAACTAGTGATAATTGCTCATAGACAAGCAACCGTTTGAAAATCACATATGTATCCAACTAGTACCACTAACGAAGAACACACATGCCACCAATATCATAATAATATATATAAATGAATTAAATCATCAAGATCTCGACACAACGATAATTGAAAACCAACTCTTTGAATTAAAACATATAGCAATCACATCATTCGTCTAGTTTCATCAAGGTGGATGATTGAATGTTTAGCCACTCATGATTAATGTAAAATAACAATCAAAATAAAGGAAGAACATGATGTACCAATCGTTTGAGAAATAGAAATTGCAAGACAATAAAAGTAGATACGATCTAAGTGGGTGCCCGTGAATCTTCAATGAATCGGAGGAAGAAATCTTAGCCTTTGAACCTTGAAGGAATTCCTTGGAGGGCAGCTCTTAGAAAGAGTTTTGATCCCTTGGGAAATTAGGTTTTGTTTCCTCTTTATACCCCCTGAAATCTGATGCAAAAATGGGTCAAAAACCCTCAGGTCCGTCATCCCACTGCGGCGCAGTGGACGAGTGATGCCCCCACTGCGGCGCAGTGGATATGAATCACTGGGCGCAGTGTTTCCACTGCGGCGCAGTGCATCATAGCTGACTGCGGCGCAGTGGGCATATGACCCCCACTGCGGCGCAGTGGACGAGTGATGCCCCCACTGCGGCGCAGTGGCTATGCTCTTCAGCTTTACTGCGGCGCAGTGGGCATATGAACTCCCCACTGCGGCGCAGTGGGCAATGCTCCACTGCGGCGCAGTGGATATTCCACTGCGGCGCAGTTATGTCCACTGCGGCGCAGTGGGCATATGAACTCCCCACTGCGGCGCAGTGGGCATATGAACTCCCCACTGCGGCGCAGTCAATTCCACTGCGGCGCAGTGGCATATGTCCACTGCGGCGCAGTGGGCATATGCTCCACTGCGGCGCAGTGGCATATGCTCCACTGCGGCGCAGTGGGCATATGCTCCACTGCGGCGCAGTGGCATATGCTCCACTGCGGCGCAGTGGGCATATGCTCCACTGCGGCGCAGTGGGCATATGCTCCACTGCGGCGCAGTTATGTCCACTGCGGCGCAGTGGGCATATGAACTCCCCACTGCGGCGCAGTGGGCATATGAACTCCCCACTGCAGCGCAGTCATCATTCCACTGCGGCGCAGTGGCATCATAGTGACTGCGGCGCAGTGGGCATATGCCACCCCCACTGCGGCCAAAAGCCCTCAAAACTCCCTCAGGTCCGTCATCCCACTGCGGCGCAGTGGACGAGTGATGCCCCCACTGCGGCGCAGTGGAATGACACTGGTCTAATGCTCGTTTGTCTTCAGCTTTACTGCGGCGCAGTGGGCATAAAAGCTTCAAACAATAACAGTAAAGATCATCCACCTTGAATTCGCTCGACTTCAAACATGATTGCATTCAATTAAGACCAAATTCATTGAGTTGAAAAGATAATCGTGAAAGGATAAAATGCTCGCGTGGTACCACCAACCGCTCACAAATCACCCAAACACCTAAGTTGCTAGTTAATTACCCAAGCCGGTACCACCAATGCCTAGACAACCTTACCAACAATTAGTTTACTTGATTATCCAATTAACAATTGTGCCTATGTGAATTAAAACGTGGTACCACCAACCGTTTCTAAACACGTTGACAAAATGATTCCTTTTATTAAAATGACATTCACTATCATACCATGAACTAGTGATAATTGCTCATAGACAAGCAACCGTTTGAAAATCACATATGTATCCAACTAGTACCACTAACGAAGAACACACATGCCACCAATATCATAATAATATATATAAATGAATTAAATCATCAAGATCTCGACACAACGATAATTGAAAACCAACTCTTTGAATTAAAACATATAGCAATCACATCATTCGTCTAGTTTCATCAAGGTGGATGATTGAATGTTTAGCCACTCATGATTAATGTAAAATAACAATCAAAATAAAGGAAGAACATGATGTACCAATCGTTTGAGAAATAGAAATTGCAAGACAATAAAAGTAGATACGATCTAAGTGGGTGCCCGTGAATCTTCAATGAATCGGAGGAAGAAATCTTAGCCTTTGAACCTTGAAGGAATTCCTTGGAGGGCAGCTCTTAGAAAGAGTTTTGATCCCTTGGGAAATTAGGTTTTGTTTCCTCTTTATACCCCCTGAAATCTGATGCAAAAATGGGTCAAAAACCCTCAGGTCCGTCATCCCACTGCGGCGCAGTGGACGAGTGATGCCCCCACTGCGGCGCAGTGGAATGACACTGGTCTAATGCTCGTTTGTCTTCAGCTTTACTGCGGCGCAGTGGGCATATGAACTCCCCACTGCGGCGCAGTCTAATTCCACTGGACTGGTCGTTCAATTTCATCATAGGTGACTGCGGCGCAGTGGGCCTTGGTCACCCCCACTGCGGCGCAGTCCAAAATCACTGGTCTAATTGTGCCTTTCCACTTAGCCGACTGCGGCGCAGTGGGCTGGTGATGCTCCCACTGCGGCGCAGTGCAATCCTGCTGGTCCGAAGACAACCTTTTCACTATGAACTTGCTGAAATTTTCCATCTTCTCAACTTTAAGCAACTCTCGAACTCATAAATCAACTTCTTGGCCTCAGAAAACATCCGAAATTGCACCAAATGGACACGTAACCCGTTTAGAGCCTGAAACACTAACAAACACCATAAACGCGCCAAATGCACACAAAATCGACTTAAAACACTTAATAAAATGGCCAATAATGATGTGGGCGATAGGTATAAATTGGTCACATCAAAACTTTAAAAGGATTTGAAGTAAATCCCCCCACGATTGCACACACGATCCACCGATATAGGTGTGCTAGCACTTGATCACGAACCGAGCAACCTTTGGCTTGATCTCCTTCTTCAAAACCGAAAACCAAAACCCCAAAAGGTTTTCCCTTGGTTTTGGCCGTCCAAGATAAGAGAGGAGAGGGGAAGATGAGAGGTTTTTTTGGAGTTACAATTCTTATGTGTAATTATTCAAGAAAACCATAAGCCTACCTTTAGTATTTATAGGTAGACCCAAACTTGGCCATCAAGTTTAGGGTTTCACTAGGAAACCTAGTAGGGAGGCCGGCCCCCTATGGTTTTCTAGAACCTTCCCTTAATCATTTTATCTCCTTACTTTAACGACCGTTAGCTAGTAACCGTTAAATATTAACGACCGTTCGTTAACTTATTCGTGATCCATATTATTAATAAATCAATTAATATTAACTATATTTGAATCGAGACGTGTGACCCCGTAGGCTCAAATCATTTCCGGACATACGTTCATTTTACGTGATCACATACTAACATTTGGTTCATGGAATTTTAAGGAATTCCTATGAATTGGAATGTTGAATTCCATCATAAGCTTGTTTGGTTGGCAAAATAAAGGAATTGGAATTCAAAATTTTCCAACAAATTCCATTAAACACAGAATTCACAAATCCTTCATTATCTTGATGGAAAGTTTCAATTCCAATGGAATTGACACATTTTGACAAAAAAAAGCCCCACAAACATACATACCTATTTCCTCCATTGTATTTCTGCCAATGTGATGCAACCATCATCCGCTGCTGTGCCGCCACCCCGCCACCAACCACCGCCACCAGCCTCCCTGCCGGCTGCCCTCATCGCAGCCACCCTGCTGTGCACCCCTGCCAACAACGTCGCTGCTATGCCTCCACCCAGCCACCAACCATCATCACCATCCATCACCACTTGCTTCTGAATTCCGGCACCGGTGGTGGTTATTGATGGTTATTGAATATAATGGTCGTGTATCTAGTCCTAACAACCGTAAATTTCATTACAGCCATGTGGTCTTGAATTTAATGGTCTTGAATTTAATATTTGTATGTTATAATTGAATTGGACGGAACAAAACTTGCCGAGAAGATAACCACATAGAATAGTGAAGATAGATTGATGGGGATGGGGGTTTGTTGGGAAAAGAGAAGGGTTGTTCACTGTATGTTGTATTATACATATCATTATTTATATGTATATTTTATTTTATTGTTATTAACTTATTATGTAAGATATAAAATGAAAAAAAGAATTATAGTGTAAATGTATAAGAAAGGTTAATTTTGTCATTGAACATAGTCTATATTCAAATTCCTATAACTGAATTCCATTGAATTCTGTCAACCAAACACAATACTTATTTGAAAACTTTCAGATTCCAATTCCTTCAAATTCCAATTCCATTGACAGATTCCAATTTCTTCAAAAACATTCTGTGAACCAAACGCCCCCTTAAACTTCATTCATCTTTTCATATCTTCTAAACAAAATACTACAAGTACTACTATTTTACTTGGATTTTCGCTCAGATAACTCTTTACGGAATTTCTTGGATACCTCGATTAACTCAGCTTCAAACTCCTCCAACCTGCTCAAAAAAGAAAAATAAAAATAAAAAATATAAGTTTTAATAGAGCTAAAAGAAATAAATAAATAAAAAACATTACAAATTTCTTACAAATCTTCATGGCCCTTGAAATCCAAACCTAGTGCAGTTGCAACCACTAAGGTTATCCGCCTATCCATCTTTTCTTCTTCAATGACTCCATTGCTTTTTGTTTGATCCATTTTTTTTACCTGTATTGAAAAGTTTATAATATATCCACGGCGGCGGAAGGTGGCTGCCGGAAATTGAAAAACGAATACACAGAAAGAAGAAGAAGAAGAGAGAGAAAGATGAGTACCTTGGTGTAGAGACTGTGGTGGCCGGAGGAGGGATGCTGGTGGCGGCTGGAGTGGATGGAGGGAGGGGATGTTATCAAATTAGGGTTTCGTGGTGGCTTTATATAATACGGATTAAGATTCTCTAAAGGGTGAAGTTGGAATAACTTTAGAGAATCTCAATCCATATAATACTAACCTATGAAACTTTAAGTCAAATACAGTAATACCCCTAAACTTGTATGTTTATATATCTTTAACCAAAAGAGAAAATTACATTTTTCGTCCCTCAACTTGTCAATTTTCACAGTTTTGACCCTAAAGTGAATTAATTACAATAAAACCCCTAACGTTGGTCAGTTTTTGCAATTTAGACTCCGCGACCAAACGGAGTTGGTTTTCAGCCGTTAACCCTTACACGTGCGTTACACGTGAGGGCAAATCTGTACTTTTCTCCATATAACGTTCCTTTTACTTACTTAATAAAAATAAAAAAAATAAAATATAGAGAGTCTAAATATATATATATATATATATGATACACACATACATATAACACGTTATTTCTTTCCCTCTTCCTTCTTTCTCTGCTTCTTAACAAAAACCCTAAAACTCCATAACCTCAAAACACACCATGGTGGTTCGATGTTATTGTGGTCTTGTTGCCAATGTAGCTTGTTCATGGACCGACACCAACCCCGGGAGAAGGTTCTTTTGTTGTTCTCAGGTTAGTGTAAAAAAGCCCTAATTTTTTAATTTCTGGATTTTTAAGGGATTATTAAACCCTAATTTTCAGGTAAAAAGATGTGGGTTTTTCGCATGGTTTGACCCACCTATGTGTCCAAGATCTGTGCAAATAATTCCTGGATTGTTAAGGGCCAAAAACAAAGTGGAAGATCGATTAAAATTCAAGGAACAACAAGCAAGAAAGATGAAGTTAGGTCTGATTGGAAGTTGGGTTTTCTTTTGTCTAGTTATGTGGATTTCATGTGTATCCACAAAATGAAAAAAATGGGAAAACCATGTATTTTACTCTTTTGTAGTTTGACTCTCAAAAGTCAATGGTTTTATGCATTTGCAGGCAATGTAATGCAGTTTTTGGACATAATTTAGTCATGTAATGTATGCAGGTAATGTAGACAATGTAATGTAATGTAATGTAATGTAATGTAATGTAATGCACTCTTTTGTGAAGTAATGAAATGGGAATTTTCTGCATTTGCAGGCAATGTAATGCAGTTTTTGGACATAATTTAGTCATGTAATGTATGCAGGTAATGTAGACAATGTAATGTAATGTAATGTAATGTAATGTAATCTAATGTAATGCACTCTTTTGTGAAGTAATGAAATGGGAATTTTCTGCATTTGCAGGCAATGTAATGCAGTTTTTGGACATAATTTAGTCATGTAATGTATGCAGGTAATGTAGACAATGTAATGTAATGTAATGTAATGTAATGTAATGTAATGTAATCTAAGGTAATGTAGACAATGTAATGTAATGTAATGTAATGTAATGTAATGTAATGCACTCTTTTGTGAAGTAATGAAATGGGAATTTTCTGCATTTGCAGGCAATGTAATGCAGTTTTTGGACATAATTTAGTCATGTAATGTATGCAGGTAATGTAGACAATGTAATGTAATGTAATCTAATGTAATGCACTCTTTTGTGAAGTAATGAAATGGGAATTTTCTGGATTTCTCTGGATTCTCTGGATTTCTGACATTGCATTCTCAAACTCAGCCTGTGTTGTTCTTGTGGCTGCAAACCAAAGGTTTTCTCTCAACCCACCATCTCTGAATTTTGCCTTCATGTTCTCATTGATGTGCCTCAAACAAAATCTATGCTCTGCACTAGGAAAGATTTTATTGATGGCTGGAAGGATACCCTGCATAAAATGTTTAACAATAATTATACAATAATTAAAATATATTTAACAATAATTATACAGTAATTATAAAATATTTAACAATAATTAAACAATAATTAAAACTTACCTTCTGCCTGTCAGATATGAATGTGAAATTAGCATTGTTGGGCAGTCCCAAATCATCCCCAAGGCACTGCAAGAACCATTCCCAGGATGCCTTGCATTCAGCTTCAACCAGTGCATATGCAACAAGATAGATCCCATTGTTCCCATCCACACTAACTGCAGTTAGCAATTGACCAGGGTAGGGACCTTTCATAAAAGCCCCATCTAACCCCAACAGCTCCCTACCTAACTCTTGAAAACCCTTCTTTAATGAACCAAGACACACAAAAATTCTCCTAAAATCCCTACTCTCAAACTGTTCTGAGGTGGTTGGATGAAAATCCAACTTAACAGTGGTGCCTGGATTCCTATGTTTCAACTCAATTATATACTCCCTTAGCAATGAAAACTGGTCATGGAAGTCTCCCCTCAATTTCTTGACTGCTTTATCCTTGGCTCTATAAGCTGTCATTCTGGAGATGTTTATTCCAAACTTTTTTGACAATTGATCTTCAATTGCTTCACCAGAGATGTCTGGATTGGATCTCACAATGTCACTCACATGTTCAGATAAAAAAGTGGAGTTGGCTGCACTTAATTTTCTGGATTTTAGGCATGTGTGCTCACTATTAAAAGTCTTCACAGTCCAACGGTCCTTTCCTTCTGGTTTTGACACGTGTAGGGTCCAAGGACAAGTGGGTTTTGGTGAACTCACCTTTTTGCCCTTACTTGACTCCCCTTCATTTTTTGAACCTTCAGTTTTTGAACCTTCAGTTTGAACCTTCTTCTTTATAGCAGGCTTCTGTCTACCTTGCTGCTTTTTGGCACATGGAACATGGCCATAACATCTAGCTCTAACCCTAAATGAATCATTCTTATAAAACTTAATATTCCTATTTGTTTCAACTGCATGCTGTTTTACCAAAACCTTCACTTGTTCTCTGTCAGCAAATGATTGTGAAAGATAGAATGGTGGTTTAATGACATTGTCACAAATGGATTTCTGCTCATTTTGAAACTCCTTAATCTGCATTTTTCTTTTGGAAACTGGATCATCACAATCAGAACCTACACCACTGTCATAAGCATCAAAGTCAATCCCAATCACTTCTTCACCCACTTTCAACTCTCCCACACTTGATTCTACTCCTTTTCCTAACCAGTTAACATGAAGCCTGCTAAATGTTCTATCAAACTTAGACATGTCTACATGTACATCATGAACCTTGTCACTCTCATCCACTGGGAAATCTTCCTCATTTTCCACTTCAATATGTTGTTCTGGCTTATAAACATTACCCCCTTCATCTAAACCATCTAAAGCAACTGCATTCACATCTAAAGCAACTGCATTGTCATCTAAAGCAACTGCATTCACATCTAAAGCAACTGCATTCTCATCATCAAACAATTTCCTACAAGGTCTACTAGTTTCACCATGTTCAAAATTATTTCCTATTGATGTTGTACCATGTTCTACATACATCTCAATAAACCTAGTTCTCCTAGCATGCATTATCATATTTCTTAAATCTTGATGATTGCATATAGGAAAAAGATCCAAATCCAAATCTCCACCAGGTTTCTTATAGTGTAAAAACAGTTGCATATTAGGATCAACCTTCGCATATTCTACAACCACAGTTTTGAAGTCATTTACCTCAAACTCCAAAGTATCGAAATTCAGCCAGTCTATTATGACCTTCTGACCACCAACATACTTTCTTTCAGGGAAAGGTGTAAAATAACCAGCATAATGTATTGCCATTGAGAACATTTCTGGGTAATCATCTGATGAAGAAAAACGATTTTTGTTAGTTATCAAAAAATAAATTAATAATAAACACTAAATAATATTAGATATTACTGATAATATTATTAATAACAAACACTAAATAATATTAGATATCTGATTGTGATGATCTAGTTTCCAAAAGAAAAATTAAGATTAATAACAAACACTAAATAATATTAGATATTACTGATACTATTATCAATAATAAACCCTAAAACATACCATATAGTTTCTTGTGCAAAATAATATCGAAATCTTTCTCTCGAGTAACTCCTGTTGTGCCTTGATTTTTCTTAGCCATTCTTTTGATCTTTGTCATTTTTTTGATCGGTTAGGGTTAAGTTTGGGGGTGATTTAGCCATTTTTTTGATCTTAGCCATTTTTTTGATCTTAGCCATTTTTTTGATCTTAGCCATTTTTTTGATCTTAGCCATTTTTTTGATCTTAGCCATTTTTTTGATCTTAGCCATTTTTTTGATCTTAGCCATTTTTTTGATCTTAGCCATTTTTTTGATCTTAGCCATTTTTTTGATCTTAGCCATTTTTTTGATCTTAGCCATTTTTTTGATCTTAGCCATTTTTTTGATCTTAGCCATTTTTTTGATCTTAGCCATTTTTTTGATCTTAGCCATTTTTTTGATCTTAGCCATTTTTTTGATCTTAGCCATTTTTTTGATCTTAGCCATTTTTTTGATCTTAGCCATTTTTTTGATCTTAGCCATTTTTTTGATCTTAGCCATTTTTTTGATCTTAGCCATTTTTTTGATCTTAGCCATTTTTTTGATCTTAGCCATTTTTTTGATCTTAGCCATTTTTTTGATCTTAGCCATTTTTTTGATCTTAGCCATTTTTTTGATCTTAGCCATTTTTTTGATCTTAGCCATTTTTTTGATCTTAGCCATTTTTTTGATCTTAGCCATTTTTTTGATCTTAGCCATTTTTTTGATCTTAGCCATTTTTTTGATCTTAGCCATTTTTTTGATCTTAGCCATTTTTTTGATCTTAGCCATTTTTTTGATCTTAGCCATTTTTTTGATCTTAGCCATTTTTTTGATCTTAGCCATTTTTTTGATCTTAGCCATTTTTTTGATCTTAGCCATTTTTTTGATCTTAGCCATTTTTTTGATCTTAGCCATTTTTTTGATCTTAGCCATTTTTTTGATCTTAGCCATTTTTTTGATCTTAGCCATTTTTTTGATCTTAGCCATTTTTTTGATCTTAGCCATTTTTTTGATCTTAGCCATTTTTTTGATCTTAGCCATTTTTTTGATCTTAGCCATTTTTTTGATCTTAGCCATTTTTTTGATCTTAGCCATTTTTTTGATCTTAGCCATTTTTTTGATCTTAGCCATTTTTTTGATCTTAGCCATTTTTTTGATCTTAGCCATTTTTTTGATCTTAGCCATTTTTTTGATCTTAGCCATTTTTTTGATCTTAGCCATTTTTTTGATCTTAGCCATTTTTTTGATCTTAGCCATTTTTTTGATCTTAGCCATTTTTTTGATCTTAGCCATTTTTTTGATCTTAGCCATTTTTTTGATCTTAGCCATTTTTTTGATCTTAGCCATTTTTTTGATCTTAGCCATTTTTTTGATCTTAGCCATTTTTTTGATCTTAGCCATTTTTTTGATCTTAGCCATTTTTTTGATCTTAGCCATTTTTTTGATCTTAGCCATTTTTTTGATCTTAGCCATTTTTTTGATCTTAGCCATTTTTTTGATCTTAGCCATTTTTTTGATCTTAGCCATTTTTTTGATCTTAGCCATTTTTTTGATCTTAGCCATTTTTTTGATCTTAGCCATTTTTTTGATCTTAGCCATTTTTTTGATCTTAGCCATTTTTTTGATCTTAGCCATTTTTTTGATCTTAGCCATTTTTTTGATCTTAGCCATTTTTTTGATCTTAGCCATTTTTTTGATCTTAGCCATTTTTTTGATCTTAGCCATTTTTTTGATCTTAGCCATTTTTTTGATCTTAGCCATTTTTTTGATCTTAGCCATTTTTTTGATCTTAGCCATTTTTTTGATCTTAGCCATTTTTTTGATCTTAGCCATTTTTTTGATCTTAGCCATTTTTTTGATCTTAGCCATTTTTTTGATCTTAGCCATTTTTTTGATCTTAGCCATTTTTTTGATCTTAGCCATTTTTTTGATCTTAGCCATTTTTTTGATCTTAGCCATTTTTTTGATCTTAGCCATTTTTTTGATCTTAGCCATTTTTTTGATCTTAGCCATTTTTTTGATCTTAGCCATTTTTTTGATCTTAGCCATTTTTTTGATCTTAGCCATTTTTTTGATCTTCGCTTCCTCTGTTGTCAACCTTCTTTCATGTGGGTTGTTGCTTGATTTTCTTGATTTGATGGTATTTTTTTTTAGAGAAAATTACAGTTTTTGTCCCTGAAGTTTACACGTTTTGCAGTTTTTGTCCTTAAAGTGAGAAAATTACAAATTTTGTCCTGAAGTTTGATTAATTTTTCAATTTTTGTACCCGCGTAAAAATTTAAATAAAATAATGATTATTTGCCCCCACGTGAGGGCATTTCCGTCCATTCACGTTGTAACGTATCTTTCTTCTTCTTCTCTTTATTGTTTCTGTATATATATATATATACAGAAATTTTGCCCTCACGAGGACGGAAATGCCCTCACGTGGGGGCAAATAATCATTATTTTATTTAAATTTTTACGCGGGTACAAAAATTGAAAAATTAATCAAACTTCAGGACAAAATTTGTAATTTTAAGGACAAAAACTGCAAAACGTGTAAACTTCAGGGACAAAAACTGTAATTTTTTTTTTTCTCGTAACTCGATCTAATTTCAGGTGACAACTCATTTGAATATCAAATCAGCCAAAGTACCATCGAATACGATAACGGTGGGATTCAGACGTAAACGTTTTAAGTTCAATACATACCGAACTTTGGAGCAAAATATGAATACATTCAAGCATTTATTCAAAGTAATTTGAGAAGTTGCATTCATGTAAGAAGTTATGTCCAAGCACTTTGGTAAGCCAAATAATCACTTGGTTCCAAGCCATTTCCACGGAAAATAGTCCCTTCGTAGACCTATAAACTTTATGCCTTTTACTTGCTGCTACGTGTAGTCTGGAGTCGAACTTCGATTGGCAACAATGCACAATCTCATCACATCACTCGTAACTCAAGTTCAGGATAACCTGCTCGCGCTTTATATTTATGGAATAGATTTTGAAGTGCTTCCACAAATTGACTGTGTACTTCAGAAACCTAGTAAACAATGTAAAAGCAAATCAAAATCGTATGAAAATACAAGCATACGTATACTCAGAAAGTGAAATTACAAAACCACCCTGAAAACTAATAACTTGAATACCTCTTCCATGGTGGGAGTAGAATTTTTCGTGAAATGTATTGGTTTACCAACTACCACAAGAATTGGTCGTCGTAAGGGTATAGGAGACCTGCAAAAACTGATGATGATTACTATGTGGTTCATCTGAGTGTAGAATTATATATATGAATGAATTGAGCATACCATAAGGTACCCCAGAAGACGATAGGTGTGAACTTTATAGATCGAGAGAGTTTCAGAAACCAATTCCCCCGTGGCTTCCACCAGTTATAAACATGGGACTACACATCAAATACAAATTTGAACCAAGTCATTGTTATCAAGAGTAGTGCAAAGAATGTGCAGGAGTACAGTACATACCTGACCAAAAGCGAAAACAGGAACCAAAGGTGAATTAGTCTCCATTGCAAGGCGTATAAATCCTTTTCTTGAATTTAAAAACGCAACCTATAGAATAAAATTTTATCCATCATGTGACGAAATAATAAAAGGGAGTACTTCATAAAAGTAACTAAAAACAGACCTCAGAATCGCGCTCCATGTAAAAGGCTTCTTGTACTCCACCTGGGATCACTATGCAGCTACATCCATTTTTCAAAAGTGACGAGAAGTTGTTCCTTGTTGCTGCTGTCAGTCCCATCCATGTCCAGATATGCCGAAGGAATGGCGTGTAGAACACCTGACAAATGTAAAAACTCTAAATTTTTATTGGACTTAAATACGGAACTTCAGTAATTGAAGGGTAACAAGTCTTACAGCGGTACTTGCAAGAATCTTGACTTTGCCAGTCGGCATAAAACCAGTAAGATCTGATAGTATCCCGGCTCCAATTGGCCAAACTGAATGAGGCTCGTATCCAAAAACTGTATTAAGATAATATAATTATGTGGTGATGAATTTTAGCTGTAAATTTTTTTTCAGAACAAGAGGCAATGACTACCATAAGCTTGATCAGGACTGAAAGCTCCAATATCCTCGACATATAGAGTACCCGGAAAATAACCAATCACGTGCTTATATATGTACCTGAAATGAATCAGAAATATAAATTAAAAATACTTACTCAGACCAAGAAAATCGCTTCACTATAATCAAATTATCAACAATTGACAACTCTAATCAGCAGCTAAAACTTCTTAACTAACATTATGCAGAATGATTATAGTTTTGAGTAGTGTACCAGTTTAGCAAACACAGGGTCACTAAAAGTTGGTTTTTTGTAAAATTTAAGTCATTCAGTAACCGGGCCAACACATACAATGATGACAATTCTTAAAAGACAAACACGAATGATGAATGGCATATGCGTATGGGTAAATTTCATAGAGTATCTACATACTTTTCCTGTTATCTCATACTGATCATCGTGCCAAAAGAAGTTCTAGAAGGTATTTTCTTCGTCTTATTTAGGTTATTAACTTAACCTCTTGAATCAGTGTTACCGGGTCACCCAATGACTTAAACGGAACCTGTCCATAGCATTTTTTTAGTACAATGATCAACCATCAATGTGGGACTAAATACAAAGTATGTAGATATTCTATAGAATCTGCCCTGCCCTGCCATGCCCTGCCACCCCTTTAAGTTGCAAAGTCAAATCCGATCAGTACAAAACGTCTTATTTAGAAGCACTTATGATAACACTTTGACTTTGCAAAACTAACTAGACTTATGGGGACAAAGAGATAGAATAAACCTGGCTATAGCTAAACCCCATTTACTATTCTCATCAATTGGGATGAACATAAGCACCACAAAGATTCCCAATACCCTGCAACAAGAAATCAAAAATGAGTAAAAGTAGTAGGATCTCTCATCTCTATTCATACTATCGCCTACCAGAGGAGGGTCGAGTGGAAAATCAAATAGTATCGGATCAAGTGGATAACCCCTTGCGTTTGGAGACAGAGGTCACGGGTTCGATCCTCACATCCTACAAAATGGTCGGAGGTTCTCCTAGAAGCAGCCTCTCTGCCTTAGGATGTAAGGTAAGGTTATCTACATCTCACCTCTTTCCTCATGGAACACAGGATTGGGTACGGTTGTTAATGAGGACGGTCGAGCTTTAGGCTCTAATGCACACACCCTAACCAGTAAAATTCTGATACGAACCCTTCCCATAATAGGCTCGCATCATGACATAAGCTAAGTATAGAACTCACTCCCAAAAGCTAGTTCAAAGGAGGAGGGGACACCTAGGCTTATAAACCACCAACCAATCCCATACTTGGCCGATATGGGATCATATCAATACCCCACCCTTTGAAGAGCCAACGTCCTCGTTGGTCATGGCTATGTTGGTCACGGTTGGCACCCTTCTCCTTGGGTCCAAGCCACCACTACGAGCGTTGGAACCTCGAAAGGTAGGGCTGGCTCTGATACCAATTGATACGAACCCGTCCCATAATAGGCTCGCATCATGCCATAATCTAAGTATAGAACTCACTCCCAAAAGCTAGCTCAAAGGAGGAGGGGACACCTAGGCTTATAAACCACCAACCAATCTCATACTTGGCCGATGTGGGATCATATCAAATTCATGTGGCCATTTCAGGTCATCCTAAGGCATATTTATCCCTCGAACCTGAATCACTTTTAAGATCTTTGGGTCCACTTATCACTAAAAATGGTAAAGGAAGGCACCCTCTCCCCGGGACCACGTTGGATCCCCATCATCCCACCCCGTAAGGGTTATGATGCCGGTAAAATACCTTCACTTAATACCCACATGATTTGGGCATCCCCAAGGATTGAACCCGCGTCTCTCAACTTCACATGTAGGCCCAAGCTTCATTGGTAACGGGTACCACTCATCATGATGGATTGGTGGGTCCACTTATCACTAGGCACATTGATAATGTTTAATCTAATTTCCTTGTCAAAACAGAAAAAAAACATTAATAAAAAAAGTACTTACAGCAAGTATATGTTAAGAGGGAGCAATAATAAGGAAGCCAAGTTGAGCAAAACTATTAAATGGACAGAACCAAGCCATATAATCATTGCTATAATTGTATGAATTGGTGACACCATTTTACTTGTGAACACTGCCGCTGTCGGTTCGGACAACGAAGGTGGTGGTGAATGGATTCCATTAGTTTCCTGATCAGTCTTCTTGTTCGACATGAGAAAAATTGGCGGGTGAACAATCCCAAAAGGTTTGGGAATGGTAAACCTGCATACAAATGAGTTTCAGCAATAATGAAGTTAGAGAAAAAGATAAAAGTGATTTTTAGTTTTGTTTAAGTTGTGACTATATGGGGCTACCCAAGAAGGGAGCTAATTTTTGTTGCTTTATTATTTCTTTTCAAAGCATATATGAGTTTGGTTTTTGAGCATGAGAATGAAAGAATAAAGTTTCATTCAAATTAAGATTGTTTGGTTCATTGTATATTTGTATTGGATATCAAAAATTCGGTATTAGATCTAGAAGAAAACACACACATACAAAAGCCGGCGTGGTGAACATCACAACGAGGCCAATTCTGTCAAGGTGGAATACGATGGTGAAGCTTTACTAGGTGTTAATATTAGAATCGGAGTGTGGGTTTTCTTTTATATAGTAGTTTAAATAAGGGCTAATTACTTGGAAAGTCATCCAACTTGTCACAAATACCTTTTCCGGGGTCCCAACAAAAAAAAGTTTTAATGTGGGGTAAAAACCCGGCTAAAAAACGTATTAAGGGGTAATACCGGATAAAATCACTTTTTACCCGGTTAAGTGCCAAATCACCCTCCACGTCCTCTCGATATCACGTGCCAAAGTATTATGATTTATGCAATATATATCTATATATTAAAAAAACCCACCATTATTTTCTCTCTCTCTCTCTCTCTCGACCCCTCTCTCTCTCTCTCTCTCTCTCTCTCTCTCTGTCTCTCTCTCTCTCTGTCTGTCTCTCTCTCTCTCTCTCTCTCTCTCTCTCTCTCTCTCTCTCTCTCTCTCTCTGTCTCTCTCTCTCTCTCTCTCTCTCTCTCTCTCTCTCTCTCTCTCTCTCTCTCTCTCTCTCTCTCTCTCTCTCTCTCTCTCTCTCTCTCTCTCTCTCTCTCTCTCTCTCTCTCTCTCTCTCTCTCTCTCTCTCTCT
>CM067169.1:10643551-10656051 GCA_034093135.1 Erigeron breviscapus | reverse complement strand
ATTTGTTGTACTCTTGAACTATTATGTGTAATGAAATGATTTTCATCTGTAATATTGTCATCATGAGACATTTTATAAGCATGAATTTTTTTTTTGTCATCTGTATTTCATATTCAGTACACAAAACCAAAAATAATGAAAGCATGCAAGAATTAATGCCCAAATGATAATTCCATTTTAACTTCACAAAAACTGGGCATGATTGTGTACATGAGTTTGACCATAAGTTACATACACAAAACCAAAAATAATGAAAGCATGCAAGAATTAATGCCCAAATGATAATTCCATTTTAACTTCACAAAAACTGGGCATGATTGTGTACATGAGTTTGACCATAAGTTACATACACAACCTAAATACTTACATGAGTTGTTCCAAATTACATAATCTACAAAGTCACATAAGTAGTTCCAAAACACACAAAAGACATACAATCTGACTTAATTAGTTCCAAATGACAAAAGACATGAAATTATTCCAATTCCATGGCATTTTCCTTTGACTCTCCTGGACCTTCAACAGACATTGCTAGCTTTCTTTTCATAATCCTCTCACTTGGAGGCCTCTTGTTCACCAACCTAGGACTCTTTCTTTGTGATTCTTGACTGTTCATGGGAGTTTTTCTTTTTGGTGTTGATTGTTTCTGCTGTTGGGTTTCTGCTTGTTTCCCTTTAGCAACCTCTGCTTGTTTCTGCTTGTTTCCCTTTAGCAACCTCTGCTTGTTTCTGCTTCAAATTTTCTATCGCACTTGGTGGTGTAACACCAGGTGGCCAAATAGGAACTGGCACTCCATCTCCACCACCTTGACTAGCACTTGGTTCAGACATCTTCTTTTTGGGACTTAGTACCTTATCCACATATATTTGACTTTTGGTCCACATTCTTCCTGAAGGAGGGATTGCAGTTTGGTTTTGACTTGAAAAACCACCTTCTCTCTGACTGGCTTTACTCACATGGTCACTGGCTTCACCCACATTGGTTTGTCTCTGACTGCCTTGACCCACATTGGTTTGTCCCTGACTGCCTTGACCCACATTGGTTTGTCCCTGACTGCCTTGACCCACATTGGTTTGTCCCTGACTGCCTTGACCCACATTGGTTTGTCCCTGACTGCCTTGACCCACATTGGTTTGTCCCTGACTGCCTTGACCCACATTGGTTTGTCCCTGACTGCCTTGACCCACATTGGTTTGTCCCTGACTGCCTTGACCCACATTGGTTTGTCTCTGACTGCCTTGACCCACATTGGTTTGTCCCTGACTGCCTTGACCCACATTGGTTTGTCCCTGACTGCCTTGACCCACATTGGTTTGTCCCTGACTGCCTTGACCCACATTGGTTTGTCCCTGACTGCCTTGACCCACATTGGTTTGTCCCTGACTGCCTTGACCCACATTGGTTTGTCCCTGACTGCCTTGACCCACATTGGTTTGTCCCTGACTGCCTTGACCCACATTGGTTTGTCCCTGACTGCCTTGACCCACATTGGTTTGTCCCTGACTGCCTTGACCCACATTGGTTTGTCCCTGACTGCCTTGACCCACATTGGTTTGTCCCTGACTGCCTTGACCCACATTGGTTTGTCCCTGACTGCCTTGACCCACATTGGTTTGTCCCTGACTGCCTTGACCCACATTGGTTTGTCCCTGACTGCCTTGACCCACATTGGTTTGTCCCTGACTGCCTTGACCCACATTGGTTTGTCCCTGACTGCCTTGACCCACATTGGTTTGTCCCTGACTGCCTTGACCCACATTGGTTTGTCCCTGACTGCCTTGACCCACATTGGTTTGTCCCTGACTGCCTTGACCCACATTGGTTTGTCCCTGACTGCCTTGACCCACATTGGTTTGTCCCTGACTGCCTTGACCCACATTGGTTTGTCCCTGACTGCCTTGACCCACATTGGTTTGTCCCTGACTGCCTTGACCCACATTGGTTTGTCCCTGACTGCCTTGACCCACATTGGTTTGTCCCTGACTGCCTTGACCCACATTGGTTTGTCCCTGACTGCCTTGACCCACATTGGTTTGTCCCTGACTGCCTTGACCCACATTGGTTTGTCCCTGACTGCCTTGACCCACATTGGTTTGTCCCTGACTGCCTTGACCCACATTGGTTTGTCCCTGACTGCCTTGACCCACATTGGTTTGTCCCTGACTGCCTTGACCCACATTGGTTTGTCCCTGACTGCCTTGACCCACATTGGTTTGTCCCTGACTGCCTTGACCCACATTGGTTTGTCCCTGACTGCCTTGACCCACATTGGTTTGTCCCTGACTGCCTTGACCCACATTGGTTTGTCCCTGACTGCCTTGACCCACATTGGTTTGTCCCTGACTGCCTTGACCCACATTGGTTTGTCCCTGACTGCCTTGACCCACATTGGTTTGTCCCTGACTGCCTTGACCCACATTGGTTTGTCCCTGACTGCCTTGACCCACATTGGTTTGTCCCTGACTGCCTTGACCCACATTGGTTTGTCCCTGACTGCCTTGACCCACATTGGTTTGTCCCTGACTGCCTTGACCCACATTGGTTTGTCCCTGACTGCCTTGACCCACATTGGTTTGTCCCTGACTGCCTTGACCCACATTGGTTTGTCCCTGACTGCCTTGACCCACATTGGTTTGTCCCTGACTGCCTTGACCCACATTGGTTTGTCCCTGACTGCCTTGACCCACATTGGTTTGTCCCTGACTGCCTTGACCCACATTGGTTTGTCCCTGACTGCCTTGACCCACATTGGTTTGTCCCTGACTGCCTTGACCCACATTGGTTTGTCCCTGACTGCCTTGACCCACATTGGTTTGTCCCTGACTGCCTTGACCCACATTGGTTTGTCCCTGACTGCCTTGACCCACATTGGTTTGTCCCTGACTGCCTTGACCCACATTGGTTTGTCCCTGACTGCCTTGACCCACATTGGTTTGTCCCTGACTGCCTTGACCCACATTGGTTTGTCCCTGACTGCCTTGACCCACATTGGTTTGTCCCTGACTGCCTTGACCCACATTGGTTTGTCCCTGACTGCCTTGACCCACATTGGTTTGTCCCTGACTGCCTTGACCCACATTGGTTTGTCCCTGACTGCCTTGACCCACATTGGTTTGTCCCTGACTGCCTTGACCCACATTGGTTTGTCCCTGACTGCCTTGACCCACATTGGTTTGTCCCTGACTGCCTTGACCCACATTGGTTTGTCCCTGACTGCCTTGACCCACATTGGTTTGTCCCTGACTGCCTTGACCCACATTGGTTTGTCCCTGACTGCCTTGACCCACATTGGTTTGTCCCTGACTGCCTTGACCCACATTGGTTTGTCCCTGACTGCCTTGACCCACATTGGTTTGTCCCTGACTGCCTTGACCCACATTGGTTTGTCCCTGACTGCCTTGACCCACATTGGTTTGTCCCTGACTGCCTTGACCCACATTGGTTTGTCCCTGACTGCCTTGACCCACATTGGTTTGTCCCTGACTGCCTTGACCCACATTGGTTTGTCCCTGACTGCCTTGACCCACATTGGTTTGTCCCTGACTGCCTTGACCCACATTGGTTTGTCCCTGACTGCCTTGACCCACATTGGTTTGTCCCTGACTGCCTTGACCCACATTGGTTTGTCCCTGACTGCCTTGACCCACATTGGTTTGTCCCTGACTGCCTTGACCCACATTGGTTTGTCCCTGACTGCCTTGACCCACATTGGTTTGTCCCTGACTGCCTTGACCCACATTGGTTTGTCCCTGACTGCCTTGACCCACATTGGTTTGTCCCTGACTGCCTTGACCCACATTGGTTTGTCCCTGACTGCCTTGACCCACATTGGTTTGTCCCTGACTGCCTTGACCCACATTGGTTTGTCCCTGACTGCCTTGACCCACATTGGTTTGTCCCTGACTGCCTTGACCCACATTGGTTTGTCCCTGACTGCCTTGACCCACATTGGTTTGTCCCTGACTGCCTTGACCCACATTGGTTTGTCCCTGACTGCCTTGACCCACATTGGTTTGTCCCTGACTGCCTTGACCCACATTGGTTTGTCCCTGACTGCCTTGACCCACATTGGTTTGTCCCTGACTGCCTTGACCCACATTGGTTTGTCCCTGACTGCCTTGACCCACATTGGTTTGTCCCTGACTGCCTTGACCCACATTGGTTTGTCCCTGACTGCCTTGACCCACATTGGTTTGTCCCTGACTGCCTTGACCCACATTGGTTTGTCCCTGACTGCCTTGACCCACATTGGTTTGTCCCTGACTGCCTTGACCCACATTGGTTTGTCCCTGACTGCCTTGACCCACATTGGTTTGTCCCTGAATGCCTTGCACCAGTCAAGTCTTTTGATTATTGATGGACATATCTCAGTCTGCCACCTTGCAGCCAATCTCCTTAGTGTATTCATCCTCTCCAAAACAATGGTTCTAATAGCTTCTAACATTGTAATTATTGGCTTGTTTCTTACCAGTACAATTACATAGTTAAAGCATTCAGAAAAACCATTTTCTACATTTTCACAACCCCTGTTCAGTTCAAAAAAAGCTCTTGACCAAGTTCTGGGGTTCTTGTTGATCAAATACTGGGCTGCATTGGGGTTAGCATCTCTGATTTGTTTCATGACTCTTTCAAAAAGTTGAGGATATGATGCTTTAGAAGCAGCCCAAAACAATCCTTGCAAATAAGCACCAGTAAAATGTTTCCTAAAACCTTCATATATATGTCTTGCACACTGTCTATGTTCAGACATAGGCAACACATCCTTAACTGCTTCAATTAAGCCCTAGTGAACAATAAATTTACAGTGTAAATACATAAACCAGATGACAGGGTGTACAGAAATAAACCAAATGACAGTGGAAAAAGATACTTACTTTGTGTTGGTCAGATATGAGGGTAATACCAGTTCCTTCTCCAAGTTCAAGATCATCAGCCAATAACTCCATAAACCATTTCCAGTTTTCCTTATTCTCAACAGTGACAACTGCCCAAGCTATGGGATAGATGTGGTTGTTACCATCCCTCCCTATGGCACTCAGAAGCTCACCTTGGTTAGGCTTTTTCAAAAAACAACCATCAAGGGCAATTACTCTTCTACAACCATACTTCCAACCTCTCTTCAGTGCATCAAAACATACATACATCTTGTCAAAGTAAACCTTTTCATCTGGATCCCTTGTAACTGCTATCTTAACAGTTGATCCAGGATTAGACTTCAATAACTCACCTGCATATGATCTAAGCATTCCATAGTGTTCCTCTAGTGACTTTTCATACTCATTTAGTGCATACAGTTTTGCATTCCTACACTGAACTGAGGTAACTTGGCACTTGTACTTTCTCATCACCATGTCAGCTATGGTAACTAACTTAATTTCAGGGTTTGCCCTTATCCTATCACCAAACCTCTTCCCTATCCACTTATAATTAACCAAAGATCCAAACCTGAAATTTCTCACACAAGTGTGTACATCATTTAATGACACAATCAGAAATGAATCCTCACCATCCATTTTTTTTGCATAGCATCTCCAAGGACACTTTGGTTCCTCACCTCTTTCTACTGCAGGATACCTATTTTGTTTCCTTAGTTTCCCCTCTTCAGGCTTCTTTAGTGATGGAGGCCTCTGCCCACACCTTGCCACACACTTCTTTTGGGTTGATTTTTCAAACCAAATAGAGAAACCATTTGCAAGAGCAAAATATGTCATCATTTCTCTAAATTGGTGATGGTCAATGTACCTTTCACCAACAATGGGTTGTTTATTCCTCCAGTGAATACTAGGTTCATGGATTGGCCATTTCTCAACTTTATGTATGGCTTTAAATGGATCCTCATCCTCAAATTCACTCCCTTTCAGCTTGTCTAACAACTCCTTCATAAAATCCTCATGTTCAGCCACTGCATCATTAAGGTCAGGATTGGAATGGTTAACATTAGGATTTGGATCACCTAGTTTTGGCTGCCTTTTCTGCTTAGGTTTATTCTTTTGAGCTTGTTTCATTAACCTAAACTCTCTCAACTCATCCTCCCCTTCAGACAAATATTCAACTGAGTTGGCTTCACTTTCAGTATCACTCTCAGATGGTTCATAGTCATCATCCTCACTAGAATCACCACTCTGAACTCCTGCATTATCATTTTCAGGTCCTGCATTATCATTTTCAACTCCTACATTATCAGTTTCAACTCCTACATTCTCATTTTCAACTCCTACATTATCATTTTCAACTCTTACATTATCATTTTCAGGTCCTGCATTATCATTTTCAACTCCTACATTATCATTTTCAACTCCTACATTATCATTTTCAACTCCTACATTATCATTTTCAACTCCTACATTATCATTTTGAACTCCTACATTCTCATTTTCAACTCCTACATTATCATTTTGAACTCCTACATTCTCATTTTCAACTCCTACATTATCATTTTGAACTCCTACATTCTCATTTTGAACTCCTACATTATCATTTTCAGGTCCTGCATTATCATTTTCAGGTCCTGCATTATCATTTTCAGGTCCTGCATTCTCATTTTCAACTCCTACATTATCATTTTCAGGTCCTGCATTATCATTTTCAGGTCCTGCATTATCATTTTCAACTCCTACATTATCATTTTCAGGTCCTGCATTCTGATTTTCAACTCCTACATTATCATTTTCAGGTCCTGCATTCTCATTTTCAACTCCTACATTATCATTTTCAGGTCCTGCATTCTCATTTTCAACTCCTGCATTATCATTTTCAGGTCCTGCATTATCATTTTCAACTCCTACATTATCATTTTCAACTCCTACATTATCATTTTGAACTCCTACATTATCATTTTGAACTCCTACATTATCATTTTCAGGTCCTGCATTATCATTTTCAGGTCCTGCATTATCATTTTCAACTCCTACATTATCATTTTCAACTCCTACATTATCATTTTGAACTCCTACATTATCATTTTGAGGTCCTGCATTATCATTTTCAACTCCTACATTATCATTTTCAACTCTTACATTATCATTTTCAGGTCCTGCATTATCATTTTCAACTCCTACATTATCATTTTGAACTCCTACATTCTCATTTTCAACTCCTACATTATCATTTTGAACTCCTACATTATCATTTTCAGGTCCTGCATTATCATTTTCAACTCCTACATTATCAGTTTCAACTCCTACATTATCATTTTCAACTCCTACACTATCATTTTCAACTCCTGCATTATCATTTTCAACTCCTACATTATCATTTTCAGGTCCTGCATTATCATTTTCAACTCCTACATTATCAGTTTCAACTCCTACATATCATTTTCAACTCCTACATTATCATTTTCAACTCCTACATTATCATTTTGAACTCCTACATTCTCATTTTCAACTCCTACATTATCATTTTGAACTCTTACATTCTCATTTTCAACTCCTACATTATCATTTTCAACTCTTACATTATCATTTTCAGGTCCTGCATTATCATTTTCAACTCCTACATTATCATTTTGAACTCCTACATTCTCATTTTCAACTCCTACATTATCATTTTGAACTCCTACATTATCATTTTCAACTCCTACATTATCATTTTCAACTCTTACATTATCATTTTCAGGTCCTGCATTATCATTTTCAACTCCTACATTATCATTTTGAACTCCTACATTCTCATTTTCAACTCCTACATTATCATTTTCACTCCTGCATTATCATTTTCAGGTCCTGCATTATCATTTTCAACTCCTACATTATCATTTTCAACTCCTACATTATCATTTTGAACTCCTACATTATCATTTTGAGGTCCTGCATTATCATTTTCAACTCCTACATTATCATTTTCAACTCCTACATTATCATTTTCAACTCCTACATTCTCATTTTCAACTCCTACATTATCATTTTCAACTCTTACATTATCATTTTCAGGTCCTGCATTATCATTTTCAACTCCTACATTATCATTTTGAACTCCTACATTATCATTTTCAACTCCTACATTATCATTTTCAACTCCTACATTATCATTTTCAACTCTTACATTATCATTTTCAGGTCCTGCATTATCATTTTCAACTCCTACATTATCATTTTGAACTCCTACATTCTCATTTTCAACTCCTACATTATCATTTTGAACTCCTACATCCTCATTTTCAACTCCTACATTATCATTTTCAACTCTTACATTATCATTTTCAGGTCCTGCATTATCATTTTCAGCTCCTACATTATCATTTTGAACTCCTGCATTATCATTTTCAACTCCTGCATTATCATTTTCAGGTCCTGCATTATCATTTTCAACTCCTACATTATCATTTTCAACTCCTACATTATCATTTTGAACTCCTACATTATCATTTTGAGCTCCTGCATTATCATTTTCAGGTCCTGCATTATCATTTTCAGGTCCTGCATTATCATTTTCAGGTCCTGCATTCTCATTTTCAACTCTTACATTATCATTTTCAGGTCCTGCATTATCATTTTCAACTCCTACATTATCATTTTGAACTCCTACATTCTCATTTTCAACTCCTACATTATCATTTTCAACTCTTACATTATCATTTTCAGGTCCTGCATTATCATTTTCAACTCCTACATTATCATTTTCAACTCCTACATTATCATTTTCAACTCCTGCATTATCATTTTGAACTCCTGCATTATCATTTTCAGGTCCTGCATTATCATTTTCAACTCCTACATTATCAGTTTCAACTCCTACATTATCATTTTCAACTCCTACATTATCATTTTCAACTCCTACATTATCATTTTGAACTCCTACATTCTCATTTTCAACTCCTACATTATCATTTTGAACTCCTACATTCTCATTTTGAACTCCTACATTCTCATTTTCAACTCCTACATTATCATTTTCAACTCTTACATTATCATTTTCAGGTCCTGCATTATCATTTTCAACTCCTACATTATCATTTTGAACTCCTACATTCTCATTTTCAACTCCTACATTATCATTTTGAACTCTTACATTCTCATTTTGAACTCCTACATTTATCATTTTCAACTCCTACATTCTCATTTTCAACTCCTACATTTCATTTTCAACTCCTACATTCTCAGTTTCAACTCCTACATTCTCATTTTCAACTCCTACATTATCATTTTCAACTCTTACATTATCATTTTCAACTCCTACACTATCATTTTGAACTCCTACATTATCATTTTCAACTCCTACATTATCAGTTTCAACTCCTACATCCTCATTTTCAACTCCTACATTATCATTTTCAACTCTTACATTATCATTTTCAGGTCCTGCATTATCATTTTCAACTCCTACATTATCATTTTCAGTCCTGCATTATCATTTTCAACTCCTACATTCTCATTTTCAACTCCTACATTATCATTTTCAACTCCTACATTATCATTTTGAACTCCTACATTCTCATTTTCAACTCCTACATTCTCATTTTCAACTCCTACATTCTCATTTTCAACTCCTACATTATCATTTTCAACTCCTACATTATCATTTTCAACTCCTACATTATCATTTTCAACTCTTACATTATCATTTTCAGGTCCTGCATTATCATTTTCAACTCCTACATTATCATTTTGAACTCCTACATTCTCATTTTCAACTCCTACATTATCATTTTGAACTCCTACATTCTCATTTTCAACTCCTACATTATCATTTTGAACTCCTACATTCTCATTTTGAACTCCTACATTATCATTTTCAGGTCCTGCATTATCATTTTCAGGTCCTGCATTATCATTTTCAGGTCCTGCATTATCATTTTCAGGTCCTGCATTATCATTTTCAGGTCCTGCATTATCATTTTCAGGTCCTGCATTCTCATTTTCAACTCCTACATTATCATTTTCAGGTCCTGCATTATCATTTTCAGGTCCTGCATTATCATTTTCAACTCCTACATTATCATTTTCAGGTCCTGCATTCTGATTTTCAACTCCTGCATTATCATTTTCAGGTCCTGCATTATCATTTTCAGGTCCTGCATTATCATTTTCAACTCCTACATTATCATTTTCAACTCCTACATCCTCATTTTCAACTCCTACATTATCATTTTGAACTCCTACATTCTCATTTTCAACTCCTACATATGATTTGGTGGGACTGTGTGTTTTGATCGTGTTTGGGTAGTATATATGTATACATATAAACCAGTAAGATACATCTAGGTGGATGGTTTTTTATTTTAGGAAAATGACATGGATATTCCATGTATGAAAAAAGGATTAAATTTAAATAAAAATGTGTTTGAAAATTCACTTGTTACCTGCAACTTACAAAATACCCCTTAATACGTTTTTTAGCCGGGTTTTTACCCCACGTTAAAATTTTTTTTTGTTGGGACCCCGGAAAAGGTATTTGTGACAAGTTGGATGACTTTCCAAGTAATTAGCCCTTTAAATAAATAGTCGTTACACTACCTAGACTATTTGGATATTCGACATGAAAAACACATCCAAACACGGCTGGTTTTGAAACTTATTATTTGTTATCACATAATCACTTTTTAAATGAAGTGTCAAACCGTGGTTTCGTTTTCTGCATGTTATTTTGTAGGCAACACAAACAAATATTTGTAGTTCAAGTTTGTGATTGGTAAAAGCGTGCGGAAATTTGCGAGATGGAGGAGAACATAATGATAGATACAACAACAGAGGATCGAATTTCACAGCTTCCTGAACCTGTCATTCACCACATACTCTCACTTTTGGTTTCTCCAGCAGACCTTGTCCGAAGTAGTGTATTGTCTAAAAAATGGTTTACTCTAACGGCTTCATTCCCCATCTTGGATTTCACTCTCCGTAAATTTTTCAAAACCATAGATACATCTGGGCTCGACTTTGCTGATATCTTCTCTCATATTGATCCCTTCTCTGGTATTCCTTTTGAGTTCTTCAAAGATTCTCTAGATGCCACGGACAAGTTTTGGGAATATGTTGAATATACCATGTGCAGATTTTGCAAGGAAAACATTAGTGTTCACACCGTCAGGCTTGCTACAATGATCCAAAGTTTTGATGAAGCTGATACTATTGACAGATGCATTGAATTAAGTATTAAGAAAGGGGTGCAGGTGTTACATATTAATGTTTTCAACCATCTTCCTGTTCAACCTCCTTTATTGACGTATCGTTTGCCTAACGTTCTCTTATCAGCCTCTTCGTTAACATCTTTGTCGATACGTGGTTGTGGTTGTAAGTTTCCTTCGTCATTGAGAACGGGTGATGTGAAGCTCAGGTCTTTGAAAATGTTGGTTCTTAGTATGGTCCGTATAGATGAGGAAGTATTCAAGCATCTCATCTCTAGCTGCCCTCTTCTTGAGGATTTTAAACTTCTTTGTTGCTGCGGTATCAAAAGACTTTGTATTACAGGGCTTTGTAATCTTCAAAAAGTTTCGATAGACTATATGAGTGAATTTGAAAGTATAGATATTGAAGCTCCAAATCTAAGTCATCTTTTCTTAATGGACTGTAATGGAAAAGGGGCACCATCTATGAACTTGACCTCTTGCAAAAAAACTTACAACATTTTCCTTCTGTGGAATGTTCTCCCCAAATACGAAAGGGTTTGCTGACTTCTTAACCAACTTTCCCTTTATTGAAAACTTGGTTTTGACTACTCCCCAGCATTGCAACAACTTGAAATTGTCAAGTAAGGCGCTACATTCACAATGTGATTTAGATGAAATTGAGATTCATACTCCCAATTTGCTTTTATTTAAGTACTCTCGTCTTACGTATTTATCCGAACCTCTCGTTGGAAATTTAGCGCAGTCGAAAGCACAATTCGAGTGTTATCCCAACCATGATGTTGACACTATTTGGTTCCAGAAATTGAGTTGCTTTTTGGACAAGAAAAATGGATTCAAAGTTTTGAAGTTGAAAATTAGAGCGGTAAGATATTTATCCCAATTTGTATACTTGCTCAGCCAGCCATGTATATAATTTTACTTACTCCCAAGCAAATCGTATATAGTAATCCCGTCTTGAAGTTGTATTTACCAATTGCCTTGCTGTTTTAGACTTTCATAGACCTTAAGGAGCTAAAGGTAACTCCAAGTTATGAGCTCGAGCATAAAAGAGTTGTCAGTTTATGTAGCCGTTATGGATGCTGTACTTTGGTGTTGCCGCCCTCGATCTCTAACTTTGGTATCTGACTACTCTTCCAATGATTTGGAAGAAATGAAGCATGTTGTCAAGGTAAATACAGTTTCATAGCTTAGATTCTCTTTATATGCCACATTTAAATAGATAGATTTCTATTGTTTATATTATGTTTTTTGATTATTACTTATTTTCAGTTCACACATGAGAAGCTACTTCAACAAGAAGATCAAAAAGGCCATTCTAATATTCAGGTTGCGTTGTCTTCATCTTCAAAAGCCAAAACACACTTCAGTGACTTGGATTCCCTGTTGACAGCATTATCCCGAGATCAACCACGACAATGAATCACTTTCACAAAGG
>CM067169.1:10633551-10638551 GCA_034093135.1 Erigeron breviscapus | reverse complement strand
TGTAGAACACCTGATCAATACACGTTGACAACGTATTTTATGCAATACAATTGCACATCATCAAAAAGGGTGACAAGTCTTACATACTGCGCTACTTGCAAGAATCTTGATCTTTGTAAGAGGTATATAGCGCGCAAGATCCAATAGTATCCCAGCTCCTAGTGGCCAAACTGAATGTGGCTCGTACCCAAAAACTGTTATAGACCCGATAACTATATGTTAGGGTCCTATTCTATATATCATGCTTATACATCCTACTTTTATTTTTCAGACTATATATAACTTCTACCATTTCTTAGATTACTTGTCAAAAGATCATTTATTCCATTAGGCATAAAATCACAATACACACATCACAACACGAATGGAATATAAAGAAACATATACCATAAGCTTGATTAGGATTGAAAGCTTTGATATCCTCAACATATACCGTAACAGGAAAATAACCAGCCACATGCTTATATATGTACCTGAAATCGATAGGAAATCTGTAAATATATATCAATAGCATTCCACTGTTACTACAAATAAATATTGGAGTCCAACTATTAAGTTTACATACCAAAGGTGTCAATAATCCTGAGATTTTTTGTGAAAAAACAAGACTCCTAACCACTAGTTCAATAGGCCACATTCGTGGTCCATAAATGTTTTATATATACCTCCCCCATACCTCGAGATTGGGTACTGTTGTTGTTGTGTATTTTCAAAACAGAAAATGAGGAATAAGAATAAAAATTGAATATATCGATCTATATATCTATCAATAGTAGAGTTGGTCAGTTTCGGGTTATGGATTTTAGTCCTGTGTATCATTATTCAAACACGTATATAAACAACTTTATAAGTGTCCATTTTATACTCTTACATTTCAAGACAAATGATGTTTTTGGGCAAAGATGATAAACCTGGCTAAAGCTAAGCCCCATTTGTTGTTCTCGTTAATTGGGATGATTATAAGCACCACCAAAATTCCCAATACCCTGAAAAATAAATCATATTACAAGTATGAAAAGTAATCATAAAATTTTAACAATTTAATTTAAATGGGAAAGGAAGACGAGTAATTAAGCAATTGTTATTTACATGAAGAACTTGAATAAAGGAAGAAATATGAAGGAAGCCACAATGAGAAAAATTACGAAATGAAGAGTTCCAAGCCACATTATCATTGCAAGGGATTCATGTATTGGTGCCCCGTTTTTCCCCGTAAACTCAGCCGGTGTCGGTTCTGTCGATGACCGACATGGTGGCTGAATTTCGTTTGCCTGATCATGAGACATGAGAAACACCAAAAACCTTTGGAGATCGTTGAAAGATAATTTTCTTAAGATGTGAATTATGAAAAGGTTCTAGAATTTGAAATTTTCTATAAATAAAAATTGAGAATTAAGCTCGCAATACATGACATGTCACGACACAAAGTTAATATGTTTCGTGTTGAACTTTACATGTTTTGTATCGTTAACGGTCAACACGTTAAGACACGATTAGGATTCATGTCATGTTCCTATTTGGAAAGATTACACGTTAATAGGTTTCGTGTCGTTAACAAGTCAGAACAATTGATAACGTTCTTAGTGTATGCTATGATCTGATTTTTATTAAAGTATGCTATGATTCGTTTTTGTTCTTTATTTATCTAGAAAAAAGGCAAGATTTTATTAATTGATGCCATCACTTTCAGTTGATTAGACTCAATCTAGTTTAAACAATTCTTTGGCTCTATTTCTACACGAAATGTGCACAAAAATCAGACACATCAAAACAACAAAATAAATTCATTACAAATAAATTTACAATTTCTTTCAAGTGCCCGATGGTTTGTTTATATCGATCACATAGATATATATATAAATATCTTCACGTGTAAAGTTTGTATATATATATATATATATATATATATATATATATATATATATATATATATATATATATATATATATATATATATATATATATATATATATATATATATATATATATATATATATATATATATATATATATATATATATATATATATATATATATATATATATATATATATATATATATATATATATATATATATATATATATATATATATATATATATATATATATATATATATATATATATATATATATATATATATATATATATATATATATATATATATATATATATATATATATATATATATATATATATATATATATATATATATATATATATATATATATATATATATATATATATATATATATATATATATATATATATATATATATATATATATATATATATATATATATATATATATATATATATATATATATATATATATATATATATATATATATATATATATATATATATATATATATATATATATATATATATATATATATATATATATATATATATATATATATATATATATATATATATATATATATATATATATATATATATATATATATATATATATATATATATATATATATATATATATATATATATATATATATATATATATATATATATATATATATATATATATATATATATATATATATATATATATATATATATATATATATATATATATATATATATATATATATATATATATATATATATATATATATATATATATATATATATATATATATATATATATATATATATATATATATATATATATATATATATATATATATATATATATATATATATATATATATATATATATATATATATATATATATATATATATATATATATATATATATATATATATATATATATATATATATATATATATATATATATATATATATATATATATATATATATATATATATATATATATATATATATATATATATATATATATATATATATATATATATATATATATATATATATATATATATATATATATATATATATATATATATATATATATATATATATATATATATATATATATATATATATATATATATATATATATATATATATATATATATATATATATATATATATATATATATATATATATATATATATATAAAAGTCAAACCCCGACCAGGCACCATTAGCGGCGACGTCGCTGCTAATACTGCGGGCCCCCATGTCAGTAACAGAATATTAGCGGGCCCCCCGTCAGTAACAGAGTATTAGCGGCGACGTTGTCGCTAATGCCCCTGGTCGTGTTACCCTATGCCATATTTTAATTAGCAAAAAGAGGACACAAAATTTTGGGTGTTAAGAGAATGTCTGCCATTAAAAATTAATGGGTTTTCCCATTTTGTTGCATGCTTGTCATCATTCCCTCACAACGGTCAAATCTCACTTTTTAACTACAAGTATATTAAAATATAATCTTTGTTTTGACAAAAATGCAAAAAATAATTTGTGCATTTGATAAACGATGTATGTTTTGTTTCTTTCTAAAATAATACTTAATGTTAATGATATAGTTAGGTTTAACATGGATGCTTAAAGGTATGTTAAAATAAGAAATTCACATAATACATGGAGAGTTAAATACACAAATAAGGAAATACTGGGCGACTCATCTTAGACCTGCATGGACGGCTCAATAGTTATTAAAGACTAAGCAATCGCTTTAAGCTTCCAAAAATCTAAGGTCTTTCACTTTTTGTATAACAGGTTTAGTGTTTAGACTTTTGACTATATGCCATTAGAAACTTTGCATTGCAGTAACATTCTTATTGGTTTTTTATCAACCACTACACATTTTTTACTAGTAGTTTAACAGCATATAAGTTAACTACCTTTTTTTTTGTTTACTTAACTAATATGCTGATGAATTAGGCCCCTAAATTTGATCTCATTTAAGGCCCAAAAAGACTTTAAGTCGGCAATGATGGGGTATAACAGTGTGAAGCTTCTTCTTGAGCTACTCAAGATTGACTCGTACAATACTTGAAATCGTGATGTTCAGACCTGGTTTAGTCGAGCTCGAGCTAATCAAATACACTTTCGAGTCAAGCTCAAGTCATAATATCCAACTCGAAAAGCTAGAGATTTAATCGAGCTTGTATCATTTTTTGCAATTCTATCATTGGATATTATATTGTTTAATTGACTTCTGTAATGTATAACCGAATTGAACTCAAAAGCTTCAAATCATGCAAACTTGAAATTATCGAGCTCATTCTACTATTTTTGTATTAGTATTGAGTGGAAACCTTAAGGATTTAATTATTTTTATAACGGAATTCAGGATTTATTACTGTTTCTGTTTGTATGTGATAGTTAGTACCCATAAAGCCACTAGAAAAAGAATTTAAAAAGACAGCACCATCATAAGAATGATTAGTGACCTTTAAACGGTCAATTGATTAGAAATGTTGGAAAGTCGAAAAAAGTTGAGATTAACTAAACTAACGTACCAATGCGGGCCCCCGGGAGAGTTTACTCCAAGGTCTCGAGTTCGAACCTTGGTAGGTTCTCCTCGACGGTATTTTCCAATTAAGGAGGTGGTATGGTGAGAAAGGCTATTTAAGATCCGCTTAGTGCGGGACACTTTCGTTGTGCGATTAGCACATATCATACGCGTCTGAGATAAAATTCATTTGATTGCGCTTCTTTCTGCATAATTTGGTATCAGAGCTATGGTTAATCAAATGGCTCAAAACATATAGGTGATCAAAAGACTAAAAACCATCACGGTTTCTTGACAAAATTCAATTCTCATATAAACTCAATAATATTCAACTGCCTCACTAGAATTTGTGAAACCATATATATAAGCTCCTAACTACATGTTAGGCATGAAACTTGGATAGCAAATAAGCCTTAAAATTAGGCAACATAATTAATTAAAGATAGACACAAATCAAGCTAAACGAGCATGGTACCCGCGCAATGCGGCGGCGGTGGCGGGGACGACGGTCTAGTGGTGTCGGTGACGGTATTATTGGTGGTGGTGGCGGTGTCAAGTGGTGTAGGTTGATGTAAAGGTGATAGTGGAATATTT
>CM067169.1:10581051-10631051 GCA_034093135.1 Erigeron breviscapus | reverse complement strand
TTTTTTTTTTTTTTTTTTTTTTTTTTTTTTTTTTTTTTTTTTTTTTTTTTTTTTTTTTTTTTTTTTTTTTTTTTTTTTTTTTTTTTTTTTTTTTTTTTTTTTTTTTTTTTTTTTTTTTTTTTTTTTTTTTTTTTTTTTTTTTTTTTTTTTTTTTTTTTTTTTTTTTTTTTTTTTTTTTTTTTTTTTTTTTTTTTTTTTTTTTTTTTTTTTTTTTTTTTTTTTTTTTTTTTTTTTTTTTTTTTTTTTTTTTTTTTTTTTTTTTTTTTTTTTTTTTTTTTTTTTTTTTTTTTTTTTTTTTTTTTTTTTTTTTTTTTTTTTTTTTTTTTTTTTTTTTTTTTTTTTTTTTTTTTTTTTTTTTTTTTTTTTTTTTTTTTTTTTTTTTTTTTTTTTTTTTTTTTTTTTTTTTTTTTTTTTTTTTTTTTTTTTTTTTTTTTTTTTTTTTTTTTTTTTTTTTTTTTTTTTTTTTTTTTTTTTTTTTTTTTTTTTTTTTTTTTTTTTTTTTTTTTTTTTTTTTTTTTTTTTTTTTTTTTTTTTTTTTTTTTTTTTATATGAACATGATGAGTGTTTGTTGCTTGCATTTAGGTGTTTCGATCGACCCACCTTTTGATTTAGTTGTTTTAATAAGTAATATTATATGTCTATACTAAAAAAGTTGTTACATCAATATCATATAATAACAATAATCACACTAACAATTATATACGCAATATGACACACAATACTTTATAATACACTTGGGTAAAAGAAAAGAAATGGTTGCCTTCGATCTCACCATGATCAGACCCACATAGAGAAAGTACACCAGTTTTCCGACGTGATTTTTGGCTCAATACTTACCATATCAACACCGTTACAAACACTTAAATTTTGAGATAGTCAAAATTATTTTTCTTTATCTTATGGACTTATAAACTCATACAGCACTATTTTTATAATCGTACAATACATGCTTATTGTTAAATGTTAACTCTAGATCAAAAACTCAAGTTGGTCCTCTCATAAATTAATAAACATATTAGCTTTCTGTAACGGAAAATAAACATATTAGTAAATTTTTTTTATTGTTCAATAAACCTATATAAAAAGTACACAAAAAGTAATTACTAGGTTAACCATGTAGAAAGTACACTTAATTCCATTCCTAACTTTCTTAATTAAATGCAAATAATTTCATTCTTTAATGAAACAATTACTCTATCCGTCCAAAATTTATATCCACTTTTCTATTTTCGACTCAAAATGACAATCTACTCACAAATTTGACCCATCAAAAATTACTTATATAGTAAACATCTAATATTATTAGTAACATTGGAATAAATTTTTTCACTTTTTCCATATCATTTTTTGGAAGACAATAATTTCAAGACTAGTTTGGTAATTCAAATTGGCATGTTGCTTAGTGTGGCAATAATAATACTATATACATGAGTTGCCCCATTTGGTTCCCCACCGTTGGCATTACACTACATATTACATTACATATAAATATAAATATATAATACAGCTGCAACTGTACTCCATAGGATACATGTGACCAATCCTCCACTCTTCTCCTTTTTTTCTTAATACCATTTTCTCATTCTCTTTTTACTACTCTCTCTATCATAAATTCTTTCCTTAAACTTCCCCTGTTTTTTGCAGTTTCTAACAATTCCCCTCAACATCTACTTTTTGACTTACACAAATGCCTTCTTTTTACAATACCATCTTTTTGTATCTTTTTGGTTTTAGGTGTATGTTGTGTATATGGGTAGCATAAATAGTGAACACCCAGATGAGATTTTGGTTCATAATCATAGAATCCTTTCTTCTGTTCATAGTGGAAGGTTAGTAATTTAGTACTGTAATTACTTCTTCTCATTTCCATTTGCATTTTTATTTCCCCAATTCAAAAAAAGAAGGATTTTTTTCTTTTTAGCTAAATGTTTCATCTTTCTTGAATATTTCATATTTTTTTGTTTGTAATAATAAAGTTTGTATCTTTTTGGTTTTAGGTGTATGTTGTGTATATGGGTAGCATAAATAGTGAACACCCAGATGAGATTTTGGTTCATAATCATAGAATCCTTTCTTCTGTTCATAGTGGAAGGTTAGTAATTTAGTACTGTAATTACTTCTTCTCATTTCCATTTGCATTTTTATTTCCCCAATTCAAAAAAAGAAGGATTTTTTTCTTTTTAGCTAAATGTTTCATCTTTCTTGAATATTTCATATTTTTTTGTTTGTAATAATAAAGTTTGTATCTTTTTGGTTTTAGGTGTATGTTGTGTATATGGGTAGCATAAATAGTGAACACCCAGATGAGATTTTGGTTCATAATCATAGAATCCTTTCTTCTGTTCATAGTGGAAGGTTAGTAATTTAGTACTGTAATTACTTCTTCTCATTTCCATTTGCATTTTTATTTCCCCAATTCAAAAAAAGAAGGATTTTTTTCTTCTTTTTCTTGAAAATCTTGAAATTTTACCCATTCTTATGTCATCCTATATATTGGGTTTTTATTTTTTTACAGTTTTGAAGAAGCAAAGGCTTCACATTTGTATAGTTATAAACATGGGTTTAAAGGGTTTGCAGCTAAGTTAACTGAAGATCAAGCCCTTAGAATTTCCAGTAAGCTTCTCACTTTTTACTAGTATACATACACATATAGATATATACATATATATAGATGTAACGGTAATTTTTGTTATAAATTGCAGAGATGGAAGGGGTAGTTTCAGTATTTGAAAATAAAAAGAGAAAATTGCACACAACACATTCATGGGATTTCATTGGTCTTGCTGAGGAAGAAACCATGGAAATTCCAGGCTTTTCTACCAGTAATCAAGTTAACGTCATTATCGGTTTCATCGATACAGGTGGGTTTGTCGCTACACTTTATTTTAGTTTTCTCCGTTATTTTATTTACGACAATGATACCCGATCCCGTTATGGGTAGAGACAGTGCTTCCGGGCTCGAAGAGTATGTGGAAATCCATTACTTTATTTGGTTGAGTTAAATGTATATGTATGTATATGTTGGTGTATATATATACTAGTGGGGTCTTGGTATTAAATAAGAAGTAGTAGTCTTTCAAGTTTTCAATCAATGCCATCTTCATTGCAGATATTGCCTTGAGATTTTTAATGAATGTCACTGTTTAAACACTAGAAACTTCTTAAAATTACAAATCATGACACTCTTTGAGTGTTTGAGGTTATTCTGCAATTAAGATGTGGGGTTCAATGATAAACACAGGTATTTGGCCAGAATCGCCAAGTTTTAGGGACACAAATATGCCTCCTGTGCCAGCTGGATGGAAAGGAATTTGCCAATCAGGGGAAGCATTCAATACCACCAACTGCAACAGGTTTTTTTCCCATCATTTACCGATTAGAGTGGCAAAATGACAACGTTGGAAGGGTTGGGTAATGGGTCAAAACGGTAATTTTTTGTATGGGTTGCAATGGGTCACTTAAACCCTGTCCAATTTTTTTTACATTTTTATAGAAATCAGTTTCTTAGTAAGATTACAGTAAAAGCAAGCTCAACTAAGTTTTTGAATAAACGATTTAGGGGGTTTTACCCACGATAAGTACACTCTGGGCAACAACCCATTTCCTTTTAGGCAAATTTTTCCGTTTGATACGTGTAAGCTAAAATATGACCTAAACTGAACCATTCATAAATAAACAAGTCGAAGTTCCCACCTCTACTTTCCATTATTGATCTGAAATGGCTTCTAGTATCACTAGTAATTTGATTTACATGTAGGAAAGTGATTGGAGCAAGATATTACCATAGTGGTTATGAAGCTGAAGAACATAGTAAACTGGAGCAAGAACAAGACGAATATGATGATGATGATCCAAGAAGGAAAGTATCGTTTAGGTCTCCACGAGATAGCAATGGTCATGGAAGCCACACAGCCTCCACAGCTGCAGGCCGCTATGTAGAGAACATGAACTATAACGGACTGGCTAGTGGTGGAGCAAGAGGTGGTGCACCAATGGCTAGAATTGCAGTATACAAGACATGTTGGGATTCAGGTTGTTATGATGCTGATATATTAGCAGCATTTGATGATGCTGTCAGAGATGGAGTCCACATCGTGTCACTATCCCTTGGGCCCGATGCTCCTCAAGGAGATTACTTCAGTGATGCCATCTCCATTGGATCATTCCATGCAGTTAGCCGTGGGATAACTGTCGTGTCTTCTGTTGGTAATGGAGGAACTAAAGGGTCTGCTACAAATCTTGCTCCTTGGCTTATTACAGTTGCAGCCAGTTCAACCGACAGAGAGTTTACTTCTAAACTTGCAATGGGGAATGGTGTTAGAGTTAAGGTAATATATTCTTATCCCACCACCTGATAAAGCTTGAATCAGGATAATGTGATAGCTAATATATTCTTTAAGGGTGTTTAAATAGATTGTATCTGATTATACAGGGGTCAAAATGTCAATTAATTTTCATACTTTATGACAAAATGGATAGCTGAATAATAAAGTACTTCATGATTGTTTGACTAACCAGTATCTGTTTATATTGGTTTTTACAGGGCGAAAGTCTTAGTGTACATCAGATGAGAGCTCCTGCAAGAATCATATCTGCCTCAATAGCAAATAGGGGTTTCTTCACCCCTTACCAATCCAGGTGAAAAACAGGTACTTTTGTTGATGGTTTATAAAATAGAAACTATTATGCGTAAAAAAATGTTAAAATCTTCCCTTTTCATCTAGTTACTGCTTAGAAAGCTCATTAAACTACACAAAGACTAGAGGGAAGGTTTTGTTATGTCGACACACGGAGCGGTCAACAGAGTCAAAGCTGGCTAAGAGTGAGGTAGTCAAAGCAGCTGGTGGAGTGGGAATGATCCTAATAGATGATACTGACAAGGATGTGGCAATCCCGTTCGTAATACCAGCTGCCATTGTTGGGAAAAGAATGGGAAACAGGATTCTATCATATATTAATAACACACGGTTTGTGCCTTATACTTTTCAATGTTCACTCAATTGTGTTTAAAAGAATCAAATTTTAACATGGATTTCCATCTACAAACAGCAATCCGACAATAAGGATTTTTGCTTCAACTGCTAAATTAGGATCACAACCTGCCCCTCGAATAGCGTCATTTTCTTCTAAAGGTCCTAATGCATTAACCCCGGAAATTTTGAAGGTAACAATTATTTGACATGTATGATCCATTATATCACCTGCAGATTGTATAACTGACCTTTTATACTTGTTTTGTAGCCTGATATTGCAGCACCAGGATTGAACATCCTTGCAGCATGGTCACCAGCGGTTGGAAAAATGAACTTTAACATTCTATCTGGAACTTCCATGGCTTGCCCACATGTAACTGGGATTGTAGCCTTGATAAAAGCCGTTCATCCTTCGTGGTCACCATCTGCAATTAAATCTGCAATCATGACAACAGGTAAAGCTTACTGACCAATAGAGGTGCTAAAGTTAATCCGTTAACTTATGGGGTGATCATGGGTTGATTCAGGTTATGTTTTCTCGTAAGGTCTAATAAAATTTTTGACTATAAGTATAACACATCAAATTGATAGAACTGTTCAAATGGGTTGAAAGTCACCCTGCCTTTATTTTATTAAGAACTAAAACTCCTAAATGGTTTTAATTCAGAAATTTATTGTTCTGTTAATACAGTTTTATAATCATAATTAGTGTTTTTTAAAAATATTTAAAATGGCCAAAAAACATGTTTTGAAGTCAATGCAACCTATCAGTGAAGCCAGTTTTGACCAGTTCGGCTGTTACAGTTTAAACCCGTTATGACCCATTTAGTGGCATTTACCCAACCTCTGACCTGGCTATCTGGCCACCTCTAGACTTTTAAGTATAACCATCTATATGAGTAGCATTAGAATCAAAGAATCTGATACAGATAACAATAATGCAGCTACCGTTTTTGACAAGAATGGAAAACCAATAAGAGTTGACCCTGAAGGAAGAAGGGGCGATGCATTTGATTATGGTGCTGGCTTTCTTGATCCTACAACAGTCCTTGATCCAGGTCTTGTCTACGATGCAAAGCCCGCAGATTACAAATCTTTTCTTTGCTCAATAGGTTACAGTGACAAATTGCTTCACCCGATAACCAGAGACAACAGCACTTGTAAGAACAGAGCATTCTCAGTGCCCTCCAGCCTCAACTATCCAGCAATCTTAGTACCTAACCTCAAGTCAAGTTTCTCGGTTACTAGAACTCTGACTAACGTTAGAAAGCAAAAACAAAAAACTACTTACAGAGCAGTTGTATCTACACCACTAGGAATCCAAGTCATTGTCCACCCACGCAGATTAGTCTTCACCCGCCATGGTCAAAAGGTCAACTTCACTGTCACTTTCAAGATTTCTGCACCATCTCAAGGCTACGTTTTTGGTTACTTACAATGGAAAAACAGAAATTCTCGTGTTATCACACCTCTGGTTGTTCGTGCTGCACCTTCTAACTTGGGTGCAGTTGTATAATCTGGAGCAGAAGATTTGTGTCAACCACAGTAGCATACCGAGTATCTGGCAACTTTTGGAGGAAAATAGAGCTTTTAGTTAGAGAATATACACATGTTTTATTTATTCCATTTTGTAAACATTTCTTAAAAATGGTATATATCTGTTAACATTGATTGTAAGCATAGCATTACTAGTTGGATTCGATCAAATTCCAAACTACATTCAAGCTGCAAATGTAAGCACCATGAGTTGAACATTTAAGCAAAATCAAAGTTTTACATTACAATTCAGCTATAAGCCTGTTAACCTGTTAATAGATTAATAAATATATGTGAAAGTTATGGTAGATGTCGATTGGTGTCGAGCTCTGAAGGATCAACCAGTCCTTCCAACACAACGAGTTCATCCAAGAGTGAGAGTTTCTCCTCTTCAAGAGCTGTAACGGCATCTTGAATCTCTCTTGTTTCTCTTCCCAAATTGAACCTTTCCTCCTCCAGCAGTAAGTACTTTCGTCTCAGAGACCGATACTCGTTACCACTTGAAGAATCGGGTAAAGAATCTGAAGTTGACTTTTCTTGTTCGTTTTTGAGACTTCTTTTGGAAGAGTGAATTACTTCATGCGCAGTCTTCATGTTGTTTTCTGGTGTCTGAGTCTTTGGAAGCTTTGGTGTAGCAGGTTTCCTTTTTGCAGGCTTTGGTATTATTATTTCCTCAACCGGAATCATTCCGTGATCTTGCATTTTCTGAAGTTTTGCGGTATCAATCTGAACACCAAAAGAAAGATGAAACAAAAGATGGTGTAAAATAAGCAAAACTATATTATATCTCAAACTGCCTTGTAGGAGTTGCAGGTCCAAATAAGAAAATATCAACTGCCCATTGGTCAGTCATATACTCATATAGCAACTGCCAACTGATATTATGAATCACATGCGTTAAGTAACTTCTCATGAGCCCATTTCGTATTAGTTCGAAACATAGCAAATAAAATTGTTTGGTAACTTCTATTAAAAACACCATGACAAATTATCACTGCCTAAAAGCTACATCTGCAGTGTGATTTGTAATCCAGAAAAATGGTCTATAATATCAGTGAGCGCATAACTACGTTCAATGGGATGAATGATACCTTCTAAAAGTCAATATATAAGTTTTGAGACTAACGAAGTAAGCCATTTACATATATCTTTCAGTCATTTTCATCTTGTAAGGCAACATACCAGTGTAAATGTTACTTTTAATGATAATACTCGATAGGATAACTATGACTATGGTTAAAACAGCCATATTCAAGGGATTCCAGGATAAGATAATTACAGTAACTGTATTCCACAAAAAGGAGAAAAGCCAGAAATTAGATCATGTGAAAGAACATTTTCTAACATAAAATACTAATCACGCTACTAAAACAGAATCGACTAGTGTCAATGTGTCATATTGGGATACAAGTATTGGCTATTTCAGCGTTGTCATCAAGCATTTTATGTAGTTGTGATTTACCCGAGATCAGTGAACTTCAAGCCAAGTATTAAGGTGCATACTTGTTGAACTAACTAGAATTCACGCACGAGAAGTGCCAGGATTAAAAAATAACACCCCCGTGTTAAGAAATACTCGACCCAAAATGGTATTTATGGTTAAATGGACAGCTTGGTCAATCTCATAGCCCAAGTTAAACTAACTGTATTTTTATTTTTTTTAACGGCCAACTAACATAGCACAGGTACTCCGTAGGGAGTGACCCATTGGCGAAAGGCCACCGCTTAGATGGCCAATCCAACCGCACGGAGCCCTTAGGCACCCGAAGTTACTCCAGATCCGGCAATACGTAGGCACCAAGACAAATTATTGGTAAAACCCTATTTTACCTAATATGTTGATTGATTCTATGTATAAGAAAAAAGCATATAATAATAATAAACCCTAACTAAGGTAAAGTAAATACTGGAATGAATGAATGAATTACAAAAGGGAAAAAGAGTAAAATAAAGGCGAATGTAATTAGTAATTACCAGTAGTAATTAATTAAGCAAACAAGGGAATGAATCGAAAACAGCTGATGGATCGTCGGAGAATCAGATGGATTTGAAATTATAGATGATGATGAGTTGGAGTCAAAGTCAAATGGATCTTTCCGTACTAGTTTTCCCTCCTTCTCTAACTAACATATGGAAAACATGGTTGTGTTTTTCTCTTTTTTGAGACATTAGTATTACACGACATACATATTTTGGGGGGTTTTGTTTTTATGTAGTTGGACAAAACTTTAAATATAAACATTCTATAGATTATAAAATCTAACTTATTATTTAAATTTTATACTATTTTATAAAAATTAAAATTTCAGCTACATCATGTCGTTATTAGGGTGATAGTGGCCGGCTTTATTAATACATTAATTAACTAGTCATGGCTGGTGACTACTAATATATATATATAAGGGGTGAGTTATTTTGAGAACTCATAAAAAAAAAAAACTCAAGAACCATTCTGGACCACACATTCTTTCTCTCTTTCTCTCTCTTCAATTAAATATGGAAATTCATCCAAATCATTCAAAATGTTTTATCTCACAAACCGTAAATCGTTAGACGAAACAAAAAACATGGGTAGTCTTAAAATTTCGTCCTCTTTCATTAGAGATTCAATTCGATATACTTTTGACGACTTTTTAATTTTCGTTTTCTTTTTGGTACTTACACATAACTTACACATGTGTAGGTTGAACAAAAATTATGATTTGGAGCGGGCTTCGCCCTTAAGGATATTCATAAACCAAAGCTGGTGGGGGTGATAGGTCATTGAGGGTGATAGGTCATAGTGTGATAGGTCATAGAGGGTGATAGGTCATAGGGGGTGACCGGTGATGGGTGATCTACCTAACGGGCTCCGCCCTTAGCCGTTATGGCTCCGCCATGGACTGACGGGCTCCGCCCTTAACCATCATTGTTGTGTACATATGTTCATTTACTAATTTACATGTGAAAACAATGATCCTACACATGTGTAGGTACACAAGTACAGGGGGGAAAAAACGAAAATTAAAAAGTCGTCAAAAGTATATCGAATTGGATCTCTAATGAAAGAGGACGAAATTTTAAGACTACCCATACTTTTTGTTTCGTCTAACTATTTACGGTTTGTGAGATAAAGCATTTTGAATGATTTGGATGAATTTTATTATTTAATTGAAGAGAGAGAAAGATAAGAGAAATATGTGGTCCAGAATGGTTCTTGAGTTCTTTTTTTTATGAGTTCTTATATATATCAAAGATTAATTATACTAGTCATCAGGCTGGTGACGGATAATCTCAATATATATATATATATATATATATATATATATATAGTCAAAAGTTAAAATGAGAACCATATAAATGTCGAGAAAGAATAATATATTATATATATAATATATATATAAGGGTAATATATATATATATATATATATATATATATATATATATATATATATATATATATATATATATATATATATATATATATATATATATATATATATATATATATATATATATATATATATATATATATATATATATATATATATATATATATATATATATATATATATATATATATATATATATATATATATATATATATATATATATATATATATATATATATATATATATATATATATATATATATATATATATATATATATATATATATATATATATATATATATATATATATATATATATATATATATATATATATATATATATATATATATATATATATATATATATATATATATATATATATATATATATATATATATATATATATATATATATATATATATATATATATATATATATATATATATATATATATATATATATATATATATATATATATATATATATATATATATATATATATATATATATATATATATATATATATATATATATATATATATATATATATATATATATATATATATATATATATATATATATATATATATATATATATATATATATATATATATATATATATATATATATATATATATATATATATATATATATATATATATATATATATATATATATATATATATATATATATATATATATATATATATATATATATATATATATATATATATATATATATATATATATATATATATATATATATATATATATATATATATATATATATATATATATATATATATATATATATATATATATATATATATATATATATATATATATATATATATATATATATATATATATATATATATATATATATATATATATATATATATATATATATATATATATATATATATATATATATATATATATATATATATATATATATATATATATATATATATATATATATATATATATATATATATATATATATATATATATATATATATATATATATATATATATATATATATATATATATATATATATATATATATATATATATATATATATATATATATATATATATATATATATATATATATATATATATATATATATATATATATATATATATATATATATATATATATATATATATATATATATATATATATATATATATATATATATATATATATATATATATATATATATATATATATATATATATATATATATATATATATATATATATATATATATATATATATATATATATATATATATATATATATATATATATATATATATATATATATATATATATATATATATATATATATATATATATATATATATATATATATATATATATATATATATATATATATATATATATATATATATATATATATATATATATATATATATATATATATATATATATATATATATATATATATATATATATATATATATATATATATATATATATATATATATATATATATATATATATATATATATATATATATATATATATATATATATATATATATATATATATATATATATATATATATATATATATATATATATATATATATATATATATATATATATATATATATATATATATATATATATATATATATATATATATATATATATATATATATATATATATATATATATATATATATATATATATATATATATATATATATATATATATATATATATATATATATATATATATATATATATATATATATATATATATATATATATATATATATATATATATATATATATATATATATATATATATATATATATATATATATATATATATATATATATATATATATATATATATATATATATATATATATATATATATATATATATATATATATATATATTAATGATCAATATTTACCCTACAAGTATTGTAAATCTCGAATAACATAGATACATTTAAAGTTTTTCTAAATCTAATTAACAACTTTCAAAGGAAAACTTTATAACATAGATACAAAAACAACTCTATCATACTGATCATGAACTAATTTAACAAAACTTACTATTTTCACTAAATATCCTAAACCAACTCCACTTAGGTGGATTGACCAGGGGTATCTTCTAAATCCAATATGTGGGCCCCGAAGGTGAGTTTTTCCCAAGGTCTCGGGTTCGAGTATTGGGTTTCTCATCTCAAGGTATTTTCCATGAGGAGAGGGTTGGAGGTCCAGCAAATCGCTGGTTAAAATTGCCTCCAACACGTCTGAATTGAAATTAACTTTACAAAAAAAAGTAATTACCCTCATCCCCCATTACCGAAGATCAAAACCACATATCATTACCCTGATCACCATTATAAAAGATCCAAACTTTATTACTTTCTCACATAAAAGTTCAAAACTTTTTAACTAATTTCATCCCTATGACCAATATCACAACTTAATTAATACAAAAACTACTTATACACGCATATGTAAAGTATAGATATACTATTTTGAATATAAAATCATACAGTGTAATTGTCAGGTTTGAAGCTGTAAAAGTAGTACTTATATCTAAATCAATCTCAAAGTTTAATGCCAATTTTTCACAAAACCTAACAGAGAATTAAATCAAATTTATGCTAAAACTGAATTTGAAAAGAAACACTCATGAAAATTGGACGAAAATTTTGTGGAATGCATCAAGAATAAATAAAAACTTACAGATTAAATAACGAAATCGATTCCAGTTAACCCCTTTTTTCAACTTCTTTTTTATTGGCAAATTCGTTAATTTTGTTTATTAATTTGTAATAATTAGTTAAATAAAAATTTGCAGTTTGAAGAAAGAAAGAAGGAAAGATGTCAGATGATTAAAGAGGTGATCACTGTTATTGTTGGAAATTTGTTTTATATTTTTATAGAAAATTTTAATTAAAAAAATATTAAAAAATAGATGATTAATTAGGAGGAGAATTAGGCTCAAAGAGGGGGATTAGGGGTGCCAAGTGTACCCAACCTCCTCTTTTAGTTATAATATAGATATAGATAGATAGATACTGGCCAAATGTGGTGTAATAGATGGACTTTGCTTGAATTGCCGATACAAATAATTTCATTGGTGTTATCTTTTTGTATACAAAGGTAAATGATATAAATAGCTTCCCGGAATATTTAAAATTTCCTTTCGTATAAATAATTTATACCTTATACATAACCTCACCTCTATATACAGATTCTTTTACAAAACACAACAACAAATGCGTGCAATAACCTTTTAAATATAGTCTACGGGGCTTTGATTATCAATCTATATGTATATATTATATACACACTCACACATCATTTAAACCTATTTAATCGAAGCATACAATCCCATGAGAAAGCCTAGAACAGGTACTGTTTGTACACTGAACCAGGGTCCTAGAACGGAGAGGATGAGAGGTTTATGGTTGTATATTGGCGATTCCCTTATTGGTAAGGCATAGCCTTTTGTACGCCAAATATATGTGTGTTGTGAGTATAGAAGATGATCTGAATTATGTGTATTGTGTCCCTTTTTATAGGGTAAATGTATCGTGTCCTCCAAGTAGGGTTTTTCCCTATTGGAATAGATTTGTTGCCGCTTTTAGGGGATTCGTAGCTATCTTCTGCGTAACCAACTATCTTAGAGATAAGTATAAATCTCGTTATTGATAGAATGCATATCCTTTCCTTAATTATCGGCTCTGAAGTAGTCTGCGTGTAGGCTCCATAGTGAGGCTGGGTGGGTAACACCAACAAGCCCCCTAGTTTAATATAAGGAGCTGCGAAGATCGTTGTATTAAACTCGAAATGCTTCCATAGCAATTGCTCGCTAGAGTGTCATGTTGTCTATATAACTCCTAACCCTTCTCTCTCACACCTCAACAACTTCGTATGTTAAGCCTATCACGAAGGTTGACCGAGCCTTGTTATTTAAGCCATTACAAGATTCGATCAGCTGTCGAGATGCAAGCGAACAAAGGTTTCAGAAATTATATTGTACTCTTCACCACATTTTGTGAAGTCCAGGGGCTGTTTGTAAAATGTTTCCAACTGTTGATCCAAAGTAGCAAGCTTTCTGAAATAGCGGGGTAAAAGATGTAAATTTGTGGTAGGTTTGTGATGAATGGGGGCGCGTATCTCGAAGTTTCAAAACCTTTTTGCACCGATTGATATATCCTCATTTTCACTTCTTTTTTCCTTTTATTTCTCTCCAATAATTTCTCTTCCTTGTTCCTTCCTTTCCTTGCAGCGGCGATTTGGAAGCAATCAAGAAGATTTGCTCCTTTCTTTTCAACTGAGGTAATAATCCTTTCTCTTCAAACCCAAATTTGATCTTTCTTCATAATGTCAAAGAGGGGTATCCGTAATACTTACTCTTTAGTAGAGGATGATATTTTAGATGACTTTATTGCTAAGTTCTTCTCTGGTCACCGTCAGTCATTCCGGTTGCCAAATCGGAATCAGACAATGATGGATCCTCCTACCGGCTATGTAGGTGTGTATGTTAAAATGTTTACCCATGGGAGTGTTAGATATCCATTTTCTAAATTTTTCCTTGATGTCTTGAAATACTATGGTTGTCATATATCCATGATGCATCCGCTCGGGTGTGCTCGTATTATGGCTTTTGAAATTGTGTGTCGAGCCCATGGTAGTATTCCCACTATGTCTCTATTTAAGAAGTTGTGTAATGTGTGTGCTGCTGGGGATTGGATAACAATAGCAAATAGGCCCAGGGTAGATTTTATTGTTAAAGGTGGGGTTGATATTCGTGACTGGAGGGATGAGTTTGTGTATATGCAAAGTAGTTTGATTCCTGACGATTATCAGTCTTTGGTTGATCGGGGGAACCTTGTGATTCGTAAAAAAAGGGTGGTTTGCTGATGGTATTCCTCGTAAGAATTTCGGCGATATAGTCAGGGTGTTGCTTAGGGAGGGGATGACTGTGTATTTGTATCCTGAAGGGATTTTATTGAAGGCTAAGGTTGTAGATAGTATTGCTGAAGATGAGGAAGAATTTGATGGTAGGTGTTTTTGTATGTTTTTTGTTTTTGTGTTTTTTTTTGTATTGAGGCTAAAATATGTTGTTTGCAGATATGTCTTACTTGCAATTTGTGAGGAAGGGTGTCAAAGAGGTGTCTGAAATCCCTCGTGCTGAACCTTCTGTTGCTGGTGGTGCTAGTGAAGCTGTTGCTGACTGTGGGGAGGTTGCTAGTCGACTTCCTTCCCCAAAAAACACCATTGATGTTGAGGCCTTGCCTGATAATGCTTCCAAGAAGAGAAATGATGCCCCATCTGCTGCTACTATTGCTGGGCGTCTTAAAAAGGCAAGGATTGATGCTGCTGCTGATAAGCTGGGTGATAATGCTTTTAATCGTAATGCTGATGCTACTCCCAGGAGGGGAAAACTTGTAGGCAAGCCAGTTCGTAGAAACCTTCGTGCAACTACCAGCGATTCTTCGAAGGGTAAATAGATCTTACTTTGCTTGTTAATGCCTTTGTGAAGCTATTCTTTCCTCTTGCTGTAGTGATAATTTCTTATTGTTGTTGTTGCAGTCCCTGAGTTCTATGAATCCGAGTGGATCTTTCGTTCTTCGATTCCCAACAAGTCAATTGCTAAGGCTCGTGCACAAGATCCAAAAGAGTTTCTGAAATCTATGAATGAAGACTGCGATGTTCATAGCTTGATGGTGCAGCAGCTGATGTTGAGGTATGGGGATGCTCTGAAAGATCTTGCTTTCGAGAAGACTAGAAGTGAAGACCTCCAAAAACTTGTTCAAATGTTGGAGACCAAGCTGTATTCTTCTGATCAGAAAACTGTGGCTAAGTTGAAGCGTAATCTGAGGGAAGCTGAAACAGCATTGAAGTTGCAAGTTAGTGATCTGTCTTCCAAAGACGAGGAGAATGCTAAGTTGAGGGCTGAGTTGCAAACCAAAACTGCTGAATTTGCTGAGCAGTTGTCTTCTTTAAGTGCACAGGTTGATTTGTTGACTTCCCAGGTGGACTCATTGAAGCTTGATCGTAAGAGGTTGATAACTGAGTTTGTTCCATATGCTTGTAAGACTTTGTTGGGCAGCCGTGAAGTGTGTGAGTCCATTGGTGATGGTATTTTTGCCAATCGTGAGGAAGAGAGGACCAAGGTATTGGAGGAATTTGCTGCTGAAGGCCATGTTGATTTGAGTAGGCGTGCAGATTATAAGCCTGATGCGTCGGAGAAAGTTGTTGCAGCTGCTAGAGAGTGGGAACAGGCTGCATTCCCGTTTATTAATGTTCTGAGCTCCAATCCTGATGCTTCCACTGATGAACTTCTAAATCTCCATCCTTAGGTATATCTGCTTTATGCTTTTGGTGAACATGTTTTATGTGTAAGCGTATGTACGCTTTTTAAACAATGTTTTTATTATGTATGTGTATGGGACTCCTAACCCTTTCTACTCACATCAGCAACTTCGTATGTTAAGCCTATCCCGAAGTTTGCCCAGACTTTGTAGTTAAGCCATTACAAGGTTTGGGCAGCTGCTGAATGTGAGTAAGCTGGGGTTTCAGAATCCTTTTTGTCACCAGCTGAATGTTTTCCATGGTGAGGTTTATAACCCATTTGGGTGTAAGATGTTATGTGACTGCAGTCTAATTAATGTATGCATGCTATAATGTTGTGTTTTAGTAGGTGCTTTTATTTAAGCAATCCTTAATATGTTTGTTTTGTATGTGTGAGGTTGCGATCCTCTTCACTAAAACAAGAATATGTAAGCAAAATAAAATGCTTTTATTGAAATAAAATTGGGGAGGGGTTACATGAATTTTACCAATGTCTTGTGTGATAGGTTGTGTTCCCTCCGCTTATTCTTCAAAAGGATGCTTCCCTAGTTGATTGTGTAGATGGCTTCAATTGCTTTGTCTTTGTTGTTGGGTGTGGGATCCTCTTTCTTTACTTGTTGGCGAATTCCTTTGACTATATGTGACAGCTTTCCAAACTTTAATGCTTCATCTATCGCCTTCTTCAATTGATAGCATGAATTTGTGTGATGTCCTATATCATTGTGGAACTCGCAGTACTTGCTTTTATCTCTACGCCCTATGTCAAGCATCTTGGGTGGTGCTGGAAATGTCTTTCCCACTGTTTCTATTAGCAGAATCTCCCTTGGTGTCTTGGTCATTTCTGGGAGTGTCATTGGGTTGTATTCTCTTCTTTTGTCTTCTCTGTTGTAGGGTGTGTAGCGGGCTTGGTTGTCTTTCCCTTCATTCCATTTGCCTTTTTTGTTTCTTGATGAATCTTCTTGTTTACTTGGGCTTCCTACACCATTTGTTGAAATTTCCTTTGTGTCCAAAAATTTATGTGCCCTTTTCTCTGCCTCTTCGTATGTTTCAGCCAAGTCTGTGTTCAAACGTTCAACAAGCTCCCTGCTTCGACATCCATGTATTAACCCCGAGACTCTCTGGGATTCTGGTAGGCCAGGAATTCCTTGTGTTTCATTCGTGTATCGCTGGATGAACTCTCTTGTTGTTTCGTTCTCCCTTTGTTTGATGTTGTGAACTGAGACATGTGTCTTATGCTTCTTTTATTAGCTGAAATGAGATTGAAATTTCAACTTAAGATCATCAAAACTGTTTATGTATCCTTCTTGGAGGCTTGATAGCCATTCTCTTACATCACCCATGAGGCCCATTCTAAATGCTTTGCATGCAACTGGCTCAATCCAATTCTGCATCTCTGCTGCCCCTTCAAAAGCTTGAAGGAAATCATCGGGATCGTCCTTCCCGTTGTATGTCCCTAAGTGGAGGGATACTTCATATTTGCTGGTAATGGGTAGCTTTTAATCCACTCTGTGAATGGAGATTTTTGCAAAGTTTTGCTCAAAGTAAATGGTCTTGGCATAATAACCTGTCCTGGGTACAGATTTTGATTCCAGGGATATGTTGCGTAGATGTTGGGTTGTGGTCCAGTATTTTGGTTGGGCTGAAAATATTGTGGTTGTTGCATGAACCCATGTTGATAACCTAGGTGGTATTGACTCTGGGTATTTGAATGGACTTGGTTGTGTGCTTCTCCTGAACTGCCTTGGTACCCTGGGGTTACTGCCTGAAATCCTGGGTATGTATACGTTCCTGGGTGATTTGGAACCTGGTTGAATGCTTGAGATGCTGGGGGTGGCTGCCTTGGTACGTACCCTGCTGAACTTGCTTGATTATTCTGCATGTATTGCCCCTGTCCATAGGCTTGGGAGATTGGGACATAGTGACTTTGGGGCCCATTTCGGACCAATAGAACGCTCTGGCTTTGATTATTGTAAAAGGTGGGGGTGTACAGACCCTGGGTATAGTTATTAAAGCCTGGGGTGAGCTGGGTGTATAAGCCTGGGATATTTTGTAGGTTATTTTGGTACCCATGAGTTGCTTGGTGATTGAAAGTTGGCGCATTTTGAAAATTGTTATGTTGACTCTGGGTGTTGGTTTGTCCTGGGGTTTGTATACCCTGGGTATTGGTGTGAGATCATGGGTGTTGTTGACCCTGGGTGTTGTTCTGAAAACCTGGGGCGCCTTGATTTTGTGCTTCAGAGGCTGGGGTGTTTTGTTGTGGATTGGACTGGGTTCCCGCAACATCATTACCTAGTGGTGCTTCTGAAATACTTCCTGGCGTGACGTTCTGCATCCTTGTTGGTTATCTTTGCCTCCCGTTGGATGGTGTATTATAGTCATCGAAGGATTCGTCAAAATTGATCGCCCTTCCAGTTATCACCCCTGTCTCTTGAAGGTGACGCAAGGTGTTGATAATGCTTTCATGGTTTTGGCGTATGTATGCCTCATCAAACAGAGGCGTTGAAGTGGAGGCGATGGTTGCTCCTCCTGCAGAGGAAGGTGTTATGGGTGTTCCTCCCACCGTTCTGTTCAGATCTACGCTTACATTGGTTTGGGCAGGGCCGGTTTGCATTGCGTTAAACCCGGGTGCACCGTTTGAATCATCCATGTTCTAGGATTATGGTTTTGTGAAAAAACTTTTTTGTGATTTTAGGTGGTTGATGGGATGCAAATAGAATGCGTCCTACGGATGGCGCCAATTGTTTGTACACCGAACCGGGGTCCTAGAACGGAGAGGATGAGGGGTTTATGGTTGTATATTGGCGATTCCCTTATTGGTAAGGCAGAGCCTTTTGTATGCCAAGTATATGTGTGTTGTATGTGTGTTGTGAGTGTAAAAGATGATCTGAATTATGTGTATTGTGTCCCTTTTTATAGGGTAAATGTATCGTGTCCTCCAAGTAGGGTTTTTCCCTATTGGAATAGATTTGTTGCCGCTTTTAGGGGATTCGTAGCTATCTTCTGCGTAACCAACTATCTTAGAGATAAGTATAAATCTCGTTATTGATAGAATGCATATCCTTTCCTTAATTATCGGCTCTGAAGTAGTCTGCGTGTAGGCTCCGTAGTGAGGCTGGGTGGGTAACACCAACAAGCCCCCAGTTTAATATAAGGAGCTGCGAAGATCGTTGTATTAAACTCGAAACGCTTCCATAGCAATTGCTCGCTAGAGTGTCATGTTGTCTATATAACTCATAACCCTTCTCTCTCACACCTCAACAACTTTGTATGTTAAGCCTATCACGAAGGTTGACCGAGCCTTGTTATTTAAGCCATTACAAGATTCGATCAGCTGTCGAGATGCAAGCGAACAAAGGTTTCAGAAATTATATTGTACTCTTCACCACATTTTGTGAAGTCCAGGGGCTGTTTGTAAAATGTTTCCAACTGTTGATCCAAAGTAGCAAGCTTTCTGAAATAGCGGGGTAAAAGATGTAAATTTGTGGTAGGTTTGTGATGAATGAGGGCGCGTATCTCGAAGTTTCAAACGCTTTTTGAACCGATTGATATATCCTTATTTTCACTTCTTTTTTCCTTTTATTTCTCTCCAATAATTTCTCTTCCTTGTTCCTTCCTTTTTTTTTTTTTTTTTTTTTTTTTTTTTTTTTTTTTTTTTTTTTTTTTTTTTTTTTTTTTTTTTTTTTTTTTTTTTTTTTTTTTTTTTTTTTTTTTTTTTTTTTTTTTTTTTTTTTTTTTTTTTTTTTTTTTTTTTTTTTTTTTTTTTTTTTTTTTTTTTTTTTTTTTTTTTTTTTTTTTTTTTTTTTTTTTTTTTTTTTTTTTTTTTTTTTTTTTTTTTTTTTTTTTTTTTTTTTTTTTTTTTTTTTTTTTTTTTTTTTTTTTTTTTTTTTTTTTTTTTTTTTTTTTTTTTTTTTTTTTTTTTTTTTTTTTTTTTTTTTTTTTTTTTTTTTTTTTTTTTTTTTTTTTTTTTTTTTTTTTTTTTTTTTTTTTTTTTTTTTTTTTTTTTTTTTTTTTTTTTTTTTTTTTTTTTTTTTTTTTTTTTTTTTTTTTTTTTTTTTTTTTTTTTTTTTTTTTTTTTTTTTTTTTTTTTTTTTTTTTTTTTTTTTTTTTTTTTTTTTTTTTTTTTTTTTTTTTTTTTTTTTTTTTTTTTTTTTTTTTTTTTTTTTTTTTTTTTTTTTTTTTTTTTTTTTTTTTTTTTTTTTTTTTTTTTTTTTTTTTTTTTTTTTTTTTTTTTTTTTTTTTTTTTTTTTTTTTTTTTTTTTTTTTTTTTTTTTTTTTTTTTTTTTTTTTTTTTTTTTTTTTTTTTTTTTTTTTTTTTTTTTTTTTTTTTTTTTTTTTTTTTTTTTTTTTTTTTTTTTTTTTTTTTTTTTTTTTTTTTTTTTTTTTTTTTTTTTTTTTTTTTTTTTTTTTTTTTTTTTTTTTTTTTTTTTTTTTTTTTTTTTTTTTTTTTTTTTTTTTTTTTTTTTTTTTTTTTTTCTTTTTTCCTTTTATTTCTCTCCAATAATTTCTCTTCCTTGTTCCTTCCTTTCCTTGCAGTAGCGATTCAGAAACAATCAAGAAGATTTGCTCCCTTCTTTTCAACTGAGGTAATAATCCTTTCTCTTCAAACCCTAATTTGATCTTTCTTCAAAATGTCGAAGAGGGGTATCCGTAATACTTACTCTTTAGTAGAGGATGATATTTTAGATGACTTTATTGCTAAGTTCTTCCCTGGTCGCCGTCAGTCATTCCAGTTGCCAAATCGGAATCAGACAATGATGGATCCTCTCACCGGCTATGTAGGTGTGTATGTTAAAATGTTTACCCATGGGAGTGTTAGATATCCATTTTCTAAATTTTTCCTTGATGTCTTGAAATACTATGGTTGTCATATATCCATGATGCATCCGCTCGGGTGTGCTCGTATTATGGCTTTTGAAATTGTGTGTCGAGCCCATGGTAGTATTCCCACTATGTCTCTATTTAAGAAGTTGTGTAATGTGTGTGCTGCTGGGGATTGGATAACAATAGCAAATAGGCCCAGGGTAGATTTTATTGTTAAAGGTGGGGTTGATATCCGTGACTGGAGGGATGAGTTTGTATATATGCAAAGTAGTTTGATTCCTGACGATTATCAGTCTTTGGTTGATCGGGGGAACCTTGTGATTCGTAAAAAAAGGGTGGTTTGCTGATGGTATTCCTCGTAAGAATTTCGGCGATATAGTCAGGGTGTTGCTTAGGGAGGGGATGACTGTGTATTTGTATCCTGAAGGGATTTTATTGAAGGCTAAGGTTGTAGATAGTATTGCTGAAGATGAGGAAGAATTTGATGGTAGGTGTTTTTGTATGTTTTTTTGTTTTTGTGTTTTTTTTTGTATTGAGGCTAAAATATGTTGTTTGCAGATATGTCTTACTTGCAATTTGTGAGGAAGGGTGTCAAAGAGGTGTCTGAAATCCCTCGTGCTGAACCTTCTGTTGCTGGTGGTGCTAGTGAAGCTGTTGCTGACTGTGGGGAGGTTGCTAGTCGACTTCCTTCCCCAAAAAACACCATTGATGTTGAGGCCTTGCCTGATAATGCTTCCAAGAAGAGAAATGATGCCCCATCTGCTGCTACTATTGCTGGGCGTCTTAAAAAGGCAAGGATTGATGCTGCTGCTGATAAGCTGGGTGATAATGCTTTTAATCGTAATGCTGATGCTACTCCCAGGAGGGGAAAACTTGTAGGCAAGCCAGTTCGTAGAAACCTTCGTGCAACTACCAGCGATTCTTCGAAGGGTAAATAGATCTTACTTTGCTTGTTAATGCCTTTGTGAAGCTATTCTTTCCTCTTGCTGTAGTGATAATTTCTTATTGTTGTTGTTGCAGTCCCTGAGTTCTATGAATCCGAGTGGATCTTTCGTTCTTCGATTCCCAACAAGTCAATTGCTAAGGCTCGTGCACAAGATCCAAAAGAGTTTCTGAAATCTATGAATGAAGACTGCGATGTTCATAGCTTGATGGTGAGCAGCTGATGTTGAGGTATGGGGATGCTCTGAAAGATCTTGCTTTCGAGAAGACTAGAAGTGAAGACCTCCAAAAACTTGTTCAAATGTTGGAGACCAAGCTGTATTCTTCTGATCAGAAAACTGTGGCTAAGTTGAAGCGTAATCTGAGGGAAGCTGAAACAGCATTGAAGTTGCAAGTTAGTGATCTGTCTTCCAAAGACGAGGAGAATGCTAAGTTGAGGGCTGAGTTGCAAACCAAAACTGCTGAATTTGCTGAGCAGTTGTCTTCTTTAAGTGCACAGGTTGATTTGTTGACTTCCCAGGTGGACTCATTGAAGCTTGATCGTAAGAGGTTGATAACTGAGTTTGTTCCATATGCTTGTAAGACTTTGTTGGGCAGCCGTGAAGTGTGTGAGTCCATTGGTGATGGTATTTTTGCCAATCGTGAGGAAGAGAGGACCAAGGTATTGGAGGAGTTTGCTGCTGAAGGCCATGTTGATTTGAGAAGGCGTGCAGATTATAAGCCTGATGCGTCGGAGAAAGTTGTTGCAGCTGCTAGAGAGTGGGAACAGGCTGCATTCCCGTTTATTAATGTTCTGAGCTCCAATCCTGATGCTTCCACTGATGAACTTCTAAATCTCCATCCTTAGGTATATCTGCTTTATGCTTTTGGTGAACATGTTTTATGTGTAAGCGTATGTACGCTTTTTAAACAATGTTTTTATTATGTATGTGTATGGGACTCCTAACCCTTTCTACTCACATCAGCAACTTCGTATGTTAAGCCTATCCCGAAGTTTGCCCAGACTTTGTAGTTAAGCCATTACAAGGTTTGGGCAGCTGCTGAATGTGAGTAAGCTGGGGTTTCAGAATCCTTTTTGTCACCAGCTGAATGTTTTCCATGGTGAGGTTTATAACCCATTTGGGTGTAAGATGTTATGTGACTGCAGTCTAATTAATGTATGCATGCTATAATGTTGTGTTTTAGTAGGTGCTTTTATTTAAGCAATCCTTAATATGTTTGTTTTGTATGTGTGAGGTTGCGATCCTCTTCACTAAAACAAGAATATGTAAGCAAAATAAAATGCTTTTATTGAAATAAAATTGGGGAGGGGTTACATGAATTTTACCAATGTCTTGTGTGATAGGTTGTGTTCCCTCCGCTTATTCTTCAAAAGGATGCTTCCCTAGTTGATTGTGTAGATGGCTTCAATTGCTTTGTCTTTGTTGTTGGGTGTGGGATCCTCTTTCTTTACTTGTTGGCGAATTCCTTTGACTATATGTGACAGCTTTCCAAACTTTAATGCTTCATCTATCGCCTTCTTCAATTGATAGCATGAATTTGTGTGATGTCCTATATCATTGTGGAACTCGCAGTACTTGCTTTTATCTCTACGCCCTATGTCAAGCATCTTGGGTGGTGCTGGAAATGTCTTTCCCACTGTTTCTATTAGCAGAATCTCCCTTGGTGTCTTGGTCATTTCTGGGAGTGTCATTGGGTTGTATTCTCTTCTTTTGTCTTCTCTGTTGTAGGGTGTGTAGCGGGCTTGGTTGTCTTTCCCTTCATTCCATTTGCCTTTTTTGTTTCTTGATGAATCTTCTTGTTTACTTGGGCTTCCTACACCATTTGTTGAAATTTCCTTTGTGTCCAAAAATTTATGTGCCCTTTTCTCTGCCTCTTCGTATGTTTCAGCCAAGTCTGTGTTCAAACGTTCAACAAGCTCCCTGCTTCGACATCCATGTATTAACCCCGAGACTCTCTGGGATTCTGGTAGGCCAGGAATTCCTTGTGTTTCATTCGTGTATCGCTGGATGAACTCTCTTGTTGTTTCGTTCTCCCTTTGTTTGATGTTGTGAACTGAGACATGTGTCTTATGCTTCTTTTATTAGCTGAAATGAGATTGAAATTTCAACTTAAGATCATCAAAACTGTTTATGTATCCTTCTTGGAGGCTTGATAGCCATTCTCTTACATCACCCATGAGGCCCATTCTAAATGCTTTGCATGCAACTGGCTCAATCCAATTCTGCATCTCTGCTGCCCCTTCAAAAGCTTGAAGAAAATCATCGGGATCGTCCTTCCCGTTGTATGTCTTTAAGTGGAAGGGATACTTCATATTTGCTGGTAATGGGTAGCTTTTAATCCACTCTGCGAATGGAGATTTTTGCAAAGTTTTGCTCAAAGTAAATGGTCTTGGCATAATAACCTGTCATGGGTACAGATTTTGATTCCAGGGATATGTTGCGTAGATGTTGGGTTGTGGTCCAGTATTTTGGTTGGGCTGAAAATATTGTGGTTGTTGCATGAACCCATGTTGATAACCTAGGTGGTATTGACTCTGGGTATTTGAATGGACTTGGTTGTGTGCTTCTCCTGAACTGCCTTGGTACCCTGGGGTTACTGCCTGAAATCCTGGGTATGTATACGTTCCTGGGTGATTTGGAACCTGGTTGAATGCTTGAGATGCTGGGGGTGGCTGCCTTGGTACGTACCCTGCTGAACTTGCTTGATTATTCTGCATGTATTGCCCCTGTCCATAGGCTTGGGAGATTGGGACATAGTGACCTTGGGGCCCATTTCGGACCAATAGAACGCTCTGGCTTTGATTATTGTAAAAGGTGGGGGTGTACAGACCCTGGGTATAGTTATTAAAGCCTGGGGTGAGCTGGGTGTATAAGCCTGGGATATTTTGTAGGTTATTTTGGTACCCATGAGTTGCTTGGTGATTGAAAGTTGGCGCATTTTGAAAATTGTTATGTTGACTCTGGGTGTTGGTTTGTCCTGGGGTTTGTATACCCTGGGTATTGGTGTGAGATCATGGGTGTTGTTGACCCTGGGTGTTGTTCTGAAAACCTGGGGCGCCTTGATTTTGTGCTTCAGAGGCTGGGGTGTTTTGTTGTGGATTGGACTGGGTTCCCGCAACATCATTACCTAGTGGTGCTTCTGAAATACTTCCTGGCGTGACGTTCTGCATCCTTGTTGGTTATCTTTGCCTCCCGTTGGATGGTGTATTATAGTCATCGAAGGATTCGTCAAAATTGATCGCCCTTCCAGTTATCACCCCTGTCTCTTGAAGGTGACGCAAGGTGTTGATAATGCTTTCATGGTTTTGGCGTATGTATGCCTCATCAAACAGAGGCGTTGAAGTGGAGGCGATGGTTGCTCCTCCTCAGGAAGGTGTTATGGGTGCTCCTCCCACAGTCCTGTTCAGATCTACGCTTACATTGGTTTGGGCAGGGCCGGTTTGCATTGCGTTAAACCCGGGTGCACCGTTTGAATCATCCATGTTCTAGGATTATGGTTTTGTGAAAAAACTTTTTTGTGATTTTAGGTGGTTGATGGGATGCAAATAGAATGCGTCCTACGGATGGCGCCAATTGTTTGTACACCGAACCGGGGTCCTAGAACGGAGAGGATGAGGGGTTTATGGTTGTATATTGGCGATTCCCTTATTGGTAAGGCAGAGCCTTTTGTATGCCAAGTATATGTGTGTTGTATGTGTGTTGTGAGTGTAAAAGATGATCTGAATTATGTGTATTGTGTCCCCTTTTATAGGGTAAATGTATCATGTCCTCCAAGTAGGGTTTCTCCCTATTGGAATAGATTTGTTGCTGCTTTTAGGGGATTCGTAGCTATCTTCTGCGTAACCAACTATCTTAGAGATAAGTATAAATCTCGTTATTGATAGAATGCATATCCTTTCCTTAATTATCGGCTCTGGACTAGTCTGCGTGTAGGCTCCGTAGTGAGGCTGGGTGGGTAACACCAACAGGTACGGGACACATTTGTTTGAGCTTAATGAACTTTTGCTCGATTGTTTGAAGTTATGTTAGTCAACTCGTCTTACTAGGAACCAACGTATATTAATTTATTTTAATTTATTTTAATTTTTGAAAATATGTAAAATGACACGTCTTAATATTTTAACCAACTTTAATATAATAGTTCTCACCTCTGAACATTTTTAAATTCATTAAGAACATGAAATCCAAATTATTTATCAATTTTATAGAAAAATTAGTATTTGATAGGTTTCCTAAGATTAGGTATGAGATAACCTTTATATATTCACTTTTGACTTATATATATCTAGCAACTTTTTCAATTTAATTTCTATGCTATTTATAAAAGAATAGAGTTTGCTTTCTAACTTTCTATCACAAAGACAAGTTTGAACCAAACTTGTTAACATATACGCATGATTTTTAATTTTCTTTTTTGTAAAGGCAACATATGCGGATGATCTTGGTGAGATGTCTTTTATGAAACTTTTTTTAATATATTAGATAAAATGAAAAAACAAGAATAAAAAATAAGAAATCGATTCTGATAGAGCTCAAGTTCTTCGGCCCGTGCAACCATCCTAACCCGTTCTCTCTTGTGTTGCAGCTGACGCGATCAGGATGACGTAGGTTATACACTAGACAGTCCAAGTATGAAGGTCAGTCCCGAGTGCCATTACTTAAACATGTGTCATCCATGGCTTCAACTCTAACTGCCTGCAGCCGATCACATTTACGTATCCTTTTAAAATTCCATTCGGGTTGTGTTTTGCAGAAGAGATTGGGTCTTAAATTCGGCATGGTCACCATAGATTTCCTTGGAACACTTTCAACATCCAAAGATTTAAAAAGGAATGTATTACACAAAAAATTGACCAGTGATCATCAAGTTTGGTCATAGCACTATAAGATGTGAAGACAGTGTCACTTGTCTCTTTCATTGACGATTAAGTGGAAGTTTAGAGATATAAATGAAACGAAATACTAATCATTCCCTCTTTATATGATATTTGAAAGATATATAACAATGTCATTTGCAGGCATCAGCGACTTAATTATGGCCATTGATCTGGGTGAATGGGTGATAGAAATGAAGAGGAGTATAGACAAGGTCAAGTATTAACAATGAGTTAATCCTTAGAACAACTCAACTCATCTACGGTAAACCGCAATAAATCAATGATCTTGCAAAGGAGTGATTGTATTATAAAAAAGGCTCAAACTTTTTTAAGGAACAATGTATGCTTGAGGTTTGGAATAAATTTTTTTTAAAGGAAATTAGAGGTGTAGACATTATTTGAATCCAACATCTGACTGGTTTCCTTAATCATACATGCTTTATCAATAGCTATTACATACAAGCGGTGGTATGTTTGTAGCACCATCAGTGCCATCAGTGCCATCAGTGCTATTGTTTAATGTTGCTACAAACATACAGCCGCTTGTATGTAATCTACAAGCGAATATTTTATATATATATATAATATATATATATATTATATATATATATATATCACTTGAACAAGCTGAAAAACCTGTTTTGCATTTTTGCAAGGATTTGAGAGTGAGTCAACCTCTCATTGCTCAGAGTTAGATGCGTAAAAGAGCTCAAGAGCCTCACCCGCGTACAACTTTGTCGAGAACTTCAACTTCCTGTACTCTTCATAAGTAGTAGGAACGTACACACGAGGATGATCATTATCCACAAGTTCTGGTAGTGGTTCCACCGTCTCTTTTGGTCCTGACAGGAACGAACCAATTGAAACACGTACTGTTGCTTCTTTGCATTGCACTCTGTGCTTCACATTGCAAAATCTTCCATTACTCCATACCTTCAAGCATAATCAAAAACCGATATGTCAAAACAGGACACTTGATTAACTATCAATAGATTATAAGCAAATGTAACAATGTCGTTTACAAGACGTACAGTTGCCATGTCACCGAGGTTAACAAAAAGGGTGCCAGGCCATGGATCAACGGCAATGAAGTCACCCGACTTATCCATGACTTCTAGACCCCCAACGCTTTCATCATCTTGAAGGATAGTCAGGAAACCAGTATCTGTGTGTAATTGGACACCAGGGAAGCCAACACTTTCAGGAGCAAAATGGTATTTATTGATTTTAAATTGACATGGCCATTTCTCAAATCCAAAATTTTCACTTTTTACTGCTAAACCTTGGACTAATTTCTCCACAACCATCACAAGTAACTCATGTACTGCTTCAGCATATCTTACAATTGTCTCCCTGTAAATTATATGTAAATGTCATAAAAGAGCAGTCAAACTTTTCAAGAAGTATAACTTTTTTATATGAATGTTATTAGAAAAAATATAATTTTCTTATTATAATAGTAAGATACTGTTACAAACCAAATCAAAAGTTACAATAAGTCTTAATTAATTATTCATGTACTATCAAAAAACTTTACATATATACATGTAGGGTAAAATTCATGTGAGAACTATTCACATATGAACATAGGTAATTTCAAGTATAATTTGATCTGGTCATATGTGAAAAAACTTGCTCACATATATCATTCACATATGAACATCAAGTTATAATTTAAAGGTTCTCATGGTTCTTCCAATTCAAATGATTCTCACATGAACCTTTATATGTATATAGAACAACAATACACAATCCAGTCAAAGGCATGATATTGGGATGTAAACTAAAATCAAGCATATTCACTGTATTACTTGTATATCACTATCATTTCCCCTTTCTTAGATCACCACCACCGACCACCATACAATACAAAGTCGACAGAGTTGGGAGTCCGGAGCCGTCTCCCCCAACTGCAGATCACACATACACGATTCTAGTATACTTTTGACACGTGATGTGATCCATTTTGACCGGTCAGATAAGATTATACTTGGCCAAAATGAATATATCACCAAAATTCATTTGTATTGATTTATGATATTCAAAAGATATATAAAAAAACAATCATGGCACCGGTGTTTCTTATTATTCATTGTAGTACAGGAGTGGAGTAGATTTACCGTTAAAAAGAAACAAATAGATAAATAAAAAAAACATATATAAACAGATATAATTATAGTCTGATATAAACCTTTGATTAGTTGAAGCATCCAACTGGGAGCAGAAATTTTCCACGTCAGCACGACAAGACATGTCATAAAAACCAAGCGCCTCGTACAACGGATACTTGTCAGACGGAGGCCAGTACCCGCTACCGGGGATGACGTCAACATTCCGGCGCTTGATATCCACCGGCAAGTCAAACAGTGATTTGACTACCGCTTTCATATCTGACATGAGTGTTGCCGGAAGGAGTTGTTGGAAGTTGAGCAGCCTGAAACATCCCCATTCTTCACATGCTGCAATCAACTTAGGTAATTGATTAGGAAAATCGTGTAAATCGATCACTGGGATTGTGTAATTTTTGGTGCCCATTTTTCTTGTGATAATACATTGTAGCAGCACTAAAACCTATAAAGGGCATCATTTTTTGGCCATATATGTGGAAATATATACCCAAAAGTTTCAAACCACATATTTACGATTTAATCAGGTTTGTCGCAGTTACATCAACACTAAGTCAACACTTCTTCACACCTCTAACAATAACTAATATCTTAGTACTTAATTCTTCCTCATATTTTTTTTTTATTATTTCTAAATAATTAAACAAAAATATGTATATAAAAAACACATTCATAATATAGGAACATTTTATTAATAAAATCAAACATTACATGATAAAATAATAAACCCTAACTCAGGTAAAGTAAATACTGGAATGAATGAATTACAATAAAGGAAATGATTGAAAAAAAAGTTACCAGTAGTAGTTGATTAAGCAAACAGGGGAATGAACAGAAAACAGCTGATGGATCGTCGGAGAATCAGAAGGATTTGGAATTAATAGATGATGAGTTGGAAGTCAAAGTCAATGGATATTTTCCTTACTACTTTTCCCTCCTTCTATAACTAACTACTTAACCTATGGAAACATGGTTATTTTGGGGTTGTGTTTTTAATTTGGAAAATGAACGTTCATTTAACGTCCATATAAAAATTGTAATTTTCATATTAAAAGCTTATTTTTTGAATTTTATAGTAAGTGTATAACTATTTAATGCACCTATAAAAATTGTAATTTTCATATTAAAAGCTCATTTTTTAAATTTTATAGTAAGTGTACAACTATTTAATGCACCTTATTTACAACGGCTTTGTTTAACAAAACTTCATGTAGTTACAAAACTTCAAACAAACTGAAATCATATCTATAAATTTTAAATTTACATTTAATCGACTATTATTATTTTTTCCTATAAATTGAAATTTCGGGTACAACATGGGAGCTTTGGATTATGGGGGTGGATGTGGTGTAAGAGCATCATTGAGGTTGATAAAGTTTTTTACTATCACATTAAGCTTTTAAAAAAGTTTGAATACATTTGGTTGATTGTTAGAAGTCACTCATCTTAAAAGGAGCCAATGTATCAAGATTTAGATTCTCATTTGTTGTATAATTGAGTAATCAAGTAGAAACTTTTTCAAAATGTAAGATCCAAGTGATCGATATTCCAATAATAAGGAATGAAAGTTTCCATTGTGTTAGTTGGAAACCAAAAAGAGAAAAAGTGTAAAACAAACTAAGAAAAAAACATTGGAAAAAAAAAAGTCAAACAGGATGTGACGTAGCAAACTACGAGATACAGTATGAAATGCGACCCGAACAGAACAGGCTGGTGTGTATTCGGCGCCTCTGGCTTTTAATTACGGTAGTAATATATTAGTTAACCATCCTAACCCATTATATCTTGTGTTGTTGCTGATGCGATCGGGATAACCGAGCTTAGACAGTCCAAGTGTCAAGGTCAATCCCGGGCGCCATCTACTTACACTTTCAAAAATCCATTTGGGTTGTCCTCTGCAAAAGAGATTGGGTCATAAATTTGGCACTGTGTCACCATAGATTTCCTTGGAACACTTTCAACACCAAACGATCTTAAAAGGAAAGTATTAGAAAAAATTGATCAATGATCATAAAGTTTGGTCATAGTTCATAAGAGTATAAGATGTGAAGGCAGTGTCACTTGTCTCTTTCAGTGAGGATTAAGGGGAAATTTAGGGGTATAAGATGAGACCAAATATTAATCACTCCCTCTCTATATGATATTTTAAAGATAACAATGTCATTTTCAGGAATGGGCTAGTTAAATGAGGTTATTGATCTGGGTGATAGAGATGAAGAGAGTATAAACAAGGTCAAGTATTAACAATGAGTTGATTGGAACAACTCAACTTATCTACGTTTAACCGCAATAAATCAATGATCTTGCAATGAAGTGATTGTATTATAAAAGCAAGGCTCAAAGTTTTTAAGGAACAATGTATGCTTGATGATTCCATCCAAACAAAATCAAAGGGAATTAGAGGTATTTCTGCAATGAAGCTAAACTATTTGATGAGGCGTAGACATTATTCGAAAAGAATAACAAGAATCATCCCATCATATTTGTTTTGGATCTACTGATCCTAAAACCATAGATTGTGTTTTTGCTATTTTAGTTGTTTTCATCTCAGTTGATCACGCATAACAGTACTTACTGGTTTCTATTTAGACATTTAGTTAAGTGAATGCAACATCTGATCTGGTACTGGTTTCCTTAATCATACATGCTTTATCAATAGCTATTAGTGTTATTGTGTTAACACAAGTTAACACTAGCACCATTAGTGTTATTGTGTTAACACAAGTTAACACTAATGGTGCTACAAACATACAGCCGATTATATGTAATCGACAAGCGAATATTATTTTTCGTTATTTATTTATCACTTGAACAAACTGAGAAACCTGTTGTGCAAGGATTTGAGAGTGAATCAACCTCATTTCACAGAGTTAGATGTGTACAAGAGCTCAAGAGCTTCACCCGCATGCAAGTTTGTCGAGAATCTCAACTTCCTGTACTCTTCAAAAGTGGTAGGAACATACACACGAGGATGGTCATTATCCACAAGTTCTGGTAGCGGTTCCAATGTCCCTCTTGGTCCTAAAAGGAACGAAGCAATTGAAATACGTACTTTTGCTTCTTTGCATTGCACCCTATGCTTCACAGTGCAAAATCTTCGATTACTCCATACCTTAAAACATAATCAAAAACCGATATGTCAAAACAGGACACTTAACTAGCCATCAATAACTAATAAGCAAAAGTAACAAGGTAGTCTACAAGACGTACATTTGCCATGTCTCCGAGGTTAACAAGAAGGGTGCCTGGCCATGGATCAACGGCAATGAACTCACCCAACTTATCCATGACTTCTAGACCACCAACACCTTCGTCATCTTGAAGGATAGTCAGGAAACCGCCATCTGTGTGTATTTGGACACCAGGAGAACCAACACTTTCAGGGGTGAAATGGTATTTATTTATTCTAAATTGACATGGCCATTTCTCAAATCCAAAATTTTCACTTTTCACTGCTAAACCTTGGGCTAATTTCTCTACAACCACCACAAGTAACTCATGTACTGCTTCAGCATATCTTACAATTATCTCCCTGTTATATATAAAGATAAACATATGGGCAAATGTCATTAAACAGCAGTAAAACTTGTAGTAGAGATTTATAACTTTTTTTATATTCATATATACATAAACATGTATACTAAACAACAATAGTCAATCAAGCATATACATATATTCACAATATATGATATCACTACCAATTCCCCTTTCTACCACCGACCACCATACAAAGTCAACAGAGTTGGGAATTTATTTACGATATTAAAAAGATTTGTTTTTAAAAAAAATAAAAAATACATATATATACAGATATAGATATAGTCTGATATATAAACCTTTGATGAATTGAAGCATCCAACTGGGAGCAAAAAGTCTCCACGTCAGCACGACACGACATGTCATACAGACCAAGGGCCTCGTACAGCGGATTCTTGTCCGACGGAGCCACGTACCCGCTGCCAGAGATGACGTCAACGTTCCCGCGCTTGATATTTACCGGTAAGTCAAACAGTGATCTGACCACCGCCTTTATCTCTGACATGAGTGTTGCCGGAAGGAATTGTTGGAAGTTGAGCAGCCTGAAACAGCCCCATTCTTCACATGCTGCGATCAACTTAGGTAATTCATTAGGGAAGTCGTGTAGATCGATCACTGGGATTGTGTTATTATTAGTGGCCATTTTCTTGCGTAGATGTGGTATTATGTGATTAATCATTATTATATGATTATATATAAAAATAATGTTTTTGGAAATTTGTGTCACAAAATTGCCTGCATTTGCTACAGGTAAACGAGTCAAGCCTGCTCGCGTACTATTCGAACTCGATTCGTAAAAAGCTCGTTTCGAGCCGAGCTTAAACGAGCTCGAGTCGAATTCGAGCTTAATTGTTGACTCGTTTACTAATCGAGCTCGAACTTCGAATCCATAACTCGATTAAGCTCGCGAGCCTAAACGAGCTTTCATATATATAATACTAGTCTTAATACCCGTACGATGTACGGTAGTCATAGAGATTGTATCATAAAGAAATTCAAATATGCCTCATACATGATTCGTGAGTATGAAATAAGTTGTGGTTAAAGTAAACCGATGATCGAAGCTAATTATAATAAACAGTAATAATAAATATAATATATGTTTAGTTAGAGTTTTGGATTTACCTTAAATTTTTACAATCACATCAAAATCGGAACTTGTAAGCATAGTGGATGACGGAAAATAGCCTTGTGATTTCGGATCGTAAACTCAAAATTTTAAAGTCTTCATGTTAATAACTTATTATAAGTAATATAAGTAATAGGAGTTGAAGAAAAAGAGACAATTTTATTAATGAGAAAACGATCAATCAAATAAGGTTATAATGTGTTTTGTATCTATAAACCAAGAGTTAGAGTTTAATTCTAAGTCTAATAAGAAAATTGAATCTATATACAATTAAAAAAGATAATTTAATAAAATAAATAAATTAAAAGGACACGTGTCGATCAAAGATTACGCCACATGTTGTTTCAAAAATATCTCAATCCTGTTTTAGTTTATTGGTAGATAATAATAATATATATACATATTACTAGTATTCAGCACGTCCGATGGACGGATAGTCTCAAAATATATATATCAAAAGTAAATATTAAAATAATAAATAACATCACAGGTGAAAAATAACAAAACATGAACATAACAATTTTAAAAGAATAAACCTTTTTGTAGTAAAGTGATAAGTCATAATCAAACTACAGTTGACGACAAACTAAATTAAAAGAGATGAAAAATAACAATAACATAACAAAGTACCCCAAAATAAAATTAAAGTGATATAAAAAAACCGTATGTTTTTCCGATGAACGGGTAGATTCAAAGATATGTCATACAGATCTAATTTTAATATGTTTTTAAGTTTTATGATAAGTTATTTCATAAAATGATTTTTTTTAGGTGAAAAATAATAAAACATGAACAAAACAAATTTAAAGGAATAAATTCAACAAGTCATAATCAAACTACAATTAACAACTAAATTAAAAGAGATGAAAATAAGAATAACATAACAATTAATCAAATAATAAACAAACACGAAAAAATACAAAAAATAAAATTAAAGTGATATAAAAAAACCCATAATGAACCTATAATGGACACCAAACTAAATTAAAAGAGATGAATAATAATAATAATAATAACATAAGAATTCAATGTCAAATAATAATGATTAAACATGAACAAAATTGTAACATCCCAAACTTTTATTTAACGTTTGACTAGAGTAGTTAGGTCAACGTAAGGTGTCCGTTAAATCTATGTTAGATTTAATGCTTATATGTAGTTAATGTAGAATGCGTGTGAGACTTAAATGTCTTATTGATTGACGTAGTAATGTGGTTATGAAGTAGTAAAAATGCCTTTTGAGGTGTTAAAAGTGTGTATCAAGTTGTATATAGTCTATAGAGGTGTTTTGGGCTAGAAATATGACTTAATGAAGCTTAGGAACCAAATTTGACATGTGGTGAAAGTCAAAAACGGGATTAGGGTCTAGGAGGGAGTCATTAGTTGTCATTTTCCAGATTAAACACTTTTCTCCCAAGCCCTAGCCACCCCTTTGATCCCCTACCAAATCCTAGACGAAAAATCCTTCGAAACGTGTGATTAGGGAGTGTTTGATCGAGTCTTTTGCATCCTCATTGTGATCTTCAGGTTGTAAAGATATAATAACTTTGATTCTATGTCTTTTTAATTGTATGAATCATTAGAAAGTGGAATTAGGTCATTGGAGGATCAATCGATGTCGTAATAACGTTTGTTTTTATGATGTAAATCATATGTTGTTTAATGGAGAAGTTTATTGCATTTGATTGGTCATAAAATGAAGGATTTTGATGTATAAAGGTCTGGTATTTGATTTGGAGTCGTTTGGTGTTGGTTTGGGGTTCTTTCGATCGATGTTGTGCAGAATCGCGTCGGGTTGCGGCGCAACTGGTTTCCAGACAGATAAGTTGCTGCGCAATTGCAAGTTAGGTTGCGGCGCAACTGGGGAGGTTTGAATTGCGGCGCAACGAGTGAATTAAACAAACACGAAAAAATACAAAAAATAAAATTAAAGTGATATAAAAAAAAAAAAAAAAAAAAAAAAAAAAAAAAAAAAAAAAAAAAAAAAAAAAAAAAAAAAAAAAAAAAAAAAAAAAAAAAAAAAAAAAAAAAAAAAAAAAAAAAAAAAAAAAAAAAAAAAAAAAAAAAAAAAAAAAAAAAAAAAAAAAAAAAAAAAAAAAAAAAAAAAAAAAAAAAAAAAAAAAAAAAAAAAAAAAAAAAAAAAAAAAAAAAAAAAAAAAAAAAAAAAAAAAAAAAAAAAAAAAAAAAAAAAAAAAAAAAAAAAAAAAAAAAAAAAAAAAAAAAAAAAAAAAAAAAAAAAAAAAAAAAAAAAAAAAAAAAAAAAAAAAAAAAAAAAAAAAAAAAAAAAAAAAAAAAAAAAAAAAAAAAAAAAAAAAAAAAAAAAAAAAAAAAAAAAAAAAAAAAAAAAAAAAAAAAAAAAAAAAAAAAAAAAAAAAAAAAAAAAAAAAAAAAAAAAAAAAAAAAAAAAAAAAAAAAAAAAAAAAAAAAAAAAAAAAAAAAAAAAAAAAAAAAAAAAAAAAAAAAAAAAAAAAAAAAAAAAAAAAAAAAAAAAAAAAAAAAAAAAAAAAAAAAAAAAAAAAAAAAAAAAAAAAAAAAAAAAAAAAAAAAAAAAAAAAAAAAAAAAAAAAAAAAAAAAAAAAAAAAAAAAAAAAAAAAAAAAAAAAAAAAAAAAAAAAAAAAAAAAAAAAAAAAAAAAAAAAAAAAAAAAAAAAAAAAAAAAAAAAAAAAAAAAAAAAAAAAAAAAAAAAAAAAAAAAAAAAAAAAAAAAAAAAAAAAAAAAAAAAAAAAAAAAAAAAAAAAAAAAAAAAAAAAAAAAAAAAAAAAAAAAAAAAAAAAAAAAAAAAAAAAAAAAAAAAAAAAAAAAAAAAAAAAAAAAAAAAAAAAAAAAAAAAAAAAAAAAAAAAAAAAAAAAAAAAAAAAAAAAAAAAAAAAAAAAAAAAAAAAAAAAAAAAAAAAAAAAAAAAAAAAAAAAAAAAAAAAAAAAAAAAAAAAAAAAAAAAAAAAAAAAAAAAAAAAAAAAAAAAAAAAAAAAAAAAAAAAAAAAAAAAAAAAAAAAAAAAAAAAAAAAAAAAAAAAAAAAAAAAAAAAAAAAAAAAAAAAAAAAAAAAAAAAAAAAAAAAAAAAAAAAAAAAAAAAAAAAAAAAAAAAAAAAAAAAAAAAAAAAAAAAAAAAAAAAAAAAAAAAAAAAAAAAAAAAAAAAAAAAAAAAAAAAAAAAAAAAAAAAAAAAAAAAAAAAAAAAAAAAAAAAAAAAAAAAAAAAAAAAAAAAAAAAAAAAAAAAAAAAAAAAAAAAAAAAAAAAAAAAAAAAAAAAAAAAAAAAAAAAAAAAAAAAAAAAAAAAAAAAAAAAAAAAAAAAAAAAAAAAAAAAAAAAAAAAAAAAAAAAAAAAAAAAAAAAAAAAAAAAAAAAAAAAAAAAAAAAAAAAAAAAAAAAAAAAAAAAAAAAAAAAAAAAAAAAAAAAAAAAAAAAAAAAAAAAAAAAAAAAAAAAAAAAAAAAAAAAAAAAAAAAAAAAAAAAAAAAAAAAAAAAAAAAAAAAAAAAAAAAAAAAAAAAAAAAAAAAAAAAAAAAAAAAAAAAAAAAAAAAAAAAAAAAAAAAAAAAAAAAAAAAAAAAAAAAAAAAAAAAAAAAAAAAAAAAAAAAAAAAAAAAAAAAAAAAAAAAAAAAAAAAAAAAAAAAAAAAAAAAAAAAAAAAAAAAAAAAAAAAAAAAAAAAAAAAAAAAAAAAAAAAAAAAAAAAAAAAAAAAAAAAAAAAAAAAAAAAAAAAAAAAAAAAAAAAAAAAAAAAAAAAAAAAAAAAAAAAAAAAAAAAAAAAAAAAAAAAAAAAAAAAAAAAAAAAAAAAAAAAAAAAAAAAAAAAAAAAAAAAAAAAAAAAAAAAAAAAAAAAAAAAAAAAAAAAAAAAAAAAAAAAAAAAAAAAATTGCGGCGCAACGAGTGGGTTGCGGCGCAATTGTAAAGCAGAGAGTTAGGTTGCGGCGCAATGGGGTCATTGCGGCGCAACAGGGTCTTTTACTGAACTTTTTAAAATGAACCTCCAATGCGTATGTCGTGTCTTGAGTCATGTTTGTAGGTGTGTAGGCCTGAGATATGACTTTAATAACGTGAGTATTAGCGTGTCTAATGGTCGTTTACTATATATAGGTAGACGAGATTATTGCTTTGCACGGTAACGTAGTTGCCTATTGTCGTGCGCTTCTTTGAGGTAAGATACACTACTTTTGACACGCCGAGGGTTCAACAAACGATGGTTTCATAATTATAACTTCCCAATTGGTAACGTATGTTGTTTATGGGCATATGGGTGACATGGGAGGTAATATGGGTTATGTAGTTGACCTTTGAGACCTGAAATGCAGTCCCTCATGATATGTATTGTAGTGCATGTTATGAAATGACGTAGGATGTAGTGCTATGTATGAAGTATAATGTAGTGTTATGATATGCAGTAAGTTGTGATGTTATGAAATGCAGTATATGTTGTTATTGATTGATGTTGTGCATGTTTGTATGGCTTGCTCATCTAGTTCACTAGACTTGCTAAGTTGCCATGTCACGTGCACGTTTAAGGGCCCGAAACGTAAAAGCAGTAAACGTAGTAATTGTTTAGGTAATGCAGTCACCTAAACTAAATAATGCAGTGTCGAGCTCGTTAAACTTTGATGCAGTAAAGTGTTAAGCTTAACCCGTACTTGTCCTAGCCCGGCTAAGTGCGTTGACGTAGGTTGCTTGGGTGGCTCCTTGCAACATGGTCTATTTGATGCAGTTTGAGTAATACGAGGGGTCTGACCCGCCCTCATTTGTCTTGTACATACGGATTACTCGGGGATTGGCTTGCCATTCCTTAACGACGTTTGATGTTCAACTGAATGGTTGTCATCTAGTCGGGTGTAACTTATGTTGCACATTAACGCAGTTAAAACGTAGTAAAGCAGTTAAAAACGTAGTAAAGAAGTTAATGTAGAAAGCAGTTATGTGGTTACATGTGTGTAATGAAGTAAAGCAGGATAGACACATTTAGGGTGGTTCATCCTAATATGAAGTATTGTGTGTTTGATTTGTGTTGTGCCTAAATGAAGTGTTTAAATCCATAATGTTTGAAATGGACAATTGTTTTATAACTAGAGTGTTATCTTACTTAGCTAATTCGTTAGCTAACACTTGTCTTTTGAAATGTGTTGCTCCCTCAGGTTTAGCGTAGCTGAGGTAGTTGATGAAGATGAGCGAGGAATGGGTAGATAGCTTGCTGAAGTCCTTAGCTACCCATAGATGCCGAACTTTTATAGACATTTGTTTATGTTTGTCTTTAATGGAGTTGGATTATTATGTAATCGGTTGTTTTGTGTTGGGCAACCGACGGGTTTCTATTAAACTTGTTTTGATGATGCGATTAGTAACACCATTGAATAAGTAAACCAAACATATTTTAATTGGTTTGGACTTTTAATATTTCTTCCGCTTTATTTTGACGCCGTTAGGCGAAAATTTTTGGAAACCCGTATTTTTAAACGAAGGGTGTTACAAAAATAAATTTAAAAAAACCCTTTTTGTTTGTTGAGTATATAAGCCAACTTTTTTTTTGTTGAGAATTCGTTAGGTAGTCGAAGGCATTTTTTTGTTGCGAATTGGTGAGAGTTTTTTCCTATGTTGTATATTTATAATAATTTTTGGGAGAGTTTTAACGATAAAAAGATTTGTATTTTATATTTTAATAGAATAAGAATAGAGGTCGGCCTAGAAAATTTTAATTAAAAAAATATATAAAAATAGAGGATTAATTAGGAGGGAGAATGATAAAAAGATTTATTTTTATTTTTTAATAGAAAAAAGAATATAGGTCGGCCTAGAAAATTTTAATTAAAAAAATATAAAAACATAGAGATTAATTAGGATGGAGAATTAGGCTCAAGGAGGGAGATTAGGGGTGCCAAGTGTACCCCCAACCTCCTCTTTTAGTTATATTATAGATAGATAAATAATAATAATATATATACATATTATTATATTAATCAAGCTTTCATATAATAATCGAGCCGAGCCTAAACGAGCTTTTTCACGAGCCACTAATAATCGAGCTTAGTTTTAGTCACTTACCGAGCTGGAGCTCGAGCCAAGCTCGAACTTGTTACTTTTTTTTGACAAACGAACCGATCCCGAGTTGAGCTCGAGCTTTCTTAATAAATCACGAGCCGAGCTCGAGTTTAAATACTAAGACTCGAACAAGCTCGAGCTCGAGCACTGTCAAGCTCGGGCTCTGCTCCACTCGTTTACACCCCTAAATTTTGATATAAGCTATGCTTGATTTGAAAACTGAAATTACAAAGAGTCAAACACGGCAACTACTTTTGGGGCATTTGGGCCCGACTTGACAAACGTGTGAATAACTCAGCTCACTTTACGTCTTGTCTGCTTACAATAACGGACTTAATAAAAATATTTACTAGCAATTTTATCAAAAGTGTTTATTTATATAAGTTAACTAGTCTTCAAGCCTGTCCGATGGACGGATAGTCTCAAAATATATATATCAAAGGTAAATATCAAAATAATAAATAACAAAACAGGTAAAAAATAACAAAATATGAACAAAACAAATTTAAAATAATAAACCCTTTTGTAGTAGAAGAAGAATTCATAATCAAACTATAATTGACAACAAACAAATTAAAATAATAAACCCTTTTGTAGTAGAAGAAGAATTCATAATCAAACTATAATTGACAACAAACCAAATTAAAATAAATGAAAAATAACAATAACATAACAAATATCAAATAATAAACAAACACGAACAAAATACCAAAAATAAAATTAAAGTGATATAAAAAAAACCGTATGTTTCTTTTGTTGATAAATTTACTTAACTTGATTTGTTTATTAAAGATAGGAAGGAGAAGAATAATATGAATGAGGATAATTAATAAAAATTTAGCTTGTATATATAATAATTTATTGGAGAGCTTTAAGAATATTATATATTTTTAAAATCTAAAAAGATTTGTTTTGATAGAAAGATTTATGATAGAGTTTTAAATATAATTATCTATTTAATTAGCAAATAAAAAAATAAAAAAATCTAGAAAAAAGGAGAGCTCTAAAGTAATTAGGAAAGATCTTTAAGCTTAAAAAGAGCTTTAAGAGGTGTCAAGTGTACCCTCAAACTCCTCTTTTAGTTATAGTATATATTGACAATGTGATATTATTATGAAAGATAATTAAGAATTAAAATATAAACATACTTGTGATCCTAGACTTGACATTCGAGTATATGTCTTTGTTCATGATATGAGCCCATAACACGAATAGATTTATTTTCAATCACTTGTCCTATGATAAATAGATAACAAATAGGATTGTTTTCATATTCTTTGATAACAATTAAAACTCTTGATTTGAATGACAATTGTAACTTTAAACATTAATACGCAAAACTAATATATAAAAAGGGAGAAAATTTTATACCTTTTTTATTGAGAGATAGAATGAATCTTGAATGGAGTTCATATTGATTTGGATTTAGTATTCAAGTAACTCTCTGTTGTAAATCGTGTTTTGTTTAGTGATCGTCCCATGTTCTGTGAAACCTATTGTGTTTAGGATAAGGATGTTGTATATCGTCATCTGTTATTGTGTTTGGGATAGGTATCTAGAGTTCATATTGTGTTTATATTAAATATTAAATTTATTAATATTTATAATTTATAAAAATATAATCTAATATATTATTAAATTGGACGACATTATCAAAATTGTATTGACATACCAATGTACGACATCTATAGGTATCAATTTATAATATTTTATAATGTTTACTTATAAGCTAATATTTATCTTTAGTCATGTTGTCGACATTGATATCTATATGTGTAAATCTATATTTATTTATAAGATAAAAAGTCAAGAAAAGTCAAAATTACATTGAATACATATATTGTATTTCATATGTTTGAAATAATTTTTTGTAGACAATATTTCATATGTTGAAATTTTTTTAATTAATTAAATGATTAAAATCTTCTCAAGTTGATGGCTAAAAATAAATATAAATTAAGTATTCAGGGCTAAAAAGTGTAAATTATTGATGAAAAACAAAAAAGTGTAAATTAATGAGACTTTTTCTACAAATATTAATAAAAATTCTAGAGTAACTAGGAGAGAGTATTAGACCTAAAAAGAAATTTTAGGGGTGCCAAGTGTACCCCCAACCTCATCTTTTAGTTATATTATAGATAAGGAATTTTCTAATATATGCCCTAAGGGCACATGTAACTTACATTTATTATGATGAATATTCTTATTGAAACTAGTATTTCACATTAAATGCATTAATCTTTTACTCTCTAACATATTTACCCTTTTATTATTTTTTCCTAAACTTTCTCACCTTTTATGATTGTTATTTAAATATTTAACTCTCTATAAAATTACTCTTTCATCAAAAAAATTTGCCATTTTATATGTAAGAAATAAGAGAGGCTAGCTATGAAAATGTTTCTTCTATATGGTTAATTGGTTATGCACAGTGAACTACTGAAGTAGATATGCATAAACTAGATATGCAATGGTTAAGTGGAAATGTCAAATTTGAATCCACAGTGTCTGTACTTTTTCTTTATTTATCATATTAATAATAAAAATTACTTTTTCTTTTGGGTGTAACAAAGTCAATCTTAGTTTGGATGTAAGATAGTAAACGTGAAGAACAACATTTATATATAGATAAAAAATTATACATGAATAAAAGAACTCTTTACATACATATGTATAATAAATGGTAGCAAATTGTGATGAAAGAGTAATTTTAAAGAGATTTAAATATTTAATTAATAATTATAAAAGGTGAGAAAGTTTAGGAAAAAATAATAGAAGGATAAATATGGTAGAGAGTAAAAGATTAATGCAATTAATGTGAAATACTAATCTCAATAAGAATAATCACCACAATAAATGCAAGTTATGTGTGCCCTTAGCGCATATGTTAGAAAATCCCTATAGATAAATAGAAAATGACTTAATCTATACATACATTATTTATCAGTTCAGTCAATTTATCAAATCAATTATTTAATGGTTAAAAAAACAAAAAAATCATTACTTTTACATTCTAATTTTAATTTTTAATATTTTCTCAAACGATTTGTAGTTTATATTACCTTTGTAATTACTTTAATAAACAAACACATCTCATGGATATTTTGAAACATTGTTACTTCACTGATTGTTATATTATCTAGTGATATAAAAAAGTACTAGATTTAGTCTCGTGTCAAATATACGTGTTATTTATCACATATTCACGAGAATATTAAATTTATTTTTATCAAAGATGCTTGTAAACTCAAATTAAGTTTTGTTTATATTATTACTATCAATTCTTGATAATGACGTTAAATTTATATTTTTAATTGATAAATTTTGTTTACTTTTTATATATAATTAATCATTTGAAAATAGTTATTTCATTTTTAAAATGTTTAATTATGAGTATGTGATATATATTTTTTAATAAGCTGGATAAGCATTATAATTAATTAAGTATTTTATTTATATTTTTTAATTGATAAATTTTGTTTACTGATTGTTATATATAATTATAAAAAAGTACTAGATTTAGTCTCGTGTCAAATATACGTGTTATTTATCACATATTCACGAGAATATTAAATTTATTTTTATCAAAGATGCTTGTAAACTCAAATTAAGTTTTGTTTATATTATTACTATCAATTCTTGATAATGACGTTAAATTTATATTTTTAATTGATAAATTTTGTTTACTTTTTATATATAATTAATCATTTGAAAATAGTTATTTCATTTTTAAAATGTTTAATTATGAGTATGTGATATATATTTTTTAATAAGCTGGATAAGCATTATAATTAATTAAGTATTTTATTTATATTTTTTAATAAGCTAGATAAACCTTACAATAAAAATAATATAAAATAAAATATTGATATAAATATTAATTCATATTAATCTAAATCTCAAATTTAGAGGTATATTTTGTAAAGTCCCTCACACGATGGTTTAACCCACGAGTGTAAAATAACAAGTCAAGTATGAACTAGATTGGACTAGTATTACTTTAAATACAAATGCAAAAGTATAAGTAAAGTAATAAAGACTTAAAGCAATATTTAAACAAGTAAATAAATGGTGGAACACAAATGTAATTTTCAAGTGTATTTTATTTATTGATGTTAAACAAAATACAAGATTGTTGCAGAACCTAGATATTACAAGTATGTAACTATATAAACAATCTTTTGAATTACAAGTGATCTATACTTGCTAAATAATCTCCTTAGATCGATATACTTAAAGTTGTGAAGTATAACTATTTTGATCGAGAGTATTTTAGCAAGTTCACCAAATTGCAAAAAAATAATTTGTACGAGGTATGTGACTTGGTATTTATAGGCAAATAAATTTAACAGTGAATTTATTATGCCGTACAAATATGGTTGCATGCATTTAAGGCAACTACTTTAATTCCTTAAATGCATTGGTTAAAGTACAAGGATAAAGTCATGTTGATGTGACTTGTCATCCTTTTAACCAACCACCTTTACACATGTAAAAGTGTGTAAATGTGGTTGGTTTAGAGTAAGACATGTCACTTCCAAAGTGACTTTATATGTTACTTTAAACAAACATGTTAAGGAATTAAATGCAATTTCCTAAATGCTCTCAACCATATTTGTACGACAAAGTTGATATCCCAATATCTTCCTTTGCCTATAAATAGAATTCTTTGCACAACCAAGAAGACATTTTTGCAAACCTGACTTTGCTCTCTTGGTGAATTTGTGAAATATTCTCTCAATCGTAAAAAGGAACAATTCACAACTTTAAGTGTTTCGATTGTTAAGAGAATTTCCAAGTGTAGATCAATTGTATTTCATAGGTTGTTAGGATATTTACATTATTGTATTATCTTGGTTCCGCAACAACTTTGTAATTTATTTAACATCAATAAATAAAGGATGTCTAGTATGTAATGAACTTTCAAATCTTGGTTATTGGATGTAGCTGGGTATATGTGGCAACCAGATAAGCTGCCACTTATAAGTTTTTGATTGGTCGGATACTTCCAATAACTTGGATTTGAAAGTTCATTACATACAATAAACATCCAAGTTGTTCATTACACAACATAAACATTCGTGTATAGTTCATTACATACAATAAACATCCAAGTGTTCATTACACAACATAAACATTCGTGTATAGTTCATTACATACAATAAACATCCAAGTGTTCATTACACAACATAAACATTCGTGTATAGTTCATTACATACAATAAACATCCAAGTGTTCATTACACAACATAAACATTCGTGTATAGTTCATTACATACAATAAACATCCAAGTGTTCATTACACAACATAAACATTCGTGTATAGTTCATTACATACAATAAACATCCAAGTGTTCATTACACAACATAAACATTCGTGTATAGTTCATTACATACAATAAACATCCAAGTGTTCATTACACAACATAAACATTCGTGTATAGTTCATTACATACAATAAACATCCAAGTGTTCATTACACAACATAAACATTCGTGTATAGTTCATTACATACAATAAACATCCAAGTGTTCATTACACAACATAAACATTCGTGTATAGTTCATTACATACAATAAACATCCAAGTGTTCATTACACAACATAAACATTCGTGTATAGTTCATTACATACAATAAACATCCAAGTGTTCATTACACAACATAAACATTCGTGTATAGTTCATTACATACAATAAACATCCAAGTGTTCATTACACAACATAAACATTCGTGTATAGTTCATTACATACAATAAACATCCAAGTGTTCATTACACAACATAAACATTCGTGTATAGTTCATTACATACAATAAACATCCAAGTGTTCATTACACAACATAAACATTCGTGTATAGTTCATTACATACAATAAACATCCAAGTGTTCATTACACAACATAAACATTCGTGTATAGTTCATTACATACAATAAACATCCAAGTGTTCATTACACAACATAAACATTCGTGTATAGTTCATTACATAAATAACATTTAAGTGTTTCGATTGTTAAGAGAATTTCCAAGTGTAGATCAATTGTATTTCATAGGTTGTTAGGATATTTACATTATTGTATTATCTTGGTTCCGCAACAACTTTGTATTTCATTTAATATCAATAAATAAAGGGATAAGTACCTAGGAATCTAATGAACTATACACAAATGTTTATGTTGTGTAATGAACTACTTGAATGTTTATTGTATGTAATGAACTTTCAAATCTTGGTTATTGGATGTAGCTGGGTATATGTGGCAACCAGATAAGCTGCCACTTATAAGTTTTTGATTGGTCGGATACATCCAATAACTTGGATTTGAAAGTTCATTACATACAATAAACATCCAAGTTGTTCATTACACAACATAAACATTCGTGTATAGTTCATTACATTTCCAGGTACTTATCCCATAAATAAAATACACTTGAAAATTACATATTGTCTCACCAGTTTACTTAACTGTTTACTTATTGCATTGTGTAACATTTGTAAATTTCGACCTGTTTGACTTGTAATAAACGTGGTTATTTGATTCTTGAACCGTTGACCTAAACGTGTTAAATGATTAATTATTCTAGTTAACGTGACAAATTCATTTACTTAATTATGAATTAGAGAACGCGTGTTTATGCTAACGAGACTATGTGAACGTATTGATCGGGTTAGGACGTAAAACGAGTTATAAGTTAACTAGAAATGTATTCGGGTGATCCATGGGTTGACCCATGACCCATGAACCACCACCATTGATCCAATCTTATCTTAAATCCCCCAATCACCTCCCTCCACCCTTATCCACCCATTTCACCCATTCATGCAATTCATCTCCCACCCCTCTCTCTCTCTCTCACTAAATGCTTCCATCCCTCTCTCTAAATTCTCATATCATTTATTGTTAGTTGAACTAAATTCAAGTTAAAATAATCATCTTTATCATCATCTAATCATCATATCAAGAGATCGAATCTTCAAGTGCAAGAAATCTTGGATTATAGCTTAAATTCGGGTTTGAGCTTCTAGTGGAAGATTTGGTAAGTCAAATTCACCTCAAAACTATCATTTCATGTTTGTAAGTATATCTTTAATTATATACAAGTGTCATTTAGTCAAAAATCAAGCCAAAACAATAAATGGGTCGAATTAGGGTTTTTATGGACAAAGTGGGTCAAAAACGGGTCTCTTCACTTGTAGGACGTTTTGGGTCGAATCTTTGAGTGGGTTATGTTTGAAATCATGTTCCTAGTCTAACATAAACATTACATGTGAACAATTCGGGTTAAAACCTCTTCAAACCGAAATTAGGGTTTTTAAATAGGTATATATATATATATATATATATTTATAAATATATATATATATATAATATATATATATATATTTTAGGTCAAAAACAAGTTTAATTTCAAAAATGATGATGTACGATCGAATTGAAAGGAACTTTGGATTTGTTAACGTCCATCTAGATTATTCAAGCCTAAAACATCTCTGAATTTCCATCAAATCGATCCCTCAGCAACGAATTAGAGTTTTAAGCATGAAAGTCAAAGTTGACTAAAAAGTCAACTGCAGTTTGTTCTTGTTCTTGGCTGCCCAGATCGTCCCTATTTCAGTACCACCGTATGATACGCCATTTCCGGCGTATCTTACGCCGAGCTTGCCCTGTTCACCGTATGCTACGCCCTCCCTAGCGTACCTTACGCCGGTCTGCATCAGTCAAATACACCTTACGCCCCGAATCTTCTGTCTACGCCATTGAAGACGCTGAAATGGAGTTTTGGGAGCCACCGTACCTTACGGTGGAACCCACCGTACCCTACGCCAAGCCAAACTAAACCACCGTCTGTTACGCCAGTTTCTGTCGTACCTTACGTTGAGCCCAGCTTAACCACCGTAACCCTACGCCATAGCCACCGTAATTTACGGTGGTGTGGATCATTTGAATTTCCAGATTTCTAGTCTTGGGTTTAACATACTTGAATCGATTCGAGCTTTCGTTTAAACTGTTTCTCGGGTTCCTTGGGATTATATTCTGACCTTGGAAAGTGTCTAGAGTCGAGAGAGCCCTAACCCTAGTCGTTGTCGAGCAAGCTATATATATATATGCATATATATGTATAAATGTGTATATATACCTATTTATATATATATATATATATGTATATAATATGTATATATACCTATTTTTATATATATATGAACATGTAGATCGTAGTACGAAGTCGATGAAACTTGGATCTTTATTTATGGATATATGTATGTATATGTGTACATTTGTACATATATATATATATAGAGGTTGGGTATTGTAAAACAAGTATTAAAGTAAAACAAATAGGACAAGATCTTGACCTTTAGATCATGGTTAAATTGATGCACGAAGATTCACGAAGCAATTGATGCACGATGATTTTTATGATGCACGGTGATTTTCAGTGAAGAAAAACTTATTGTTTTATTTGTTTTACTTTAATACTTGTTTTATTTTACCTAAAACCTATATATATATATAAATATAAAATATATATACAAATGAAAATGAGATACGTACTTATATTAATACCCGTGTCGTATACAAATAATGATAGGTTGTGATCGTTGAAGGATTCGGGACAATTGTAACTCGTCAAATACTTATAATTAATTTTCACTTGACGATACAAGGCAAAGGTGAGTTTCGTAACTCCCTACTCATTTGAGATTCGGGCTGAAAAGTGTACATACTTGTTTGATTGATTGTTCGAGTTACGTATTGGTTTGTTGTTCGGTTAATTATGCTTTCATTTGTGAATACATGTTGTGGTTTGGATAGTTGTACATACATGGAATACGATTATACTTTCAATGAGTTGTAGATGTGGTGGGAAGGCTGCGAGTGACCCTATATATAAGCATCTATGATTCCTTGAAAGTAGAATCGTATGAAGTGTATGTGCATTGTGTGGTTGTTAACTAGATACGTTACGATGTGATTCGAGACGTTAGTTTATATATTCGTTATGATCGTTATGTACGTTTTATGATCGTTATGTACGTTTTATGATCGTTATGTTCGTTATAACCAAATAGAGGAAAGTTATTTGTAGTACATGTACTTTTTATAGTACATGTGTAAGTTAATTTACACACTTCTTCTTCCTTCTTTCCTTCCATCTCCGACCACCACCACCACCACCATGATCATCTCCGACCACCACCATGATCCTCCGGCGACGGCGACCATCTCCGGCGAGACTTACACATGTGTAAGTACAACTTTTTTAGCATTTTAGGGTTTAAAATTTCTAGGTTTTTTCCTTCGCGAGACAACCACCACCAGCCACCATCATCTCTGACCACCCCAACCACGGCGCCGGCGCCGGCAGCAAGGGCTTCGCCCGTACCGTAGCAAACCGTCACCATCTCTTGGATCGCCGCCCATCAAATCCATACGATTCCCATATGCGTCCCTTGACGGTCAGTTTAGAACGGATAAGGGCCTTTGGCCCGTACCGTATCCACCCGAAAACGAACCTGATTCTCGCCGGAAAGTTAACTTACACATGTGTAAGTTAACTTACACATGTGTAAGTCTCGCCGGAGATGGTCGTCATCGCCGGAGGATCATGGTGGTGGTCGGAGATGGAAGGAAAAGGAAGAAGAAGTGTGTAAGTTAACTTACACATGTACTTTTTGTACTTTTTTCTCCCCTTGTACTACAAATAACCCACCCCTATATATATAAACATGAATACGAATAAAAATATATATACAAATGAAAATGAGATACGTACTTATATTAATACCCGTGTCGTATACAAATAATGATAGGTTGTGATCGTTGAAGGATTCGGGACAATTGTAACTCGTCAAATACTTATAATTAATTTTCACTTGACGATACAAGGCAAAGGTGAGTTTCGTAACTCCCTACTCATTTGAGATTGTTCGAGTTACGTATTGGTTTGTTGTTCGGTTAGTTATGCTTTCATTTGTGAATACATGTTGTGGTTTGGATAGTTGTACATACATGGAAGACGATTATACTTTCAATGAGTTGTAGATGTGGTGGGAAGGCTGCGGGTGACCCTATATATAAGCATCTATGATTCCTTGAAAGTAGAATCGTATGAAGTGTATGTGCATTGTGTGGTTGTTAACTAGATACGTTATGATGTGATTCGAGACGTTAGTTTATATATTCGTTATGATCGTTATGTACGTTTTATGATCGTTATGTTCGTTATATGTTCGTTATAACCAAATAAAGATTATATATATTCGTTATGATCGTTATGGTTATTATATATATATTATATA
>CM067169.1:10563551-10578551 GCA_034093135.1 Erigeron breviscapus | reverse complement strand
TACGTCTTTATTTTATTAGAGGTTCTATGTTATAATTCATGTAATCTATATTATTACCTTAGAAAAATTCTTCCACCATATGTTATAAATTTAGAAAATGAACATGTGTATTGACCAAACTATCTTTAATTAATTAATGACCACTAACCATTAATTATTAAATTATACCATCATTTCATTATATTATAATGGAGTGATTGAATGATAAAAGATATTTTGAATTTGGAAACGTAAGTAAATAGCTGTAAAAATTAAAAAAATGCATTTATATGTTTAGGTAATATTTTTAGGGATGATGCACAGTTTCTTTTTAACCTTGTTAGTTTTGTTTTAATGATAGGCTAACCTTCCAATTTGTAATAAGAATGTTTGTAGGTTAACATCTCCCGTTGCACGTTATTATATAATATATTTATAGAATTTAATAAAAGTTATATTTTATGCATGGAATAAATGTAATAACTTGTTAAACATAACTTAACGGTTAAACTAAAGTGTATGAGGCATCCCCATCAGGAGCGTCTTCAAAGGCTCACAATGCCCCTTATTTTGCTATGCAACTTACAATAAAGGGGACTTGCCTGCATCTCCCCATTCAATAGGCTAAGCAGCTAGCACCTTGCCGGTCTTGGTTTTGTCTCAGCAGAGTGCGTGGATGGGACGCCTGCCCCTTCCTCTGTAGGTACTACGGCCTAGCCCAAACTTTTAGACTGATTTGGGCTAAGCAAGTTTATACGCCTTCGCAGCCCCTACTTCAATTAAGGCAAGCTTTCCTTTATTAGTAAAGGGGTCTAGTGCATGGAGATTGACCCAGCTCTTAGCCTGAGCTTGCTGGCTAGCTCTATTGGGTTGGTGTTGGTTAGCCCGTAGTTTCAAGAAATGTCTCCACCTGCTGCCAACAGTCTTTCTTCGGAATTCTACTGAACGGGTCGATCCTCCCCCCCCCCCGTTTGTTTTAGCAACTTATCCTAAGGTCTCCTCGCCAAGAGCTCCCCGGCGACGACAGAGGAAGCAACCCGCCTGCTGTGGCGGGGCGGCTTTTTTCTTTCACAATAAGACCTGGACGATTATCCCTACCCTCGGTAGCTTACGAGTTTTGTTCACATTTGTTTCACCTATTATTTTACACTAACTAATTATAAAACATAAAAAAATACCATACATAAATATAAAATCCTTATTATAACATATATAAAAGAATACCATACATAAATATAAAATCCTTATTATATAATAACTAACAAAAGTAAAAACATAAAAACTAAAAACTAATATAAATTTTGTAAAAGAAATACATTTTTATTGAAATATTAAACAAATTACGTTATATCAAATCTAAGAATTAAATTCTTTTATTTAAAAAACATTAAATCTTAGATGCAAAGAGCTAAGATGGTAATTTCTTTGTTTTTGAAACTTTTAATATTAGATATATTATTATTATTATTATTATTATTATTATTATTATTATTATTATCAATATTATTATTATACTTATTATTATTATTACTATTATTAGTTATATATTATTATTATTATATATATATAGTCATTGATATTATATATTATATATATTATAATATATATTATATATTATATATTATTATGTTTAGTAAAGAACTAGAGATAAAATGCATCAGATAACAGACTCAGTTATTTTTTTATTTAAAAATCATTTTCATTAAATTAATATGCTGTGTATATTTTCAAAAATCATTCAAATATACGTTAGATGGTAAACGAGTTTGAAATTGCTTTTTAAACCCGCGCAATGCGCGGTAGTCGTGACGGCGATGATGTGGTGGTGGGGCGACTGTTGGTAGTAGATGTGGCGTCGAGTTGTCTAGATATTGATGTAAAGGGTTAACGGATATATTTTAAAAGATAAAGGATTGATATTGTAACTTAATCATTAATGTTAAGAGCGTAGTGTAAGTGAAAATATTTTAAGCGGTGCTAAGTGAAAATATTACATATTTTTCAACACTTTCAAAAATAAAGTGTTATTTTTTTATAGTATAGTATAAAGGTACAGATAAAAACATACATTTTCGGAAAGAAAAACTTTTTATGTGCCAATGCCATGTGATTTTTTCCTAATCTAATTTTGCATATATAGCTATTTTTCATTTTTCTCATCTAAGACCATCTTCAATGGTTGATTTTTTAGAAATCCTTAACCAAGATATATTTTCCAATGATTGAAACATATATGATATTTTGAAGAAATTAACTAAAACTGATATAGAACTCAATAATAATACTAGAAGATTTAACCAAAAGATTGAAATATATATAGATAGTCATTTGATCGAAAGAGAATAGAGTTTTAATACATAAACTAAATTATTTAAACATTAAATCAAACATCTATATAGCTATTATTTTTTATCTATTATATATATATATATATATATATATATATATATATATATATATATATATATATATATATATATATATATATATATATATATATATATATATATATATATATATATATATATATATATATATATATATATATATATATATATATATATATATATATATATATATATATATATATATATATATATATATATATATATATATATATATATATATATATATATATATATATATATATATATATATATATATATATATATATATATATATATATATATATATATATATATATATATATATATATATATATATATATATATATATATATATATATATATATATATATATATATATATATATATATATATATATATATATATATATATATATATATATATATATATATATATATATATATATATATATATATATATATATATATATATATATATATATATATATATATATATATATATATATATATATATATATATATATATATATATATATATATATATATATATATATATATATATATATATATATATATATATATATATATATATATATATATATATATATATATATATATATATATATATATATATATATATATATATATATATATATATATATATATATATATATATATATATATATATATATATATATATATATATATATATATATATATATATATATATATATATATATATATATATATATATATATATATATATATATATATATATATATATATATATATATATATATATATATATATATATATATATATATATATATATATATATATATATATATATATATATATATATATATATATATATATATATATATATATATATATATATATATATATATATATATATATATATATATATATATATATATATATATATATATATATATATATATATATATATATATATATATATATATATATATATATATATATATATATATATATATATATATATATATATATATATATATATATATATATATATATATATATATATATATATATATATATATATATATATATATATATATATATATATATATATATATATATATATATATATATATATATATATATATATATATATATATATATATATATATATATATATATATATATATATATATATATATATATATATATATATATACATAATTAAGTTGATTCTTCAACACCCCACACACACAACTTAATTGTGGAAAATGTCTAAGAGCCCAAGCTAATCACATAAAAACTTGTGTTGAGAATGAGAGAGACCCTTTGTGAGAATGTCAGCAATATTATCATCAGAAGAGACCTTAAGGATTTCAATAATGCCCAGATTTATTTTTTCTCTAGTAAAAAACAGATCCAATTCAAAATGTTAGTTTTCTCATGGAAAACAGGATTGGTTGCAATCTGAATTGCAACCTTACTGTCACATTTTATTTGAATGGCCTCATGATTTTGAACATTTAAATCCTTGAGAATTTTTAACACCCAAATGATCTCACAAGTTACTGCAGCAAGGGCCCTAAATTCAGCCTCTGCAGATGACCTAGAGATGGTAGATTGCTTTTTACTTTTCCAAGATATAAGAGAACCACCAAGGAAGAGACTGTATCTTGTGATACTCTTCCTGGCAGTAACCTTCTTGGCCCAGATAGAATCAACAAAGGCATGAAGAGTAAGATTGGTGCCACTCTTAAAGAGGACACCCTTACCTGGAGATCCTTTTAAATATCTAAGAACCCTTAGAGCAATTTTTAGATGAGACTCATAAGGTTCATGCATAAATTGGCTCAGAATGTGAACATCAAAGGCAATATCAAGCCTAGTAAGAGTTAAGTAAATGAGCTTACCAACAAGCTTTTGATATTCTGTGATATTGCTCAAAGGTTTATCAGAATCATCTTTGGAAGATGGAACAAAGTTTGCATCTATGGGAGTTTGGGATGGTTTGCAACCAAGAAGCCCAAACTCTGAGATCAAATCAAGGCAATATTTTCTTTGAGTCATGCATAACCCATCTTTGACATCAATAATTTCAATACCAAGAAAGTACCTTAACTTACCTAAGTCCTTAATAGAAAATTTTGTATTCAAAAAAGATTTGCAATTTTCAATTTCCTTTTGATCATTTCCTGTCACAACAATATCATCAACATATACAAGCAGAGCAACAAAACTTTTTCCAACAGTCCTAACAAATAAGGAATAATCACTTTTACTTTGAGAGAAACCGTATTCAAGAAGGGAAGAGGTTAATTTCTCATTCCATTTTCTAGGTGCCTGTTTAAGGCCATACAAAGACTTAATTAACTTGCAAACCTTGGTTTCAGATTCAGAACTATAAGCAGGAGGAGGTAGCATATAAACATCTTCATCAAGGTCACCATATAAAAAAGCATTGTTAACATCAAGTTGATAAATGGGCCAATTGTTATTGACAGCAATGGTTACAAGACATCTAATGGTAACCATTTTGACAACAGGAGAGAAAGTTTCATCAAAGTCAATTCCTTCCTTTTGAGAATACCCTTTAGCAACTAACCTGACCTTAAACCTATCAACTTCTCCACTTGACTTATACTTTATTTTGTAAACCCATTTACAACCAATGGGTTCTCTATTAGGAGGTAGGTCAGTAAGCTCCTATGTCCCATTTCTATGAAGAGCTTCAAGTTCTGAATTCATTGCATCAATCCACAAGGGATCTTTGCAAGCTTTAGAGTAATTTTGGGGTTCATGCAGTTTATTTAGGTTAGAGACAAAACAAGTATTCTCAGAACTCAATTTAGAGTAACACACAAAATTTGCAATATTGTGTTTGGTTTTATTACCAAAAACAAAATCCTCAAATTTTTTAGGAGTTTTGAAGGTTCTGTTTGACCTCCTAAGATCAACAGGTACATTCTGTTCATTCCCATGAGTTTGACTTGAAGAATTGTCGTCAAGATTACCCTCAGAAGTAATGTTATCTTCAGAAGGTGTTACAGAGGAGGCTGAGTGATTCTAGCAGATACAGAAGTACTACTAGATTACTCGCACTGCCTTCACCATCTGAGTAATGGTCTCTCCTTTCATCATTGGGTATTTGGGCATTTGTTGTTTTTTTATTTTCTAAGAAAACAGAATTAGGAAGATTTAATGGAAGACTGTTAGTTTCATTCAAGAGTGAAGGTTTTTGAGATTCAGAAAGCACTTTTAAGGGAAAGACATTCTCATAAAATTTCACATCTCTAGAGAACAAAACAGTTTTATTTTCTAAACTAAATAGTTTATAACCTTTCTTTTCATTGGAGTAACCAATGAAAATACATTTTTCAGACCTACTAGAGAACTTATCATGATTGTTTAAAATAGTAGAAAAACAAAGACATCCAAATGCCCTAAGATGGGAGATATTAGGTTCACATTTATAAATTAACTCATATGGGGATTTTCCAGATAAGACAATTGAGGGTAACCTGTTGATCAAATAGGTGGCAGTTAGAATACATTCAGACCATAAATAGAGAGGTAACCCCCCTTGAAACATAAGGGCTCTTGCTACATTTAGCAAGTGCCTATGTTTCCTCTCAACAATCCCATTCTGTTGAGGAGTATACACACAAGAGGTTTTATGAACAATACCATGGAGAATAAAGAAAGAAATCATCCTTTGATTGATAAATTCACTACCATTGTCACTTCTGACAGTTTTAACACTTCTTATAAATTGATTTTTCAGCAGATTGTGAAAACAAACAAAATTATCATATGTTTCATCTTTATTTTTCAAAAGATACACCCAAACAACCCTAGTGTAATCATCAACTATAGTAAGGAAAGACTTATATCCTTCCCTACTTTGGACTTTGTAAGGTCCCCACAGATCAATATGAACAAGTTCCCCCATAGATGCAGTTTTATGATTACTAATGGGAAAAGGACTTCTGGTTTGTTTTGCCTTATGGCAAGTCTCACAGGGAGAAATGTTCTCATTATCAAGATTTAGTTTATCTTTCAGACTGATAAGAACAGAATCAGAAGGATGTCCCAGTCTATGATGCCATAGTTGGGAGAACATATGACAAACAATCTTAGAGTGATTACCACTCCCAATCACTTTCTTTGTTTGTAAATCCTGTATAACACACTTGTTTTTATCAAAACCAATAAAAGCTTTACTATCCCTAGCTAAGCTATAAACAGACAACAAGTTCACACAGTACTCTGGAACATACAAAACTCCAAACAGAACAACTTGATCATTTAGTCTAAGATCACCAATTTTCAAAATTCTAGCTTGAGTCCCATTAGGGTGACCAACAGTGAGACCAAGAGCAGAGATATCATGAATATTTATCAAGTATTTGTCAGTGCAAGTCATATGAGAATTAGCACCAGAATCCACAATCCAACCATTTTCAGAAAATTGACTTTAAGATTTATATTTGAACAAAAAAACATGGCAAAATGGGCATTAAAGTAGTGATTTGAGTTAAACAGAGTACCTGGGATACTGGAATGAACACCTTTTGAAGAAGACTTGTAATTTAAGAGAGACATCAGTTTATTGTACTGATCAGAAGTGAGGGTCATAGACCCATCTGAAACATTAGGAGAAGGAGGACTACTAGTGGAGGAAGAAGCTCCATTAGTATTAGACACATGAGGGTCAGACATAACAGCATTGTTATTTGTAAGAGGTCTAGGGTATGACTGAGATACATTTTGTCAGAATTATGAAAATATCTCAACGAAATTTATACGGCCGTTTATATATGATCCAAGAAGGGTCACACGCGAAGAACATTGAAAGGCTAGTTGAACTTGTGAAAATATGTAAAATATAAGAACTTTCCAAAAATAGATTTGGAAATGATTTTCGTGTCGAAACCGCGTATCGGGTAAAAATCGGATCGGGTACCTAAGCACCATGGACCAATCCATTTAATCATGCACCAAACTAGATTGGCCCATGGGTCCCATAGGAGGGGCGGTCGACCGAAAATAAGGAAGGAGGGAAGGATAAGGATTTTTGGTAACTTCCTTATCCTATCCCACATAGGAAACCTAGAGAAAACCCCAAGGGTTTTAACCCTTATAAATAGAGGGGATTTCTTAGGTTTCTCACACATCAAATCGTCCCTCTTCCTTTGCTTGGGTCGAATTCACCTAACAAATTCTTAGGGTTTTCGGCTTTTTCATATTAGTTATATTTTATATATTATATATATATATATATATATATATATATTAATATATATATTTAATAACAAGTTAAGGCTAGCAACTAGCTAGTCTTGAATATTTGTTCGTGTGTGTGCACCTCTTGAGGAGTTCTACACTTGGACTCTTAGTTCGTGGCAAGGAGTTCCGTTCGTGGTTCGTGAGGTGGTGGTCGACTTAAGCTAGTCGACTTTTAGGGTTTTGCGCGCTAAAAGGTTAGTGTTCTTTCATTCTATTTATTTATGTTTATCTATTTTTAGTTTGCTATATTTGCATGCATGTTAGATCCTTGGCTTTGATTATATTTAGGGAATTAAATTAGATTTAATTGTTTCGTTAGTTATTCCGCTTTAATTAATAGTATTAGTCTTTAGACGATTAAACTAGATTAATTGTCTATATTAATTCATTTATGTTGAGACTAATGATTATTAATTAATAACGTTCATGGTTTTACAAAACATGCTTTTAATTAATATAAAATTGTTTTTGAATTTAAATAATTAACCGTTTTAATTATTTACAAAAGATACCACACATGTTTTAATAATGACTCTGATAACCTTGCGGAAAAGGAACGTTCATTGTAGACCCAATCTAGTTGCGCGATTAACGGAAACCCAACAGTGGTATCAGAGCGTAGATCATGCATGGATATTTGTGGCTAAAATAGATAAATGATTTATAAGAGTTTATAAATCAATCGGTTAATTGAACCCGTATGTTTATGCATATCGGGTCGAATCGACCATGTGACCATTTATATAGTTTTATTTGTCTTGGTCACAAAATTGTGTGTTTTAATATTTGCATATTGTTTATGTTATTCCATAGAGATGAATTGCGTCATGATTGGTTGTTTTCTCCCTTTTAAATTCATTCGATAAATTTAAATTTATTTTGAGTATAAAATTGTTTTGGAAATTAAAGGTTTAATAATTAAGATTTTTGAGATATAAAATTTTACAAAATGATGCTCAAAATATCAAAATTATGGAGAAAACATAAACCAATTCGGAGTCCCGTTTATTCGACAATAGATGTCTTGAATTGAGTAGGAGCTTAGACGAGTCATTAGGATAAAAGGAAGTCTTGTACTTACTTTTGTTTTAGGGTTCATATTAGTTGAACCGGCATATGGAATTATAAATTAGAAGGATTTCTTAGGTTTCTCACACATCAAATCGTCCCTCTTCCTTTGCTTGGGTCGAATTCACCTAACAAATTGTTAGGGTTTTCGGCTTTTTCATATTAGTTATATTTTATATATTTATTTATTTATTTTATTATAATAGTATAGTTATAGTTATATTATTCTGTTATATTTAATTTGTATACAATGGAATGTATTGATATATATATATATATATCTGCTATATATATATATATATATATATATATATATATATATATATATATATATATATATATATATATATATATATATATATATATATATATATATATATATATATATATATATATATATATATATATATATATATATATATATATATATATATATATATATATATATATATATATATATATATATATATATATATATATATATATATATATATATATATATATATATATATATATATATATATATATATATATATATATATATATATATATATATATATATATATATATATATATATATATATATATATATATATATATATATATATATATATATATATATATATATATATATATATATATATATATATATATATATATATATATATATATATATATATATATATATATATATATATATATATATATATATATATATATATATATATATATATATATATATATATATATATATATATATATATATATATATATATATATATATATATATATATATATATATATATATATATATATATATATATATATATATATATATATATATATATATATATATATATATATATATATATATATATATATATATATATATATATATATATATATATATATATATATATATATATATATATATATATATATATATATATATATATATATATATATATATATATATATATATATATATATATATATATATATATATATATATATATATATATATATATATATATATATATATATATATATATATATATATATATATATATATATATATATATATATATATATATATATATATATATATATATATATATATATATATATATATATATATATATATATATATATATATATATATATATATATATATATATATATATATATATATATATATATATATATATATATATATATATATAATTGGTTAATTGAGTATATTTATATATCGGGTCGAATCGACCGTGTGACCATTTATATAGTTTTATTTGTCTTGGTCACAAAATTGTGTGTTTTAATATTTGCATATTGTTTATGTTATTCCATAGAGATGAATTGCGTCATGATTGGTTGTTTTCTCCCTTTTAAATTCATTCGATAAATTTAAATTTATTTTGAGTATAAAATTGTTTTGGAAATTAAAGGTTTAATAATTAAGATTTTTGAGATATAAAATTTTACAAAATGATGCTCAAAATATCAAAATTATGGAGAAAACATAAACCAATTCGGAGTCCCGTTTATTCGACAATAGATGTCTTGAATTGAGTAGGAGCTTAGACGAGTCATTAGGATAAAAGGAAGTCTTGTACTTACTTTTGTTTTAGGGTTCATATTAGTTGAACCGGAATATGGAATTATAAATTAGAAGATGCAAATCCTTTATTTGTCTAAATGTGAATTTTATGAAATACCTCAAAACGAGTTTTACACACACGACTTGAAAATGTTTTTCAAAATAATAAAAGGAGTTTTAAATTAAAATGAGTTTTAAAAGGAGGTTAATGTTTTTGATAAAACTAGATTAATCTCGCTTAAAGTTTTGTGAAACGAATAAGTGAATTAAAATGTTGTTTAATTGCATGCATATTGTTTGTGTTCATTTATGCCTTATCTCACGTTAGGTTATGACCTAGTGCCACACAAACATTCCTTTCACGAAACTCTATGTGTTAAAATGTGTTAACATGATTGGTGCTTTATTCCTATTTGTATTGCATGCGGAATAGGATTGTTATAAACTACTTAGAGTTAGTTTTACTACCCGCACATAAAGAAATCCATGCCATCCTATGAGAAGCACCTGACCGTCTACACTCCATGTTGCCCTGGACCGTTGCCTAAGCCATAGTGTAGATACGGGGTGGTCCTTCATGTCTGCCCATCCCAGTTACCGGACATGGACAGCCACACGCCAACTTATAGGCGGATTTTACTAGGTTTCTCTGGACCGTTGCCTAGGTACTAGTCGGCAAGCATGAGACTAAACATGTCTTAGGATCAAGAGTGATCAAAGTCTCATTAAGAGTCGCAATGTGCGATCGGTCGTCTGACCTGTCAAATTGATAACACAAACATGTGGTCGTCCGGACCGTTGCCGGATACACGTGTTGTGGGTTCAATTTGGTTCTTTAAGCTTTAAAAAACATAGATGATTTTAAGATACATTTGTAGATTAAAATCTAAGGGTAGTTGTTTTAGTTAAAGCCTTAATTATCTAAATCCCTATGTTTGAACGTTACTTTTAGATGGTCTCAATAACTCAAAATACCATTAAGTCTGCATTGCTTAAGTCCTTGTTTGATAAGGACAAACTGGATGGTGACAACTTCAATGAGTGGTATCGCAATATGAGAATTGTGCTTAAACACGAAAAGAAGTTGCACATTCTTGATACACCGCTTCCGGTTGCTCCAACTAGTGATAGTACCCCTGAATATCGTGCTAACTGATGTGTGAAATCTAGTTTAAAAATTTATAACAAGATCTACCGTTAACTGACTACAACACACTTACGGGCAGTGTACCCGTTCGTATGTAATATAGGTAACTGGCAAGACCAGGATCGAACACAAGGACTGACTGTTGTACTAAAAGTTGTGAAAAATGTGAAACAAGTAAAGTTTGATATGTGACCGAGTTGTCACTTTGCGTTTCCGGAAGCTATGTAATTAATAAGTAGATAAAAGTACTCAACCGGCGTCAATCGAGAGCACACTAAAATAGTTTGAGTGTAAACAAATAATTAAAAAGCCATCTATGTCGAATCCGCTACGCAAGAAGTCTAGGTTGCATATGGTTTAAGCTCAAAATTCATATAAGTTGGTTATGACAATCGTGACAAGACAAAAACACATTCGGCGTGCACTCCGTTTGTAAAATCGACTCAATCACCTAATCAATACAATTTCTTGCAACAAGTGGTACCACCAACCCTGTGACAATTCCTTGCGCTAACTAGTTTACTTGATTATCTAAATAACAATTTTATCGTTGTGAAAGAAACGTGGTACCACCATCCGTTAAATCCACTTAACAAAGTAATTTCTATTAAACTTGCATCTTTACTATCATACCATGACCTAGCAAGAGTTTTTCATAGACAAACAACTAAAACAATACTTGTATTCAACTAGTACCACTATCGAAAAACACAACTATCACCAAGTACACAAGAGTAAATATAAGAAATCACTTCATTAAGATCTTGACAAAATGTTAAGTAAACCAACTTGAATTCAAAATATTATGCAACCATAACTAATTGTTTCACTTCATCTTCATAGATGTATGGGGATTTAGCTACTCATAATGAAAAGAACTAAATTTTCGATTAAAGAAGAGAACATAATGTACCAAATATAGAGTAGAAATCCAAATCGAGGTTACAACCGAGCCACAATAAGTAACTATAGCCAAAATTAGTCTTCAAATCTTCAAATGATATTGGGGAAGTAAAAACCCTTAGAAAACCCTTCAGAAACTGCTAGAGAGAAAGAGTGGAGGCTGGAGTGTCCAAGATTTTATCTTTAGGGTTGAGTGGGTGTTTGTATTTATACCCAGGAGAGAGAAAATCCGCCAGACCAGCAATTTCTCGCGCCGCGAGTTTTGTTGTGAGCTCGCGCCGCGAGATCTTTTGATGCTCGCGCCGCGAGTTTACTGTTGGCTCGCGCCGCGAGTTTTGTGGAGCTCGCGCCGCGAGATATGAGCTCGCGCCGCGAGTTCTTCCTGGTTTCAGCATTTTAACTTTGTTTTCGACCATTCTTCATCCGTTAGTGCCTTTGGACCATTTCTAAGTCGTTTTCTACCATTTGTGAGTGAAATACCTGCCTTAGACCTGAAATCACTAGCAAATACCATAAAGCACCACAAAATATGTATAAACGGCTATCAACCGTGCCTAAAATGTCCAAATAAGATGTGGGAAATATGTATAAATTTAGACACATCAAACCTCCCCACACTTAAACCTTGCTTGCCCTCAAGCAAGTATGCACTTAAACCAATTCTCAATAACCCAATAAATCAAAATGTCAAAACAAAATTAGTTAAATGAGAAGTTTCCAACCAAGCGGTGTTGAATACCAAAAGCAAATGTATTTAAAAACTAATGAGCAAAGTTTAAGACGAAATCAGAAAATTCGACTAATCTAGAGCAAAACCATCTTCTAGTTACAATTAGAATCCCACCTATGCTTGTGTTAACACCTCTTGAACATTTCGATCATTCCATTTGACCTTAAGCCCGTTCTTACTAAGCTTATAATCCACTAGCAAGCTTCACAATTATTATTGGCAACATAAGCAATATTCCACAATGATTACCGGTATTTTTGTCCACTTAAGCACTCACGCCCTTGGTTTTCCATAAGGTTTTCATTACGTTATACTTATGAGTCCCTCGACACAACATACTCCTACGGTCTAGAATTGCAACTCTATCCACACACTAGGTGATCATACGAAAGTGCACTTTAAGCGTCCGGCCAGCGGTTCGCTACGGATACCTAAGTATCGTTAAGAGACATACGCCAGAACTCAAGGTTGGGTTGCATATCCAGAGACCATGCTCTAAACACTAGCACATACGAGAACAAAAGGTTTTATAATTTAATACCCGTGAGTTTCTATGAGACCCGCGTAACGAACTTTCAGACAACTCATCCCAAGTTGGAAACTTTAGGTGAGTTAGGTAAAACGAAGTTACCCCAAGGACCTACTTATTCGAATCTCAAAGCCCACATTAGCACTAGACTATTGAAAAATGTTTTGCGCGCGTTCCCGCATGTGCCACCCGTTTGATGCCGAAGCACCCCAGACACCCCGATATAAAGACCCAACATAATGACTAGAGCGACAACCTATAACATAGGAATTAAGGACCGGACATCCGGTGTGCAAACCATATGTTAAGTCGAATTACCACAAGCATATTTAATACATTTCAAGCTTTCGTGCACACAAGTTGCAAAATTCAAATGGAAAACTTCGAGCGGTGCCTACCAATACATCATCTAGTGAAGCTATTATTCACATTAGGTTCATCATTAAGGTACAATTGCAAGCAACCTAGATTATTTGAAGTTCGGACAAGCCTATGACCCCTTGGAACGATGAAATGCCACAAGCACTAAAAAGGAAAGCTAAAGGTAAACAATCTCAAGTTTTATCCTAGATTAGCAAAATTCAAAGGTCCTCATTTCTCGTCTTTGCATAAAACCTATAGCCTCAAAAATTTTAAAAACATAACCAAAATGCTAGTAAAGGGAAGAAACTTCAAAATTTTTCATTTTTCCAATTTACCATCCCCCTCCCCACACTTAAGTTGTACATTGTCCTCAATGGACGAATAACTAAGGCGAATAGGGAAAAAGGGAAAAATGCAAAATGTAGAAAGGAACAATGAAAAACCTCCGGATGAAAGCGTGAAATCACCATTGCAAAGTTGAAGCCAAAATTCAAGTGGGTGCTGAACTGACTGCCAGCATAAACCCGCTTGCTTATTCAAAATTTCCAAAAGCAATTTGGACCATAGGAACCCTAATTAGGGTTTTCTAAATTCAAGCGAAATTAATCATCCCTAAGTACAATAAACAACAACAATAACCTATTTAAACAATTAACATTCATTAATTTAAAGAAATTGACAAACCCTAATTATATGAAAATAAAAATTAAAAAGAAAAGAGAAGAGAGACGTACCCTTGACATGATGATGATGGAATGAGAATGAAGGGATGGAGATCTTAAAGAGATGAAGAAGAGAAACTCAAGACTAGTGTGTGTGTATGTGTTGGTTTTAGAGAAAGGAATAAGAAAAATAAGAATGGAAGAGAGAAAATGGGTAGGTTTTATTTTTGATTTTTATTAAAATAATAAATAAATAAAAGAAAAACTTACCTGGCTGAACACGCCTCGCGCCACGAGAAAAGCGCCTCGCGCCGCGACCTACCCGGATAACTCACGCCGCGACCTCGACC
>CM067169.1:10480273-10562551 GCA_034093135.1 Erigeron breviscapus | reverse complement strand
CTTTAGATTTATGCTTAAACCTATTAAAGGTTTTAGCAATCATGGCGACCAGATCATCATCGTCAGTTTCATCATAACCTTCACTGTTTTCAGTGGTCAACCCAGAGTTTAAGAAGCTGTTCAACATCTCCTTCATCGAGTGTGCCTGGACACTCTCAGCAGACATTAAAGCAGCACAAGGTCGCTCAATTACATTAGCAACCTTGGGACTCTGAGCATGGTTCATGGCATCTTGCTCAGCCACAAGTCTTGCAGCATTATTATCTTCAGTGAATCTGAAGGCTCCATAGAGCGATGCAGAGTGTGAGAGTGCAAGGTTTTACCTTGTCTCAAGACAAGAACCATGTTTTCCCATTAGATGGAAGAATATCACAAAACTTTTCAAGAAGAATATCCTTATCCTTCTCTACACCCAAACCTCTCAACTGATTGATGAGGCTAGAAAATCTGGTATAAGTACCAGTTAAACTTTCGTTGGGCAAGGCAAAGAAGGATTCATACTTCTTGTTCAATGCAACTTTACGGGTGACAATGGTGTCATCACCTCCTTCAAACTGAATCACTAATTCATCCCACATAGACTTGGCACTGGGAAACAACACAAGTGTTGGAATTAGGTCTTCAGGGACAGCCCCAAGGATCATGTTTTTCAGTCTGGGTCCAAGTCCACCAGTCTGCGATCCTCATCAGACCAATGGTCTTCTGGCTTTTCCCTTGAGCCTCTTCTTCCAGTTGGATCAAGAAGAGGACTCACCCCAATAGACATAGGTATATATGGTCCATCTTTTATGATTTTCAACATATACCTCTCAATACCACCAAAATGCAACAGCATTCTAGCTTTCCATGTACCAAAGGTCTCACTGTTTCCATCAAATTTTGGAACAGGAGTGTTAGAGTAATGTACATGGACGTGGTTTGAGGAAGAAGGAGGAGGAGGAGGGTTGGTGTTAACGTTTTGAAAAGGTGGTGAATTATTGTTCAATGGGTTTTCACCTAAACAGAACCATCTCCACCTTCAGTAGTGTTCATCTTTGCAGATCTAGGCAAGTTTATTAGCCTTCTGCTCTGATACCACTTGTAAGTCCCAACTTGTTAGATTGGTACTACTGAAGACACCTCTATGTCGATGGTGGAGTTACTTTGCAATATACTTACTAAACTGGAGACGACCAGTTAGATAAGTGTATACCAAGTTCTAGATAGATTACTTATATAAAAGACAATAAGTAAAGAACAATGCAATAATACAAATAACTTGTAAACAATCTTGATGAGACAATATGTAGTTTTCAAGTGTAATTATTTATTGATATTAAACAAATTACAAGGTTGATGCGGAACCAAGATAATACACGAATGTAAATATCCTAACAACCTATGAAGTACAATTGATCTATACTCGGAATTTCTCTTCTACAATCGAAACACTTAAAGTAGTGAAATGTTCCTTTTAGCGATTGAGAGAATATTGCACAAGTTCACCAAGAATATTGCAGGTTTGCAAAGTAAGAAGTTATTCGTTTGAGAGAGAAATAACTTAGACGAATACTTGAATAACTTGTATTTCTTGGTTGTGCAATGACTTGTATTTATAGGCAAAGTTAACATATGGATGTTAACTTTAGCCGTACAAATGTGGTTGGAAGCATTTAAGGAATAGCATTTAATTCCTTAAAAAGTGTGTAAAGTCGCATGTTACAGTGACTTTACACAACCACCTTTATGTACCTTTTAATACTTAAATAATAAGATAAGGCTTATTATCCGGGTAAAGGTACATAAAGTATACAAGTCAATTCCTCGTAATCAGTGTAAAGCTTTGTAAAGGCTTTCCACTGAAGGTCTCCAGTTTGTAACTGACTAGAATGTCAACTGGGCTTCGCTGCCATTGTCATTCTCTTTCTTCCATTTGTTGTCTTCGACTTCAACTGGAATGTTTCTTCAACTTGGTCAGTTCTCAACTGGAGGAAGTCTTCAGTTGCGTTAACTGTACGGTGCAACTGGACTTCAATATATTTCTCGACAAATCTTCTTGGTCACCAGTTTACTGGTCACCAGATGCAACTGGTGAGCTGGTCAGTGGAAACTGGTGACTGGCCAGTTCCAGGTGAACTGGACCTAACAGTACCCTGTGAGACTCTTCTCTAGAAATGAGAGCAAAGCAACCTTCACACTAGGTAAAGTATCTCTGGTAAGTATGTTACTTCTTATAGGTAAATACACCTCATCCAAACCCATTAAAAATTGCATAAGTTTCAAAGTTGATGATGCTCTTGTATTTCTCTATAAGCATTACAAGTACAAGTTGGTAATTTAACAAGAGCATCAAACTGTTTCCAAAGTGAGTTCAATTTGTGATAGTATTCAGAAATAGGAGCACCATTTTGAGTCAAAGAATGAATTTTATGATGCAGGTTAAAAGTAATAGACCCATCCACTTTATCATAGGTTTCTTTCAACTCTTCCCAAACAGTTTTAGCATTTTTTGAGAAAATTTGGCCCAAATACAACTCTTCAGTCACACAACCCAAAATCCAAGTTAAAACAATAGAATTACATATATCCCATTGTTTTCCTAACACATCATTATCCACAGATCTTTCACATGAACGAGTAATAAAACCCATCTTATTTTTAGTTTCAAGAGCAAGTTCCATAGCACAAGCCCATACTTTATAGTTTTCTGTCCCTTTTAACTTAAAGTTAATTAAAGGTGTTCCAACAGTGTCACTAGCATGCAAATATAATTCATCACCAAAGTCAAGCTTACTGATCAAGGTACTAAACACATTTTCTTCAATAACAGAGTTATCATTAACAGTAGTATTAATATCCTCAACATCAGCCATTATAACAAGTAAAGAGCAACAAGCAAATAGACAGACAACAACAAGAAGACAAGATTAAAAAACACAGAAAGACACCTAAAGAGCAGCCAAAAGAGGACCCAGATTCAAGAACACTATAGTGTCAAGACAAGTATCATTTTGGTGCTCTCTCTTCTACCAAGAAACAAGGTTAGAGCAGCAGAAAGAAAAAAATACAATATTATTTGAATAGAGAAGCAAGAAGAGCACATATACAAGCAAGAGAAACAAGTAAAGCACATAAACAAGTAAGATAGCATATATATGATAAGTGGATCCCAATCTATAGGCCAAACCCTTAACACTCAGAGCACTCCAAGTGCCAAGAAATTTGCTACTGAAAGGATAGGAAGAACTAACATACAGTGGGGTCTCCAACAGTAACTCCAATGTATGAGATTCAGTGACTGACTGGATCTAAAGAGATCGAATCAATCAAAGAACCATAAAATGTCTGCTACAAGTGGCAAGACTACAGACTCTTAGGAAAGAGGAGTCCCACCGAGCAAACAAGAGTAAACAAGAATCAATGGATTTTGATATAAACCCTAAAAGATAGATACCCAAATCGAGATAAATTAAGAACAGAGATAAAGATTAAATAGGTTTTGTGTATATATATTTGCTTTAATAGATAATAATAAGAGAGAAAAACCTTAATAGATTATAAAACACTTTAATAGATTAAAAATGCCCAAACATAAAGAAACCCTAATAGATAATCAGAATCAATCGATAAAGACCCAAGTCTGAATGAGAACAGCCAACCTGGCTCTGATACCATGAAGAAATTAACTAAAACTGATATAGAACTCAATAATAATACTAGAAGATTTAACCAAAAGATTGAAATATATATAGATAGTCATTTGATCGAAAGAGAATAGAGTTTTAATACATAAACTAAATTATTTAAACATTAAATCAAACATCTAAATACTAAGAAATGATAGAACAACATAAAAGGAAAGATTGGTGAACACTCCTCACACACACTCTACATGATAACGGCTAGAAGGGTGAAAACGGCTATGATGTGCAGAGAATGTGTTGATCCCTAGGTCTGAACCCTAGGGATATATATATAGGCAGCATAATACACACAGCACCCTTGAGAATCAGCATTTGTTACTTGTAGTCCTCCAGTCTTCTTCTTTCTTCTAAGTGCACAAATGGTCTCTCAGCTTCACTTCTCTTCTCCTTTTAGTCCTACAATAAACAGATTAAGTTAGTAACATAATTAAGTTGCTTCTTCAACATATTTGTGGATAGAAATTTTTAACTAAGGATGTAATTATCCTTAGGCATCTTTATACTTTTTTTTTTATCTGAAATATGTGTAATGATATAGAAAATATAAGAATATTTGTATGGCTTCCACTCTAATTACCTGCAGCCGATCACATCTATATAAAGTTTTAAACTTTCAAAAATCCATTAGGGATGTGCTCCGCAAAAGAGATTGGGTCATAAATTTGGCACTTTGTCACCATAGATTTCCTTGGAACACTTTCAACACCATTGAAAGTATAAAAAAAATTGACCAGTGATCATCAAGTTTGGTCATGGTTCTATAAGAGTATAAGATGTGAAGGCAGTGTCACTTGTCTCTTTCAGTGAGGATTATGTGGAAATTTAGACGTATAAGATGAAACCAAATATTAATGACTCCCTCTATATGAAAGATAGCAATGTCATTTGTAGGAATGAGCAAGTTAATTGAGATTATTGATCTGGGTGATAGAGATGAAGAGAGTATAGACAAGGTCAAGTATTAACAATGAGTTGATTAGAACAACTAAACTCATCTACATTAACCGCAATAAATCAATGATCTTGCAATGAAGTGATTGTATTGCCAATGGGGTTGGTGGTCATTTGGTAAGGTCTTTAACTTTGGTAGAATAAGTTGGCTTGAAGTCTCACTTCTCACATTTGTGGGAGTAGATTAATAGGGGGTCCTGGGGAGTCATGGTTCCATCCAGGCATTCATGTAATTTAGGAATAAAAGTAAAATAGTATGTTGTTAAAGAAAAGTGATTGTATTATAAAAGCAAAGCTCAGAGTTTTTAAGGAACAATATATGCTTGAGAATTGGATCCAAACAAAAACAAAGGGAATTTGAGGTAGTCCTAGAATGAAGCTAAACTATATGATGAGGCGTAGACATTATTCAAAAAGAATAAACAAGGATCATCGTGTCATATCTGCCTTGGATCTGCTGATCCATTGATTATGTTTAATCTATTTTAGTTGTTTTCATCTCAGTTAGTTAAGTGAATGCAACATCTGATATGGTACTGGTTTCCTTAATCATACTTGCTTTATTAATAGCACTACATACAGCCACTTGTAAGTAATCTACAAGCGAATATTATTTTGGTTTTATTATTTTATCATTCCCTGTATCTACAAGGATTTGGGAGTGAATCAACCTCATTTCTGAGAGTTAGATGTGTACAAGAGCTCAAGAGCTTCACCCGAATGCAAATTTGTCGACATCCTCAACTTCCTGTACTCTTCATACGTGGTAGGAACATACACACAAGGATGGTCATTGTCCACAAGTTCTGGTAGCGGTTCCAATGTCTCTCTTGGTCCTAAAAGGAACGAAGCAATTGAAACACGTACTCTTGCTTCTTTACATTGCACCCTATGCTTCACACTGCAAAACCTTCCATTACTCCAGACCTTAAAACATAATCAAAAACCGATATGTCAAAACAGGAGACTTCATTAACCATCAATAAACTATAAACAAGAGTAAGTAAGTTGTTTACAAAACATACAGTTGCCACGTCTCCGAGGTTAACAAAAAGGGTGCCAGGCCACGGATCAACAGCAATGAACTCACCCGACTTACCCATGACTTCTAGACCACCAACACATTCATCATCTTGAAGGACAGTCAGGAAACCGGAATCTGTGTGTGTGTGGACACCATGGGAACCAACACTTTCAGGGTTGAAATGGTAATTATTTATTCTAAATTGACATGGCCATTTCTCAAATCCTAAATTTTCACTTTTCACTGCTAAACCTTGGGCTAATTTCTCTACAACCGCCACAAGTAACTCATGTGCTGCTTCAGCATATCTTACAATTATCTCCCTGTTATGCAAAGATAAACATATGGGGAAATGTCACTAAAGACCAGTAAAACTTGTAGAGATTTATAACTTTGTTTTTCTATATATACATATACATATACGCAGGGTATTGGCATATAAACTAAAATCAAGCATATACATATGTATTCACAATAATATCACTACCAATTCCCCTTTCTTAGATCACTACCATCACGTATTGTAAAACTCGGCCGAGAACTCAGACTCGGGCTCAGACTCGGAATCGGCTCCAACACGAGTCAGGTCCGGCTGAATCGGACTAAAACTCGGTCAAAAGTCAAAAGTCAAGACTCGGGTCAACTTAAGTTAAAATCGACCGACTCGGTCAAAACTCGTCAACCATACAATGATACAAAGTCAATAGGGTTGGGAGTCCGGGAGTCCGGAGTCGTTTCCCCCAAGTATTTATATATGATATTAAAAAGAAATTATAAAAAAATACAGTTATACAGATATAGTGTGATATAAACCTTTGATGAGTTGAAGCATCCAACTAGGAGCAAAAAGTCTCCACGTCAGCACGACACGACATGTCATACATACCAAGGCCCTCGTACAATGGAGAGTGCGACGGAGCCTTGTACCCGCTGCCGGATATAACGTCAACATTCCGGCGCTTGATATCCACCGGTAAGTCAAACAGTGATTTGACCACCGTCTTCATCTCTGACATGAGTGTTGCCGGAAGGAATTGTTGGAAGTTGAGCAGCCTGAAACAGCCCCATTTTTCACATGCTGCAATCAACTTAGGTAATTCATTAGGGAAGTCGTGTAGATCGATCACTGGGATTGTGTTATTATTAGTGGCCATTTTTCTTGAGTAGATGTGTGTAATGTGATAGTGTGATTGATCATTATATATTGACTTAATATATAGTTGTAGCACTTCACCTAATGGGGTTCATTTTTTACCATGTAGGAGACAAATATGTGAAAGAATCTCCTAAAAATATCAAAATTTTTGTGTGTAGGAAACAAATATGTGAAAAAGTCACCCAAAAATATCAAATTTTAGCCGTATAGTAGACAAATATGTGAAAAAGTCACCCAAAAATATCAAATTTTTGCCGTGTAGGAGACAAAGTGAAAGAATCACCCAAATATATCAAGGTACTTGTCGTACATAATGTGGGAAAATATCGAAATAATGTGGTATTCGGGAAAGAGACAGCAACAAGTGAAGATGTTTTTAACTCGATTGTTTCTTTGTCGTTTTTATGGCTGTCATCTCGTTGTAAAAAAGTCAAGTTGTCGTGGTCATTATGGCATAGTAGTCCTAGTTACTTGATGTGATACTTGCTTATTTCGCCACCTTGCCGAAGTTCCTTATTAATAAAATCATCTTGCTGTTAAAAAAAAATAAAAAAAAGAGTTACTTGCCGTACAGGAGACAATTATGTGAGAAAATCACCCGAAAATATCAAATTAGGTGTTTAAATCATAAAATGATGAAAAAAAAGTTACTGTAATTAATAATTAACAGTAGTAACTGATTAAGCAAACAGGGGAATGAAGACTTGAACAGAAAACAGCTGATGGATCGTCAGAGAATCAGATGGATTTGGAATAATAGATGATGATGAGTTGGAAGTCAAAGTCAATGGATATTTTCCTTACTACTTTTCCCTCCTTCTATAACTAACTACTTAACCTATGGAAACATGGTTATTTTGTGGGGTTGTGTTTTTTATTTTTTATTTAGTTGGAACAAAACTTCAAACTAGCTAAAATCATATTTATAAATTTTAAAATTACCATTAAAATACATTTTTAATTTTTTTTCTATAAATTGAAATTTCGGGTACAACATGGGGGCTTTGGATTATGGGGTGGATGTAGTGTAAGAACATCATTGTGGTTGATAAAAGTTTTTTACTATTATATTATGCTTTTAAAAAAAATTGAACACATTTGGTCGATTGTTAGAAGTCACTCATCTTAAAAGGAGTCAATGTATCAAGACTTAGATTCTCATTTGTTGTATAATTGAGTAGTCATGTAAAAACTTTTTCAAAATGTAAGATCCATGTTATTAGAGTGATGTAATTACATTATAGTTGAGGGGTCTTGTTGTATTTATTTGTCTTATATATTCTTGTAACTCTGACATTGTAATCAAAAGATATAGAGCCTCTACATGGTATCAGAGCATCTCTTCATTTTCCTCCCTTGTCTATTCATTTTCTTCCCTTTCATCTTCTTGCCATGGCCGGTTCTAGCTCCTCCCCTCTTGACTCTTCTTTACCTACTTCTCTTGCTCATCTTATCCCCATCAAACTTTCATCCTCCAACTACCTATTATGGCAGAATCAAATGGTGCCTTTACTTGACATCCTGAATTACAATACTCATATTGGTGATGATTCTTCTCCACCTCCAGAGACTGTTACCACAAATGGCAAAAAATCGTCGAATCCCGAGTATCTCGAATGGTGCTTGGTTGATCAAAAAGCTCGCATATTTTTGAATGCCACTCTCTCTGAGGAGGCTGTTGCGGTTATTGTTGGATTATCGTCTGCTAAAGACATCTGGGCAGCCTTACAAGACGCCTTCGGGCATTCTTCTATTGACCGAGTTCACCTTTTGCGTGATCAATTGCGTCTCTTGCAGAAAGGAGACAAATCTGTTGCTGAGTATGGTCGGATGTTCAAATCTTTGTGTGACCAACTTGCCTCGATTGGTCATCCGGTTGTTCCCGATGAACAGGTCCATTGGTTTCTCTGTGGTCTCGGTTCATCTTTTGAATCATTTTCAACCACCATTCGTAATGTTCAGCCTCCACCAACCCTCACTCAGTTAATCCACAAGGCTGTGAATCAAGACTTATTTAGTCAAACGATCCAGGGGCCTCCTAACTCAGTTGTTGCCTTTTCGGCAACCACCAATCGCACCGGTTCTGGTTCATATGGTTATCGCGGTGCTCGCGGTGGTGGTAGGTATTCTCGTGGCGGTTCCTTTAGCTCCCGAGGTGGTCGTGGTCGTGGTAGGCGACCACCGCACTGTCAACTATGTCTAAAAGATGGACACTATGCTAATACTTGTCCTTCTCTTCCCACGTTCGCTGCTAAATCTGTCTCTTCTGATGAATCCTTGGCCAGCGCCTTTTTGTCCCAGTGCCATGTTTCTCCATCCGATTGGTATGTTGACTCGGCAGCTACTGACCACATGAAGTCTTCCACTCAAGGTATTTCAACTCCGGCTGTGTGCCAAGGTAATTCCTCGGTTACTTTTGGCAATGGCCAGTCTTTACCGGTCACTCATACTGGCAATACTTCGATTACTAGTCATGATATTAAGATGCGTGACATTCTTGTTGTTCCAAATATTACAAAAAATTTGCTTTCTGTTAGCAAACTCACCCGTGATAATATGGTTGACGTTTTGTTGTCTTATCCTACTTTCTCTATTCAGGATCGTCAAACCAAAAGAATCCTCGCTCAAGGTCGCTGTGAGGATGGCTTGTATGTGTTGAAACCAGACTCTAGTGCGTTTGTTGCTACCGCCTCCTCTCCAAAGGCTTCTTTTGAAATTTGGCATGCCCGCTTAGGGCATGTTAATGTTGATGTAATTTCTTTTTTGAATAAACTTGGTGTTTTGCGTGTTAATGCTATTTTGCCTAAACCAGATCTTTGCTTGCCATGTAATCTTGCTAAAAGTCAACGTTTACCATTTGAAGTTAATCCTAAACGTGCCACTACTCCTCTTGCTATTGTTCATTGCGACTTGTGGCAATCACCGGTTGTTTCTCGTGAAAACTACCGTTATTATGCCGCCTTTGTAGATGATTATTCACGTTTTTGCTGGTTTTACCCGCTTAAGTTAAAATCCGATTTTATTACCATCTTGCCAATTTTTTTGGCCTTTGTCCAAAATCGATTCTCATGTAAACTAAGAATTTTTCAAAGCGACGGGGGGACAGAATTTTTGAACAAACGGGTTAAAGATATCTTTGATGCTAATGGCACTTTTCACCGTCTCTCATGTCCTTATACGCCCCAGCAGAACGGTCGGGCTGAGCGTAAGCATCATCATATCGTTGAAACTGGACTTGCCATGATGTTTCACGCCAAGGTTCCAACAACCTTTTGGGTCGATGCTTTCTCATCTGCTGTTTATATCATCAACCGTCTCCCGACTGTTGTTCTCGGTGGTAAATCCCCTTTTGAGTTACTTTTTGGCTCTTCACCAGATTATTCCCGTCTTCGTTCTTTTGGTTGTCGGGTATATCCATATTTACGTCCATATGTGGATCATAAACTTCATCCTTGAAGCATACCCTGCCTTTTTCTTGGTAATAGTGCTGCCTATAAAGGCTACCGGTGCTTTGATCCTTACAGTTCTCGAGTATACATTACTCGACATGCTCGTTTTGATGAGACCTGTTTTCCCTTTGCTGATCACTCATCCGAACGCCCCATTAATGAACTGGAAGTTGTATCTTTTGTTGATCATGGCCCACATGTCACTTTTTCCAACGGTTCCAGTTCTTTGCCTGTTTTTGTCCCGCTGGTTCAACCCGAACCCTCGGCTTGTGGTACCTTGTACCTGCTGTATTGATCCGGCTATGCAATCACTTGGTTACACCTGAGCCGAATCATACTTTTGATGATCCCGGCACCCCACCGATGACTCCCGTTGCTGGTTCTGCTTCTGACTCTTCGGATGCATCCTCCGTTGAGGATACTCCCACCCCACCGACCTCTCCGGTTGCTCCTCCAGCTGTTGCCACTCATTCCATGGTGACTCGGGCGAAATCCGGGATTTTCAAACCTAAACACCGTGCTGACCTAGCATCTTTATCTACCTCACCGTTACACCTTGCTCTTCACACCATTTCTGAACCTAAATCTGTCCATACTGCCCTTCATAATCCTGCTTGGTTGAAGGCTATGCATAACGAATTCGAGGCTCTTTACAAAAATAATACTTGGACCTTGGTTCCAAGACCGATTGGTAAAAATATTGTTGGTTCTAAGTGGATTTTTAGAGTAAAATATCTTTCAGATGGTTCTGTAGACAGGTACAAGGCTCGGCTTGTTGCACAGGGATTCTCTCAATATCCGGGCATCGACTGCTCTCACACCTTTAGTCCGGTTGTAAAGGCGACCACCATTCGGGTTATTATTTCATTAGCAGTCATTTATGGATGGGATCTCCATCAGTTAGACGTTAATAATGCGTTTTTGCACGGTCAATTAGCTGAAACAGTGTTTATGGAGCAACCCCCAGGTTTAATCAACTCACGTCATCCGGATTTTGTGTGTAAACTGAACCGTGCAATTTATGGGCTTAAACAAGCTCCCTGGGCTTGGTTTGATCGTTTGAGTACCTTTTTGGTTCATTATGGCTTCACCATTAGTCGTGTTGATCCGTCCTTGTTTATGTTCCATCGCCCGAAGTATGTGATATATTTACTGGTATATGCGGATGATCTCATCCTTGTGGGCAGTGATTCCACCTTTATGAACCGGTTCATAACTCGCCTCCATCGTGAATTTGCAATCAAAGATTTGGGTCGTTTAAATTATTTCTTGGGATTGGAGGTTTCTTACACCACTGATGGGCTCTTTCTTAATCAATCGAAATATGCTCGTGAGGTTTTGGAACGTGCTAAAATGTTAGATGCAAAGCCTGTTTCTAACCCACTTTCCACAGGTGTTGTTCTTGTTTCCACAGGTTTACCATATGAAGATCCTACGCTTTATCGTTCGCTTGTTGGTGCTTTGCAATACCTCACGATCACTCACCCGGATCTCTCTTATGCAGTTAACCAAGTTAGTCAGTTCCTTCATCAGCCCACGGTTGAACATTTTCAAGAAGTCAAACGCATTCTGCGGTATTTGAAAGGGACGATGACTTTTGGATTGACGTTTTCCAAACCCAGTCGTCCATCTCTAGTTGGTTTTTCGGATGCTGACTGGGCTCGTTGTGTGGAATCACGACGTTCGACCTATGGTTATTCGATTTATTTGGGTGGAAATTTGGTGTCTTGGAGTGCGAAGAAGCAACCCACTGTTGCTCGCTCTAGTTGTGAATATGAATATCGTGCTATGGCTCATACGGCTGCTGAATTGATTTGGATTGGTCATCTTCTTGGCGAACTCAACCTATTTTCTAAGGTTCGTCCCACTCTGTTATGTGACAATCAAAGTGCTCTGTTTTTGACTCAAAATTCGGTGTCCCACAAACGTATCAAACACTTGGAGCTTGATTATCATTTCTTACGGGAACTGGTTATTGCTGGGAAGCTTCACACTCGTTTTATTCCATCCAAGCTTCAAGTCGCGGACATATTTACTAAAAGCTTGCCACGGCCACTCTTTGAACATTTTCGTGCGTTACTTCGTTTGGGTCCGCCGCCGTCTCGCTTGCGGGGGGATATTAGAGTGATGTAATTACATTATAGTTGAGGGGTCTTGTTGTATTTATTTGTCTTATATATTCTTGTAACTCTGACATTGTAATCAGAAGATATAGAGCCTCTACACATGTGATCCATATTCCATTAAATTTGAAGTCATAATGAATGAAAGGTTCTAATGTGTTCATTGGAAACAAAAAAGAGAAAAAGTGTAAAATAAACTAAGAATATAACCTTAGGGAAAAAAAAAAGTCAAACGGGATGTGACATAGAAAATTCTAAGATACAGTATGAAATGCGACCCTAATGTGTATTCGGTGTCTTTGGCTAAGTTAACCATCCTAACCCATTATATCTTGTGTTGTAGCTGATGCGATCGGGATGACCGAGCTTGGACAGTCCAAGTATCAAGGTCAATCCCCGGCGCCATTACTTCAACATGCGTCATTCAGGGCTTCAACTCTAACTGCCTGCAGCCGATCACATCTACTTAAACTTTTAAAAATCCATTTGGGATGTGCTCCGTAAAAGAGATTGGGTCATAAAAAAGGCACTGTGTCACCATAGATTTCCTTGGAACACATCCAACACCAAACGATCTAAAAAGGAAGTGTCACTTGTCTCTTTCAGTGAGGATTAAGGGGAATTTTAGGGGTATAAGATGAGACCAAATATTAATCACTCCCTCTCTATATGATAATTTAAAGAAAACAATGTCATTTTCAGGAATGGGCTAGTTAATTGAGGTTATTGATCTGGGTGATAGACATGAGACAAGATCAAGTATTAACAATGACTTAACTAGAACAACTCAACTCATCTACGTTTAACCGCAATAAATCAATGATCTTGCAATGAAGTGATTGTATTATAAAAGCAAGGCTCAAAGTTTTTAAAGAACAACGTATGCTTGAGGATTGGATCCAAACAAAATGAAAGGGAATTAGAGGTAGTCCTAGAATGAAGCTAAACTATTTGATGAGGCGTAGACATTATTCAAAAAGAATAAACAAGGATCATCGCGTCATATTTGCCTTGGATCTGCGGATCCTAAAACCATAGATTATGTTTAAACTATTTTTGTTGTTTTCATCTCGGTTGATCACGCATAACAGTACTTACTGGTTACTATATAAATATTTAGTTAACTGAATGCAACATCTGGTACTGGTTTCCTTAATCATACATGCTTTATCGATGGCTATTACATACAAGTGGCTGTTTGTTTGTAGCACCATTAGTGTTTTGGTGCAACATACACACAGCTGCCTGTAATCTACAAGGATTTGAGAGTGAATTAACCTCATTTCTGAGAGTTAGATGTGTACAAGAGCTCAAGAGCTTCACCCGAATGCAAATTTGTCGACATCCTCAACTTCCTGTACTCTTCATATGTGGTAGGAACATACACACAAGGATGGTCATATCTACAAGGATTTGAGAGTGAATTAACCTCATTTCTGAGAGTTAGATGTGTACAAGAGCTCAAGAGCTTCACCCGAATGCAAATTTGTCGACATCCTCAACTTCCTGTACTCTTCATATGTGGTAGGAACATACACACAAGGATGGTCATGTAATCTACAAGCGAATATTAATTTTATGTATTTATTTATCACTCCCTGTAATCTACAAGGATTTGAGAGTGAATTAACCTCATTTCTGAGAGTTAGATGTGTACAAGAGCTCAAGAGCTTCACCCGAATGCAAATTTGTCGACATCCTCAACTTCCTGTACTCTTCATACGTGGTAGGAACATACACACAAGGATGGTCATTGTCTACAAGGATTTGAGAGTGAATTAACCTCATTTCTGAGAGTTAGATGTGTACAAGAGCTCAAGAGCTTCACCCGCATGCAAATTTGTCGACATCCTCAACTTCCTGTACTCTTCATATGTGGTTGGACCATACACACAAGGATGGTAATCTACAAGGATTTGAGAGTGAATTAACCTCATTTCTGAGAGTTAGATGTGTACAAGAGCTCAAGAGCTTCACCCGAATGCAAATTTGTCGACATCCTCAACTTCCTGTACTCTTCATATGTGGTAGGAACATACACACAGATGGTATGTAATCTACAAGCGAATATTAATTTTATGTATTTATTTATCACTCCCTGTAATCTACAAGGATTTGAGAGTGAATTAACCTCATTTCTGAGAGTTAGATGTGTACAAGAGCTCAAGAGCTTCACCCGCATGCAAATTTGTCGACATCCTCAACTTCCTGTACTCTTCATATGTGGTTGGACCATACACACAAGGATGGTAATCTACAAGGATTTGAGAGTGAATTAACCTCATTTCTGAGAGTTAGATGTGTACAAGAGCTCAAGAGCTTCACCCGAATGCAAATTTGTCGACATCCTCAACTTCCTGTACTCTTCATATGTGGTTTGGAACATACACACAGCTGCCTGTATGTAATCTACAAGCGAATATTAATTTTATGTATTTATTTATCACTCCCTGTAATCTACAAGCGAATATTAATTTTATGTATTTATTTATCACTCCCTGTAATCTACAAGCGAATATTAATTTTATGTATTTATTTATCACTCCCTGTAATCTACAAGCGAATATTAATTTTATGTATTTATTTATCACTCCCTGTAATCTACAAGGAATTTAATTTTTTCTATAATACATATACGTATATAACGCGGCATATAAATTAGGGTAAATTACACAAATGATACCTGAGGTTTGTTCGAAACTACACTGGTTATACCTATAATTTAAAAATTACGCGAGACATACCCATCGTTGTCAAAAACTTACACTGACCATACCTATCGCTGACAGTCGTCTATTTGGCCGTTAAGTCAAGTCACGTGCCGTGCATGTGAGTTATCAAAACCGTAATTTCGTGTAAACTTCAGGTATCATCCGTGTAATTTACCCTAATAATTTTTTTTAAAGATATTTATTATATTTCATTTATTAAAATGGGTAGATATTCTATATTAAAATTCACATATATATATTTATTTATTCTAAATTGACATGGCCATTTCTCAAATCCTAAATTTTCACTTTTCACTGCTAAACCTTGGGCTAATTTCTCTACAACCGCCACAAGTAACTCATGTGCTGCTTCAGCATAGCTTACAATTATCTCCCTGTTATACAAAGATAAACATATGGGGAAATGTCATTATAGAGCAGTAAAACTTGTAGAGATTGATAACTTTTTTCTATATATACATATACGTATACGCGGTAACGCGGCATATAAACTAGGGTAAATTACACAAATGATACCTGAGGTTTGTTCGAAACTACACTGGTTATACCTATAATTTAAAAATTACGCGAGACATACCCATCGTTGTCAAAAACTTACACTGACCATACCTATCGCTGACAGTCGTCTATTTGGCCGTTAAGTCAAGTCACGTGCCGTGCATGTGAGTTATCAAAACCGTAATTTCGTGTAAACTTCAGGTATCATCCGTGTAATTTACCCTAATAATTTTTTTTAAAGATATTTATTATATTTCATTTATTAAAATGGGTAGATATTCTATATTAAAATTCACATATATATATTTATTTATTTTAAAAACCTATTTCAAAATAAAAAAATAAAAAATAATAAAATAATAATTGAAGTAAAAATTATAGTGGTTTTCATGGTTCTAATCCTTGTTTAATTCACTATACACAATTGTAAGTCCCAACTCAATAGATGGTACTACCTGAAGACACCTCTATGTCGATGGTGGAGTTACTTTGCAATATAAGCACTGAACTGGAGACGACCAGTTACAGGAGTATATACCAAGTTCTAGATAGATTACTTATTTAAGTGACAATAAGTAAAGAACAATGCAATAATACAAAATACTTGTAAAGTAAATTGGTGAGACAATGTGTAATTTTCAAGTGTAATTTATTTATTAACTTTAAATAAATTACAAGGTTGTTGCGGAACCAAGATAATACAAGTATGTAAATATCCTAACAACCTATGAACTACAATTGATCTACACTTGGAATTTCTCTAAACAATCGAAACACTTAAAGTTGTGAAATGTTCCTTTTTACGATTGAGAGAATATTGCACAAGTTCACCAAGAATATTGCAGGTTTGCAAAGTGTGTGACTTCTCAAAAAGTGTTATTCTTGGTTGTGCAATGACTTGTATTTATAGGCAAAGTTAACATTGGGATGTTAACTTTGGCCGTACAAATATGGTTGAGAACATTTAAGGAATAGCATTTAATTCCTTAAAATGATGTGTAAAGTTGCAGTATAAAGCAACTTTATTCAACCAGCTTTATGTACCTTTTGTATTTAAATAATAAGATAAATCTTATTATCCGGGTAAAAGCACATAAAGCATAAAAGTTAATTCCTCGTAATCAGTGTAAAGCTTTGTAAGAGCTTTCCACTGACGGTCTCTAGTTTGTAACTGACTAGAATGTCAACTGGGCTTCGCTGCCATTGTCATTCTCTATCTTCCACTTGTTGTCTTCGACCCCAACTGGAAGGATTCTTCAACTGGTCAGTTCTCAACTGGAGGAAGTCTTCAGTTGCGTTAACTGTACGATGCAACTGGACTTCAATATATTTTTGGACAAATCTTCTTGGTCTCCAGGTGCAACTGGAGACTGACCAGTTTCACTGAAACTGGTCCTAACAACATATAACAAAATAATAATAATATATATTATTATAAATGCATTCTTGTATCAACCATTTTTCTTGATATAATTTTCATTGAAAAAAAGAAAACTATTTTCTCATAATAAATTTCATATCTATCCAACTTAATAACTCAAGTATAAATAAAACTTTAAATTGTTAATAATTATTTTTAGGGTGAATTACAAGAATAATACCTGAAGTATGCACGAAATTACGGTTTTGATATCTCACATGCACGGCACGTGACTTGAATTAACGGCCAAATAGACGACCGTCAGCGATAGGTATGGTCAATGTAAGTTTTTGACAACGATGGGTATGTCTCGCGTAATTTTTAAATTGTAGGTATGACCAGTGTAGTTTCGAACAAATCTCAGGTATCATTTGTGTAATTTACCCTATAAACTAAAATCAAGCATATACATAAGTATTCACAAAAAAATCACTATTCACTACCAATTCCCCTTTCTTAGATCACTACCATCACGTATTGTAAAACTCGACCGAGAATTCGGACTCAGACTCGGAATCGGCTCCAACACGAGTCGGGTCGGCTGAATCGGACTAAAACTCAGTCAACTCAAGATTCGGGTCAACTTTGGTCAAAATCGTCTGACTCGGTCAAAACTCGGCTACCATACAATGACACAAAGTCAACATAGTTGGGAGTCCGGAGTATTTATATATGATATTAAAAAGAAATTATAAAAAAATACAGTTATACAGATATAGTGTGATATAAACCTTTGATGAGTTGAAGCATCCAACTAGGAGCAAAAAGTCTCCACGTCAGCACGACACGACATGTCATACATAAAAAAAAAAAAAAAAAAAAAAAAAAAAAAAAAAAAAAAAAAAAAAAAAAAAAAAAAAAAAAAAAAAAAAAAAAAAAAAAAAAAAAAAAAAAAAAAAAAAAAAAAAAAAAAAAAAAAAAAAAAAAAAAAAAAAAAAAAAAAAAAAAAAAAAAAAAAAAAAAAAAAAAAAAAAAAAAAAAAAAAAAAAAAAAAAAAAAAAAAAAAAAAAAAAAAAAAAAAAAAAAAAAAAAAAAAAAAAAAAAAAAAAAAAAAAAAAAAAAAAAAAAAAAAAAAAAAAAAAAAAAAAAAAAAAAAAAAAAAAAAAAAAAAAAAAAAAAAAAAAAAAAAAAAAAAAAAAAAAAAAAAAAAAAAAAAAAAAAAAAAAAAAAAAAAAAAAAAAAAAAAAAAAAAAAAAAAAAAAAAAAAAAAAAAAAAAAAAAAAAAAAAAAAAAAAAAAAAAAAAAAAAAAAAAAAAAAAAAAAAAAAAAAAAAAAAAAAAAAAAAAAAAAAAAAAAAAAAAAAAAAAAAAAAAAAAAAAAAAAAAAAAAAAAAAAAAAAAAAAAAAAAAAAAAAAAAAAAAAAAAAAAAAAAAAAAAAAAAAAAAAAAAAAAAAAAAAAAAAAAAAAAAAAAAAAAAAAAAAAAAAAAAAAAAAAAAAAAAAAAAAAAAAAAAAAAAAAAAAAAAAAAAAAAAAAAAAAAAAAAAAAAAAAAAAAAAAAAAAAAAAAAAAAAAAAAAAAAAAAAAAAAAAAAAAAAAAAAAAAAAAAAAAAAAAAAAAAAAAAAAAAAAAAAAAAAAAAAAAAAAAAAAAAAAAAAAAAAAAAAAAAAAAAAAAAAAAAAAAAAAAAAAAAAAAAAAAAAAAAAAAAAAAAAAAAAAAAAAAAAAAAAAAAAAAAAAAAAAAAAAAAAAAAAAAAAAAAAAAAAAAAAAAAAAAAAAAAAAAAAAAAAAAAAAAAAAAAAAAAAAAAAAAAAAAAAAAAAAAAAAAAAAAAAAAAAAAAAAAAAAAAAAAAAAAAAAAAAAAAAAAAAAAAAAAAAAAAAAAAAAAAAAAAAAAAAAAAAAAAAAAAAAAAAAAAAAAAAAAAAAAAAAAAAAAAAAAAAAAAAAAAAAAAAAAAAAAAAAAAAAAAAAAAAAAAAAAAAAAAAAAAAAAAAAAAAAAAAAAAAAAAAAAAAAAAAAAAAAAAAAAAAAAAAAAAAAAAAAAAAAAAAAAAAAAAAAAAAAAAAAAAAAAAAAAAAAAAAAAAAAAAAAAAAAAAAAAAAAAAAAAAAAAAAAAAAAAAAAAAAAAAAAAAAAAAAAAAAAAAAAAAAAAAAAAAAAAAAAAAAAAAAAAAAAAAAAAAAAAAAAAAAAAAAAAAAAAAAAAAAAAAAAAAAAAAAAAAAAAAAAAAAAAAAAAAAAAAAAAAAAAAAAAAAAAAAAAAAAAAAAAAAAAAAAAAAAAAAAAAAAAAAAAAAAAAAAAAAAAAAAAAAAAAAAAAAAAAAAAAAAAAAAAAAAAAAAAAAAAAAAAAAAAAAAAAAAAAAAAAAAAAAAAAAAAAAAAAAAAAAAAAAAAAAAAAAAAAAAAAAAAAAAAAAAAAAAAAAAAAAAAAAAAAAAAAAAAAAAAAAAAAAAAAAAAAAAAAAAAAAAAAAAAAAAAAAAAAAAAAAAAAAAAAAAAAAAAAAAAAAAAAAAAAAAAAAAAAAAAAAAAAAAAAAAAAAAAAAAAAAAAAAAAAAAAAAAAAAAAAAAAAAAAAAAAAAAAAAAAAAAAAAAAAAAAAAAAAAAAAAAAAAAAAAAAAAAAAAAAAAAAAAAAAAAAAAAAAAAAAAAAAAAAAAAAAAAAAAAAAAAAAAAAAAAAAAAAAAAAAAAAAAAAAAAAAAAAAAAAAAAAAAAAAAAAAAAAAAAAAAAAAAAAAAAAAAAAAAAAAAAAAAAAAAAAAAAAAAAAAAAAAAAAAAAAACCGTTAAAAAAAAAAAGCATCTTGAAAATTGATAGCGTATCACCCTCCGGCACCTACGCTCCCAAATCCTACCTCACACACTACGGACCATCCAGCCAGGTCGGTAGTCAAATTAATAAAAAATTAATAGTCAAATTAATGTATCATGTATGTTTTTAAAACTATATAGTTTAAAATACATATCAATACTCGCAACAGTATATAGTCTGATAGAAAGTTTCAAGCTTAAATGTATGTTACAAATGGGTCGTAAAAACGTCTATTTTCTTATAATGTTGTTCGTTTTTAGATCCATAACTTGATATATTGATAGGTTTAAATGTTTAATGAGTGTTGTGTATAAATTGTTGTTGTTTACTTCTTGGTTTCATTTCACGAGTTTCATAGTTTTTGTGAAAGTTTGAAAATTTGTTATTTTCCTTCTAAGAGTTTAAAAGTTTTGGTAAACATTTTATACCGGTTATATATAACTAGTCTTCAGGCTCGTCCGATGGACGGATAGTTTCAAAATATATATATCAAAGGTAAATATCAAAATAATAAATAACAAAACAGGTGAAAATAACAAAACATGAACAAAACAAATTTAAAAGAATAAACCCTTTTGTAGTAGAAAAAGAAGTCATAATCAAACTACAATTGATAACAAACTAAATTAAAAGAGATGAAAAATAACAATAACATAACAATTCAATATCAAATAATAAACAAACACGAACAAAATACCAAAAATAAAATTAAAGTGATATAAAAAAACCGTATGTTTCTTTTGTTGAGAAATTTACTTAACTTGATTTGTTTATTAAAGATAGAAAGAAGAAAATAATATGAATGAGAATGATTAATAAAAATTTAGGTTGTATATATAATAATTTATTGAGAGAGTTTTAAGGATATTATATATATCTTTAAAATTTAAAAAGATTTGTTTTGATAGAAAAAGATTTATGATAGAGTTTTAAATATAATAATCTATTTAATAAGCAAATAAAACATAAAAAAAATATAAAAAAAGAGAGAGCTCTAGAATAATTAGGAGAGAGTTTTAGGCCTAAAAAGATTTAGTCTTAGTGGGTCGTTGGCTCCACTTGTTATCTCCTTCTACGACATGCTGTTGTCGTCGCCATATTCCATATGTCACTTAGTCATCTCTGCCTCGCTGCGGGTCAGCACCTCCGAAAGAAACGGAGGACTTCATTCAGTGACCCCGCGATCGCCCTCTAAACGATCAAAATAAGGTAAAGCTTGAAGATAAGTTTTGTACTCTATTAATTTCTCAGTCCCTCTAGTCGGGTGGGCGCCGGCCGGTCTTTCGACCAGATCCCCCTAAAAACCGTACGTGCGGGTCTCCCCGCATGCGGCTCACGCCATTCGAGGTGGCCCAGCCCAGCATTCATTCTAAAATCCTGTAGTGAAATTGAGACTGCTCGACTTCGGAAGCAAATTCGCGTGTAGGCAGCGCTGTCTGTCGTACCGTTGACTCTATATATTCATTGAATTTGCTTGATTCCATTTTTTATATAGGCTCGCTCCCTCTTTTTCCAAGAATTCATGCACTTCCCTTTACTCCATAGGGCCTTCTTTAATAGGTTCATAGTCCAAAGCCTTCCATTTCCGTCAAATGACCCGGCCTCCCCTGGCTCTTCCACCGTCCGGGCTCCCTTTCCTCCCTATGCTCCCCCGGCGCAGGCCTACCACGCTTCGCGCCTGCGGCGTTTTCGCCAGACGGTCTTTGCCAGTAGTGCCATCCTCCCCGCTGGCTGTATGGGCGGGTTGTCCCTCGCTGCTGCGTTCTGTTAGGCTATGGATTACAGGAACAAATGTAGTTGAATGGAACAGCAGGCGGGTTACACGTTCCACTGTGCCGAGATTTGAGGTGCAGGTGGTGATGATCACCCCGGGGTATGCGCTAGCGCCCTTGACAGGCACTCCAGAACCCGCCAACGCTCGTGAAAACCCGGGTCGGTCGGTCCTCCATTCATCCGACCGGAGGTGTGGATAACGAGGCCACCTTCACAACCTTCTCCCTTCTGTCCTTATGTTGTAGTAAGGTAGGGCGGTTCGCTTGAGTTGCTCAACCGCCCCTTAGCCCGGTGCTCATGACGCGCTACGGAACCTCCACCGTGCCGGGGGACCAAGCAGGGCATAGCTAGCGGCATAGGAGCCGACTCGGCATCAGCGGCTTCGTGCCGCACTGGAGTAATCCAATATGTGGTTCCGCACGTTCCACCACTTCTCCGTTCATTTCCAATACTAATCGTAAAACACCATGAGCAGCAGGATGTTGAGGTCCGAAATTCAAAGTGAAATTTTTTATTTGCCCGTTCCTAGTCGTCATGGGAAAGAAAGGCAGAAAGAAGAAAGAAATTATTCCCTTTTTTCTTGTCCAATACCACCAGTACCTGAAATGCATCTCCTTCGCCCGCGCGAGAGACTTCTATGCCAGCCGGGAATAACGGCTCTGTTATGAAATCAAGCGGCAGACAGACTCATTTGGTCGGTATTCCCTAATAACTGGTTTTAGGAGATTAGGGTCCCCCTTATATTCTCTACCCATCTGCGGGGGGTTTTCGTATCCGTCTCCGCGGAGATCTCCAGATCGTAAGACATTATCGCCTTCGCGGCACTGGACTATATTTCCGTCATTTCCGGAAAGTGCACGGACAGCCGCCCTTTCCCCTTTTCACAATGTTCGTGCAGTTGCTCACGAATTCAAGTTTGAATGCCCCTTCGAAGTCCCGCACGCTATTTTTGATCGGGAGCGGGGTGGGCAACTTCAGTCGGTGCTGGCGCCTGCGGCAGCGCCTCTGGAGCCGCCCCCCGTTCTGTAGCCAGCGGGTTCTGAATGACCTCCCTCTCACGGTTAAAAAAGTGGTTAACCATCTCGATGAAATCCATATCGTCCATCCGAATTGTCTCCATTACAGCCAACTCCCCTGTCTTTTTCCCTATCGAAAAACTAGCCCGACTCTCCGTCTCCATTTTTTCTAGAAATGCTAACCAAGTGACACACTGGGGCCATGGGTCATGAAAGAGGTTGGCCCCCATCCTCCTTAACTATGTATGGCCAATGAACTCCTCGCTTTAGTCCGTTCGTTTTTTTCCTTATTTGGGCTCGGGTCGATAGTCGACGTGGTAGTAATGTCCCGGAGCCCGGCTACCGACCCGAGGCGCCGATCGGGAAAGTCATAAAGGGACGTTGAACGCAATTCGTCAAGGGCGTTACCACAAGAGGCTTGGCAATTCAAGTGAAAGTTTCTTAGACTAGTCCCAGCGGGGAAACTTACTTCCGAGAGAGCTGCTTTCGCCTCGGTATTCCCTAATAACTGGTTTTAGGAGATTAGGGTCCCCCTTATATTCTCTACCCATCTGCGGGGGGTTTTCGTATCCGTCTCCGCGGAGATCTCCAGATCGTAAGACATTATCGCCTTCGCGGCACTGGACTATATTTCCGTCATTTCCGGAAAGTGCACGGACAGCCGCCCTTTCCCCTTTTCACAATGTTCGTGCAGTTGCTCACGAATTCAAGTTTGAATGCCCCTTCGAAGTCCCGCACGCTATTTTTGATCGGGAGCGGGGTGGGCAACTTCAGTCGGTGCTGGCGCCTGCGGCAGCGCCTCTGGAGCCGCCCCCCGTTCTGTAGCCAGCGGGTTCTGAATGACCTCCCTCTCACGGTTAAAAAAGTGGTTAACCATCTCGATGAAATCCATATCGTCCATCCGAATTGTCTCCATTACAGCCAACTCCCCTGTCTTTTTCCCTATCGAAAAACTAGCCCGACTCTCCGTCTCCATTTTTTCTAGAAATGCTAACCAAGTGACACACTGGGGCCATGGGTCATGAAAGAGGTTGGCCCCCATCCTCCTTAACTATGTATGGCCAATGAACTCCTCGCTTTAGTCCGTTCGTTTTTTTCCTTATTTGGGCTCGGGTCGATAGTCGACGTGGTAGTAATGTCCCGGAGCCCGGCTACCGACCCGAGGCGCCGATCGGGAAAGTCATAAAGGGACGTTGAACGCAATTCGTCAAGGGCGTTACCACAAGAGGCTTGGCAATTCAAGTGAAAGTTTCTTAGACTAGTCCCAGCGGGGAAACTTACTTCCGAGAGAGGCTTTCGCCTCGAATCCAAACGATTTCTCGTCTTTTCTTAAGAGATTTCTAGTTAGGACTTGATCGAGGGATCAATTTTATCCGGAACATAAAGTAACAAGACCAGAACCCCGTGTGGACTATGAACCAACAAAAAAAGAGCGTCAGCTCCAAAAAAAGGATTGTTTGCATTACTAAAATGTACAAATTTTTTACTCTGAGATCTATTCCAACATTTCCAGAAGAAACCATTAAGCTTTGGTTGAAAGATGCAACGTACATAAAAGATTATCTCTTCAGATTCGTTAATATGTGGATTCCGTTTCCGAATCTTCCGATCTGTTTTTTTCAAGACTACTACTATTGCTAACGTAGTAGGCAAAGTGCTATTAATCGGATGGTCCGACCCCCATCTCGACCCGGTGTCGCAAGGGTATGCGTTGAGGTGGATCTTCTCAAGAAAAAGCCTAACCTAATAGGGTCTTGGTTAGGCATGGGAAAAACGAAGGAAGATGGCATAAAATCGTCTATGAGAAAGACCCCACGGAACGATATTGCACGTCTTGTTCCAAACAAGGTTATTAAAAGTAAAACTTAAAACTTCGTTCGAAAAAGTCAAGTACAACTGGTGCAGCCAACAAAGAGAAGTCCAACCAGCAGCCGTCAGCTCCTAACTCTAATGCCTATAGGAAAAAATCTTCACAAGGTCAAGGAGGAAAAGCTCCCCCACGTCAAGTCTACAGGCCAACGGGCAAGACCATCCAATCATCTTTTGAGAATACATATAATCTTCCAAAAAAGACTGCGGACAATCAGACGGAGCATAATATTTTTCTTTTAATAAATAAGAAAAAGACTTCTCAGCACATACAGATTTCTGCCGATCCTTCAACCAGTACTGCGGCACGCACACGCAGGAAAGGCGGTCTTTCGGTTCATTGTCTGGTCTTTCGCTTGTAGGTACATCGGCTTGTTGGTGCTTGGAATAATAACCTGCGCTCAATTGGTTAAGTTCTTTCGTTAGGTTCATGAGGAGTTAGAGGCGGACATGTTCCCATGCAGTATGTAAATCACAAATAAGCTGTTGGGGCTCTTTGAATAAAAGCTGTTGCTCTTGTTGGTATACAGGCCGGCTAATAGAATAGTATGGGAAATCTGGAAAAGAGGAGTAGACAATCTGGGATGTACAGGCCCGGCCCGACGCTGCTAATGTATCATGACCAAATATTTACTGAAATATATTGCACTTTTCTTTACTTTATGCAAAAAGACAGTAAATTGAAATTTACTGTGAAAGTCATCATTCATGATTTCGTGAAACATATGCAACGTTGGATTTGGAGTTATAAAAAGAATAGTTATAGTTAATTTTTGAAACCTGAACATATCTATTGGGGGGTTAGAAACTAGTAAAAATTTTATATTCAATGAGGAATAGGACAGAATAAATTTAAAAATACAAGAATAATTGCATCCATGAATACCATATATGGATTTCATAACCAAGATATACACATCAATTTACTATACAACGTAACCACTGTAACTGAGCCAGACCAATTCTAACCACTGCACCATCAACAAAAATTGTATGGGTCCAAGTCATAAGAACAACTTATTTCCGATCACAAATCATGGTGGACGGGTGGTCACGGGACTAAATGATACATGGTTAGTAAGGGAATTAACGAATCACTCCCCATCTTTTACCTTTTTTCTGTCAGTAAAATTAGTAGCAAACCCAATAAAAGATAGCAAACTCTACATGGAATGTCGGTTATCATTTTTATCTTTTGGGGGACGCTCTTCTTGGATCTCCACTAGCTCTTCATCATCACCTCTTTTTCCTGCCTGCTCCTTCCAATATGCCAACAACTTCCTTAGCCTAGCAACTTCCTTTGATGAAACATTCTTGCTAGGATCATTGACGATGGAGCGCACCCTTGATGCATATCTGGACAATATATATGAATTATTTAAATAATATTTTTTAAATAGACATTGTGAAGTAGACTATCAACGAAAAACTAAACATGCTAAGCAAAACTTACGTAAGTGAGTTGTAAGTTTCCTCCAAATTGGATTCAGCAGGAGATATGTTCACAAACATCAACGTTTTGGCATTACCCCCAAGCGAGTCGCTCATCAACATTGTGAGTTTGTGGTTTCTATAAGGTATGTGCTGATTTCCAGAAGATAGAGCACTGATAACATCACCAAGTGCAGATAGTGATTTATTAATGCTTTGAGCTTCCTTTAGTTGATTACCCGCAGAACCCGACTTTTTCACTCTTTCGGACCCAGCAAGATCAACAAAACTTAGCTGCACAGATTAAATAAAATCAGAACACGCCAATTAAAATGCATCTTAAATCAAGATGACGGATTATACCTTTCCCCGGGCAATTGATTGAGTTTGGAGATTTGTACTCTCAATGATAATTGACAGGATAAGATGGGACCTTGAACTTGCTTCATTCATAAGAGTCTCAGTTGTGTGTCGCTGATCTGTGCCTCTTTGAATGATATGTCTCAGATCATCATATGTGGATATCGGTACAATAGTTGCATTTTCTACCGTCACCATTCCCTACACAAACCAACTTTCCAGTCAGCTCTAAAATAGAGGCTTTAAAAAAAACTTCTTTAACGGACAAAAGATAAATATACTCAGAGTCAACAACATCACTTAAAGATTAAACTCACCTTTGAGTCTTTTTTTATTTCTAATTTCGACCGCTTTGCTTGCCTTGGAATTAAAAGATCGACTAAAGTATCTTGATATAACTCCAACATGTATGCCTACATAAAATATATTAAAGGAATCAATTTTGCCCTAATAAAATTTACACCGGTTAAAATCATAGACTTATCTCTAACGGATAAAATCAGATGAACCACCAAACATCACCCTCAAAAATATTTTAATCTAATTTATTACAATAAAATAAGATTATGATTAAATTTATAGGTATTCCTAATGATATTTGACACTTTGGTCATGTACAAATAAATCTCAAAAGTTTTTAAAATGAAATGTAGCATGCCAACCCAATGAAACCTGGCCAACCCAATGAAACCTGTTTCAAACTGTACCGAATAAATTAGGCATTTTTATCCACCAATTTGGTCACCTCTAATTATGCACATATGTTGATAAGGGATGAACAATTATTACCTTCAAGGAGAAATTGAATTTGTTACGATCCCTTTTCAGAACTTTGAATAACTCTGAAGTGGCAAGTGGGGTAAGTCCTGGGTTGTTGTCAGACCCATATATTGTAAACGTCTTCCCAGAACCAGTCTGACCATATGCAAATATACAGACATTATACCCATCCACAGCTGACTGCACCAAATACTACATCACGCACATTTTTTAAAAGAAGTTAGATATAACATGTTAAAAGAGGGAAAATAAGAAACAGAATAGATATAACTCGGCATCTTCCTTCAAACTTACCCTTGTATCATTGAATACGTCTTCTTGAGTGGCATTGCCATCAAATACACGATCATAGCAGTGTTGTTTAACCTTATCATCCCTTCCTAGATGTTGAACTGTAAACTCATCTACACTGGTAAGAACGTTCCTTTCTTTATCGGAAATCTCCTTTGGTGTGAGAGGCCTTAGCCGACAGTACACCCTGATCTTGCCTTTCATATCTGCAAATACAGGAATACACATTAGTGGACAGAAATTACTAGCAAAAATAAACCAGAAATCAACATGAGTTAAATTGATTCAGTTAACATATATCTCAACACTTCCAAGTCAGATATTGAACCATTAGTACCTTCAATGATATTAAAGTATCGTTTTCTCAAAACGAGCTCCTCCTTATAAAGAGCCTGAAATTCAGCCAGTTGTGCTGCTTGCATCTTCAATATTGAAGCGGTTTGCTCATTTTTCCTATCAATATCCTGGCAAAAAAAAGAAATAAATGCAATATTAGTAATTTAGTTACAACTATATTAAGCTTAGACAAGAGATTAAAATAATAACTACCTCCTTCATTTCTCTAAGATCCTCCAGTTCTTTAAGATTTACATGTAATGTTGATAACTCATTACTTTTTATTGCTAAACTAGACTCTGCAGCAGCCAACTTTCGTGTGAGATCTTCTACCTTCTTCTCGAGTTCTGAAATTTGAGGCTTTGTCATCTTTCGTTCTTGTTCCATCTCTTTCTCAAGTAAGCGTATCTAAATTCTCAGTATAACAGCTTACTATAAGCAAAATATTAAAAATATACATATCTACTAATATACGAGTATAAAGCATTTGAAAGTGGTCTTAAAACTTAAATTCATAAGAACATAAAAATGACTTATTTACCCCTCTATTTAATCATTTCCAAATTATTTCAACTAAAAAGTCAAATTTAAAACAGCCTAATATATATTATACATAATCATTTTGATATTAACATATTTCACCAACGAATACCAACCACCATATTTCTTTACCCGTGCATTAAAAATTTTAAAGTCAACGGTCGTCACCCTTGCCCACGTATCATGAGAAACGTTTTTAAATTTGATTTAATGCTATATTTAAATTTTTTTGATAATCATTAACCGTCCTGCACATTGCGGGGTACGATCCTAGATAATAATTAAACACAAACGAGGTTAAATCATCACCTCGTCAACTTTTTTCTTCTCAAGCCTTGAGATTCTTTCTTCCAACAACATTTTCTCATTAAACAACTTCTTCTTAGCTTCTTCAGCAGAATGCAACTCTAAGCTACGAGTTCTTAATTCATCTTGGATCTTTTGCAAAACCTATAAGCAATATGATAATGTGAATGATTTAAACGTAATAACATTATTTAAAATAGAACTTAAAAATATTGTTCACATACCTGATTAGTTGCCTCAACTAATTCCTTTTTGGTATTATTTTCCAACTCTCCCTTGCTAATTTGTGAAAGCCTTGCCTCCATGTTACGCTTCTCGATCAATGTAGCCTACAAATTAAAATTAAAATATTTCAAAATACATCTACACTTAAAAGAGGTAGCTTTAAGTACATTCGATGTTACCTGAAGAGCGGATTCTTTCTCTTCACATAACTTTCTAAGTTCATTATGTTCAGATGATAATTCTTCCAGGTTTTGCTTTTCTGTTCTCACGATGTCCCTTAACGTCTCCACTTCTTCCTGCATACTCATTTCTTTTCTCTCTTTCTCATGTAGTTCTTCTGACAACTGTATTAGCATAGTGTAACAGGAAGAAATTACAGGAAATCAGAAATAAATTACAGGATATCAGGTTTCAGACACAATAAAAAATCACCGTTTCATATTTTGGCTGAAGCATTTCATTGATAATATGAGAATCTATGAAACTCACATCGGCTACTATAAATAACACCTTACATACACTAGGAACACGTCAACCAAGCTTAATAAAGAAATATCTAGAATCGGGCAAAATCAAACTATTGAACACAAAATAACCCAAAAGTGTATTTTAATAACCCAAAAGTGTATTTATAATGTACCTAACCTCCTAAGTGGCTAAATCATCTTATTTGAAAACTAGATTATTATTGGTAACTATATCTTTTTAGGTAAAAGGTTTTACCCTAGTTAGCTTTTATATGTACCAAACATTAAAAGTGCAGGCAACCTGGCTGCCCGGACGACTTAACAGCCCTACGCACCATAAGAACGTCAATTTTGTAACTATATCTGAAACAAGTTCTTTTATAAAAATAACTTTAGGTAGTTTTTGGTTGACCCGGCTCAGCCCATTTAGACCCATCAATCAACCCACCCAAAAGGCCAAAACGCCCAGTCAAATCTTAAATTAAGGAACCTAACTCCTTACTTGTTTAACAGTTTTCTGGGATTCTTCAAGAGATTTTGACAAATCTTGTGCACGTTTCTCATTGAAATCAACATTGGGAGGCTTCGAAGTGGTTGGAATATCACCATTAACAACAGCTGTAGTGGTAGCAGCGGATCGTGCTTTAGAGTACCGACGCAACATAACATCATTTATATGTGTTTGAAGGGCAACGCATATTTCTTCACCCTGTGTGGAGAAAAAAAATGTAGTCAAATTAGAAGGGATGATATGAAATAATATAAAATAATATACGTAGACTGATGTTCAAACCTGCTTAGTTATAAATCTAAAATTGTGCAAGACACCTGCAACTCTCATCTTAAAAAACACAGCAGTATTGCTGCTACCAAATTGCATTATATCTCTTAGCTCGGCAGAATGCAAATATTCTTTGGGAACTGGACGAAAGAAGTGAACCTATGACGAAACAATAAAAAATGCATAGATGGGGTTTAGAAAATTCAATTGTTACATATATATATATATACCTATTCATACATACACAAGCACAACAAAGACTATATATATATATATATATATATATATATATTATATATATATATATACCTATTCATACATACACAAGCACAACAAAGACTCACCCCACGTTTGTTAATGCCCAATATGATTCTTCCGGGTAGAAGCCCTATGGGGTCATCAATCTTGCGGACACTGAAGAATACTGAATATCCATATGGAAGCATCCTTAAAATTCTTAAAAATTGATGTCTTGCATCTTCTTTTGTTAAATTTTCCTACAAAGCAGTATAAGTTTTAATCAGTATCAAGGAGTAGTTCCTAGATAACTATTAAGAGCTACAAGTAAACGGTTAAGAAACACCCAAATGGAAGTCCAAGTAATAAAATAAAAGAAAAGGGTAAAGTTCGCATTTAAGCAACATCTAACCATCCTTGGCTTACCATTGAACGATATCGACCGAGTATATCCAATTCCCAGTCCTTCTTGGCACGAGTTATTGCAATCTGTCTAGGCAAAAATCTCTCCAAAAGTAAAGTCCAATCACTACACAAAAATTAAAATTTTGAAGTAAATATTTATTGATGGATAAACCAAAAGGAGAGTAATTGAAATATAGTCAATTGAATAAAATGAATAACAATCTTCCAAAGAGAGATGGATAACTAACGTGCAAGATTCGGGCTTGACAACAAATCCTATTTCAACCAAAATTTGTAATGCTGACAACTGTGCAGCATCATCCTTTCCAACCGGATAGTTTCCCAAAATATAATCATGTTGTAACTGCAAGATAACATATGAATGAAAAATCATTGTAAAAACATCATCATAGTCTCATGGACCAGATAAGAAGCGTCTATATGACAATTAAACGCATACTTGAACATATGACAGCTGAACAAACATTGGGTCTGCAATAGCTTCATCGGATTCTCGAAACAACTTCTTCTTAAAAGTCAACTTGCATTGACTGATTTCTCCTTTACTTCGATCCTTTGCTGACTTAAATTCTGCTAAGAGGTCTCCGATGTACTTATTGTCATCTAACCCAATATACTCCTCTGGTGAGAAAAAATTCATCACGTCAGATTAGCATATCTGAGTATATTTTACAGGAATGAAAGAAAATATAACTTTCAAGAAAACAGGACAAACTGGATAATTATGTTAGAGAGCAAATTGATACCATTTCCAGGTTCAGGTGATTTAGATGCAGTAACAACTTTACGGCACTCAAATAAACTAAAACTTGAATATGCTGATAATTTAATAATTCCAGCAAGCTCCTGAAGTAGAAATCGTCAAATGTTTATGATAATTCAAAACTTGAACAGATGAAAAAGGATAATGAAATATTGAAAGAAAAAAAGAAAAAAAACGGAAACTACCTCAACGGCATTAGCAACGGTTGTTGCCATGTCATATGCTATTTCTTCAAAAGTTTCATCCAAAAAAAAGACGATGGTGGTAAGCTTTTTCCCGATCAAAAGAGCTTCAATCTCTTCCCGACCAGGAATAGTATGACGTGGCCCAGCCTTCACTGAACATTTCAGTGCGTTTAGAGTGTTCATTGCGAAGACTTGCACATCGGGATCAGTATTCACATTGTGTGCAACGTCATGAATATACTCTGATAAATATCCACCTATATCTTTGCTTGGTGGCATGCATGATGCACACAAGTACATGAGCTCCCATGCTCTTATCAAATGTTGCCTATATATACGGACATTAACAAATTACAAATGAACAAAAGATCTTTATTCATGATATGTGATATAATTACCAAATGTTGCATACCTATCAGGACAGTTCCTTGTTTGTTTCGAAATTTGAGCAAATATCTCATCTCGAAGCTCAGAACGTTTCAACGCCTGTTTGTATATTTTCCCAACTAGCTCAATACGTTCTTCTAGTCCTACCTGATTCCCTTTCTCCGATGAATCCATACCCATGTATTTTAGAATGGTCTGGAACAACTTTACTGCCCTGCTTCCCAAATCACTGTTTATTTTCAGCAGGGAGGTCGGAATAGGATCCTGAGATAAGTAGATAATTAAAGAACTATTTAGTTTCCTACATCACATACTGCAACAAATCTTGAAAAGATAACGTTTTCATTACCTTTTGGAAACACAACATATCTTCAAATGTGAACTTATATCGATCTTGGGGACCAACTGATCTTTTCGAGAAAAAGCCACGTTTCCCAGCCGAATTTATCTGCTTTTGCATGGCCCTTAAAAATCCCTCTACCTAAATAAACCAAATGCAAATAAAAATCCATTCAATTACAAATCTTGAGTTTATCATCAATAAAGTTTTTATCTTTATTAATAAACAAATCTCCCAACCTGGAATTTATCAATCAAGGGTATAGCACCAGCAAGTTCAGCTGGAATTGAACTTGATAAGGTCATTGGTGTACTGAAAAAAACAACCGAAAAACATCAAATCAAGAATTCGACATTTGACCCATAAAAAACATGCATACAAAATTTCCTTAACTTTCAAGCAACAACCACAGCAAAATCAAATTAAGTCAAGAAAACTCACGGTGGGGCGAAATTCGACCCATCACTATCGTAATCATCTCCATTCGTAATCGAAGAATAGTGTGAAGGCGTTTCATGTCCATTGCTTGAGCTAAATGAGGATCTATTTGTCCTCACACTTTGAGACATAACTGATGGTATATCAGATGCCATTTCCTGTTCTCTCTTCTTTTTTCAAGACAACAATTTATAAATTTTTAAACTTTCATCAATTTCACACCAGCCTGCAAGTTTTGGAATTTTCAAAAAAATTAAATTAATTAAGCAACAAAAATCACAAAGTTTGAAACTTTATTGCAAATACAATAAAGATCTAAAAACCCCACAAAAATTTGATACATTAAAAGCTTGTTAAAAAGGGAAATAAAACATCAATGTATACTATATAGGTATAGATATAGTATGAAGTTCAGTTCAATAAAACAAGAAATGAACATATATAGCTAGCAATAATCATGAATAAGTTATATCTAAGCAAAGATCTACATATAACAAGATACAATAAACCTTTAAAAATATGAAATTTGTACAAAAATGTAGTTTGAGTGACAAAAATAAATAAACTTGAAATGAAATATGGGTGTGTTAGTAAGATGGGAAAATGTACCTATGAGAGAAAATATAGATATAGATAGATACACACACGAGTGGAAAGGAAAGAAAAGGAAAGGAAATGGGGGTGTAATGATAAGCAAGAAAATGGAGGTGGGGATGCCGTAAAAAGGAAGATCTGGTTTGTTGCCGGCAGATGGAGTAAGAAAAAAAGTTTTAGAGAGAGAAGGGATGAAAGGTGTTTGCTTGAGGTGAAGGGGGGTCACGAGACTGTTTTTGAAAAAATCAATTCAATTTCAATATATTTTTTCTCTTCTATACAAAATTTCTAAAACAAGTTAAAAATCATAAAGATTATGACAATATTTAATTTTGTTTTCCATAAATAGAAAGGAGGTAACAGCAATAACGGTACTCAATCCGGAAAGAGTGAGGTTTGAGAGGTACGATGTAGACAGTCGTATCCTTATACGGAGAAAAATTGCTTCTAGAAGGACTTCCGTTCTAGGGCTTTACCATTGAAAACATGTCCTCGACAACAAAGTGAAACCCAAGCTGAAAAATAAAACACCGGGTCTCGATCTCAAATCTGGAGAGAAGTAAGAAAAAATTTTGGACATGCAGAATAGTAGTTTATGTTATTTTTACCTAAAGATAAAGATGGTTTGTAAAGAACCTCCTACTACTAAAATTTCATAAGGTTTGATAAAGACATGCAAAATTAACATTATGCTTTTTAGTTTTACTTTAAAAGGAAATAGAAAATGATTCTAAACTATGTTGTTTCTTTGGATTTTTTATTAAAAAATAGAAAAACGAAATGAGAAATTAATATATTTTAGTTTAAAACCTACCATTTTAGTAATATTATCATCAAATTTCAACATATCTTATTTATTACAATTAATTATATTATAAGTCATAAGTCATAACAACAACTTAATATGTTTAACTCTTATATTAAGCGAGAAATAATTTAGTAATGAATTAATAGAGGTTTAGAAGAAGAACGCGGAGAGAGAGAAAAATCAAGGAAAGCCATCTCTTCATGTAATTTGTACATGAGGGGTCTTAACAGAGGTTATAATGGTAATTGGTAAGTACTAAAATCAAACCAAGATGATTTTGCTTGAATTTTTACGGGAAGGACAAAATGTGATTTTCAAAGGACCATAAGGACGATATTTATACTTTAGCCTTGTTTTTTTTACTTAATATATTTAACAATTAAGAATTTAATCATTCGGTCATATTTTATGTTTCTTTTTTAATTTAATAAACAAAAATAACCGTCAATTACCTGTATTTTACTTAATACATACAGACATTATTTATGCATTCAGGCACTTAATACACTCAGAACTTAATGACTAAAAAAAGAAACGGGCCCTATAAATATGAATAAAAGTAATACTTATGATTTATGATACAAAATTATTACACGTAAAATTATTCATAAATGTTTTAATGTTATTATAAGTGGCGGACCCAGAATCGGAAGTGACCCGTAGCACAAATTTTTTTCCACTAGCCTTGTATCGGCATAAAGTAACGATAACGACTAAATTGTTACGTTTTTTAGCATTTTTTAACAGATTTTTGGCTATTTTTAATGAATTTTTTTTGAACGGCATTTAAAATATTTATAAAAAAAATGCTAGTAAGAATCTAGCAATTACAACACACACGCGAATCGATCCAACAAACAAACGAAAGTAAGGAGCATAATAAGTTCTAATGATACAAGACAAACACGCAACATATAGACGACTACTAAAATCACAAGGGACCCCTTATGTCAATGTAGTTCCGCCCCTGGTTATTATGTTACTCTATTAAAAATCTACCCGTGATCGATTACTAGTTTTCCTTTTCTTCAAAGTAAATAACTGAAAAGCCAAGAAGTATTCCATCATTATTTTTAAAAATATGTTATGATTATAATTTTAATGATAATTATGATAATTAATGTGAACCACTTGCAGAGTAACCGTTGTTGTGTATACATTAACAAGCCATTGAAGACGAATTGAATATTGATTCTTGAATGGATAGTATACATTTGAAATAGGATATAATGAAAACATATTAAAGGAAGGGAATAATAATTTGGGTGAATGGGTTGCATGTATATGTCAACATGCCGATATGTAAGCACGTAATATGATACATGATTTTAGTATTAATTAAAAAAGGTTGCATTCTAAGTAGCGTGAGTTCAATCCTCATCTCATGCAAAAGGTCAGAGGTCATTTACTACAATTTAGGTAGAACCTGGAAGCAATCTCTCTACCTTGGTAGGTGTGGTGTGCCTACATCATAACCTCCTCCATACACCGTCAAGATTTTGGGGCTCAAAATCCGCGGAAGACGCCAGTGAGCAATTTTTTTCTTTCTTTATATATAGTGAGTGACGGAACTATATGGAGATGAAGTGTCTTGGTTATTTTATAATGTTTATAAAATTTTATATTTTTAATGTTATGTGTAAGTCTTAATTCAGTTCAAAGTTAATTGACATTCAATAAAACAATATTCATTTAGATAGTAAATTGTTTGGTCCTCTTAGACCAGAAATCATGCCTTTGCCATCGAGTATATATTACTTCGTATTTCTTTCTAAACTTTAGCTAACTATAAGCCAAATCTTATTATATATTTACTGGTACCATATACAATTCTCATATCATGTTTGTCTAGTTTGATTTTATAAGAAGTTGGTTGGTTCTTTCATCCCAAGAGGTTTTATCATCAGCAATAATGATTGTATCATTAGGCTACTTAATCAGTCACTTTCAAGTGGATTTTTTGGTCGTTTATAGATCATGGAGCACATATACATGTATGAAGATATCAATTTGTAGAAACTTATAATTATTTATCAAACATCGACCGAGTACCCGGAATAAAATATTAATTCCCCTTCTTGCCGGGTTGAGTTCAAGTCACGAGTTTTTTAACTTTGATACGGACACAAGGTATTTTAAAAAATTCAAAAATTAAGACACAAGGTATTTCTTTTATAATGCAGTAGAGATAGTGATGGTGATACTAATACTAATGCTGATTAGTATAATAATTATGTTCATAACATATAACTAAGAAAACACTATAAAACTAGCGATAATAATTTTTTTATTCTAGCTCAGAAGCAACAAATTACAAGAGAGTGATTGATGGAATTGCCAAAGTCTAGAAGATCGTTACAAATGGACAACGTCGCATATATAATGCAAAAAGGGCACAATACAAAGGGGGCCCTTTTTATAACGGTGGAACCACTCGTTTTATGAAAATCAAATACATTAATGTAATTATATATATGTTCACATGCACTTTTAGTAGTAGCTTATAAATTCTGGTAATCTGGTATAGTTATTGAATTTTGACTAACACTAAATGGTATAAACATGGTTACCCAATTTATTTCTATATTTTGAAGTAGATATAATTGTGTAACTACTTACACTTTTAACACTTATACAGTATAAGTTATACTGTACTAAACAAAAGCTCGCGGGAACGGTGGTAGCGGTGTGGTATTGGCGGTGACGGGTGGTTGTGACGTGTGGTTATTGATATAAAGGTAAATATGTCTATATTAATTAAGATTTTGGAAGCATTAGAATACGCTCTTTTATGAATTACAACGTAAAGTTTAAGTATCATTATATCATAGAGAAAATATTGGTAAATTAGATGACTAGTTAATGAATGATGGTAACATATATTGTATCAGTTTTCCATTCAATTTACTCACGAGAAATGGCCTTCATGAGTCAGGGTCACATATCCAACCTTTTTAGCATGATTTATTTATTTGCTTTATTATTTCCCATTAAAAAAGAAAGACATTAGACGTGTCTATATTAATTAAGATTTTGGAAGCATTAGAATACGCTCTTTTATGAATTACAACGTAAAGTTTAAGTATCATTATATCATAGAGAAAATATTGGTAAATTAGATGACTAGTTAATGAATGATGGTAACATATATTGTATCAGTTTTCCATTCAATTTACTCACGAGAAATGGCCTTCATGAGTCAGGGTCACATATCCAACCTTTTTAGCATGATTTATTTATTTGCTTTATTATTTCCCATTAAAAAAGAAAGACATTAGACGTGTCTATATTAATTAATATTTTGGAAGCATTAGAATACGCTCTTTTATGAATTACAACGTAAAGTTTAAGTATCATTATATCATAGAGAAAATATTGGTAAATTAGATGACTAGTTAATGAATGATGGTAACATATATTGTATCAGTTTTCCATTCAATTTACTCACGAGAAATGGCCTTCATGAGTCAGGGTCACATATCCAACCTTTTTAGCATGATTTATTTATTTGCTTTATTATATTATTAATATAATTATATTAATTATTGATATATGAAGTTACACATAGTGGACAAAATCAATCCGACCTTTTTTAGGCATCAAACTTTATTATTATTATTATTATTATTATTATTATTATTATTATTATTATTATTATTATTATTATTATTATTATAATTATTATTATTATTATTATTATTATTATTATATTATTGAATATAATTATATTAATTATTGTTTGAAGTTACACATAGTGGACAAAATCAATCACAATTTTTTTTACTGGATCACAACTTTATACGATGATGTACGAGTTATTTCCCATTAAAAAAGAAAGACATTAGACGTGTCTATATTAATTAAGATTTTGGAAGCATTAGAATACGCTCTTTTATGAATTACAACGTAAAGTTTAAGTATCATTATATCATAGAGAAAATATTGGTAAATTAGATGACTAGTTAATGAATGATGGTAACATATATTGTATCAGTTTTCCATTCAATTTACTCACGAGAAATGGCCTTCATGAGTCAGGGTCACATATCCAACCTTTTTAGCATGATTTATTTATTTGCTTTATTATTTCCCATTAAAAAAGAAAGACATTAGACGTGTCTATATTAATTAAGATTTTGGAAGCATTAGAATACGCTCTTTTATGAATTACAACGTAAAGTTTAAGTATCATTATATCATAGAGAAAATATTGGTAAATTAGATGACTAGTTAATGAATGATGGTAACATATATTGTATCAGTTTTCCATTCAATTTACTCACGAGAAATGGCCTTCATGAGTCAGGGTCACATATCCAACCTTTTTAGCATGATTTATTTATTTGCTTTATTATATTATTAATATAATTATATTACTATATATATTGTTTTGGGCGTTTCCTAATAATTAATTAAAAATGTGCAAGTGGCTTTTCATTCAGGGTAAAATGGATTTAGAGTCAAAATGTGTAAAACATCATAGAGGTTTATGACATTCATCTATTAATTATGGTCATTAAGAAAATGATGTGTTTGCAAAGACAGGCCCATGCCGGCTTTACTTTTACAATTAAGGAATGGATCCACGCAGTATATCCTACCGATTTTTACAAATCACCCATGTTTTAGGAAAAGGTAATTATCTATACACCATTAAAAAATATAGAAACACTTCATTAAAAATAAAAACATTACAATACTTATTAAAAATAAAGAAAACACACATTAAAAAAAAAAACATTACAATAGTTTATTTTAAAAAAACACGCATTAAGCCGGGAGGCGCCATATATGCTCCGTAAGATCATGACGAAGAGCATGATGCATAGTGCGATCTCGAAGCTCCTTGCCGGTTCGTTGGTGAACTGCCATCCTTTCCTGGAACGTACGCTCAGGTAAGACGATTGGATCATTATCGTCTCCATCCTCGAGTGAGCTTATGGCGTACCCCGCGTCTTCAACCTTCATGTTATGCAATATAACACACGCGTACATTGTTCGAGTTATTCGATTCACGCTTTTTGATCTTGCTGGTTGGCTTAGAATGTGCCATGAATTTTGAAGCCCTCCAAAGGCACGCTCGACATCTTTCCGAGCACTTTCTTGATACTTTTTAAATTTCTTCCGCTTCTCATCTTGAGGGCATGAATACGACTTTACAAAAGTCGACCATTCGGGATAAATGCCGTCGGCGAGATAGTAACCTTTTTTGTAGTGGGTGCCATTAACAGTGAACGAGCTATCAGGCGCACAATCTTCTATGATTTCCCTAAATAAGGGCGACTGGTTGAGAACATTTATATCGTTGTTCGAACCAGCTGTGCCGAAAAAGGCATGCCAAATCCACCTATCGTACGAAGCTACCGCTTCAAGCATGATGGTTGGATGACCGTGATCACCACGCGTAAATTGACCTTGCCATGCCTTGGGACAGTTCTTCCAAGGCCAGTGCATGCAATCAACGCTTCCAAGCATGCCTGGGAAACCATGAAGCTCCTCATGTCGAGCATACAAGCGTTGTATGTCCTCCGGTGTTGGTCTGCGCAAGTATTCATCCCTGTAAAGTTCAAACACACACTTACAATAATAGTCTAGATAACATCTTGCTGTTTCTTCACCCATCTGTAGATACTCGTCAAGCGAGTCGGGATTGTAGCCATACGCCAACTGACGTATGGCGCATACACACTTTTGGATTGCACTGAAACCAACCTTTCCTCGACCATCAACCTGCTTGTCTTGCATTCTTTGAAAATGCAAAGGCACAGGACCTGGATGTCGAGATGGGTATGATATTATGTCGTTCACAATGCGCATGAACATAGGTCTCGACATACGGAAGCGTCGCCTAAAGTTCTTCAACGAATACGTTGGGTTTTCGTTAAAATAAGCTGCCATTAGGCGCTCTTCAGCACCATATCGATCTCTCTCGACGGGCATACGGGGTATGAATGGTCTTGATGATTCACCTTGTTCAAGCAAATCAACACATTCGGCCATGATGCCCATAAGCTCATCATCATCGTCTTCATTAGGAAACAAATCGGGTCTCATGTACGTTGATAAACTCGAACGAAACTGGTTGTTCATGATGATTTTTGTGTATACAAAAGTGTGTTTTGGTATAATATAACTGAATATATGGAAGAGTGGTGTGAAATGGTGGTTCAATTGAAGTGTATATATAGCCATTTTGAAAAACTAGCCGTTAAGGACTAAAGTTGACACTTTTTTGAACATGTTTTGAACAAAACAGCCGTTAGAGGGACTAAAGTTGCCAAATGGGGAAACTTTAATTTTGTCTCCTTCTTTTTTTTGAGCCGTTACAATTCAAAAAAAAAAAAAAAAAAAAAAAAAAATTGGTCAAGACTCGTCCCTGCAGGAACGAGCCAGCCGAACGAGCACCCCAAACGAGCCAGGGACGAGTCCCACCCAACGGTGTGGACTCGTCCGAGGCCCTCGAACGAGCACCCCAAACGAGGGCATTGGGTATGCTCTTATTTCCATATGTTCCCATGAACAAACTTGAAGTTCTTAAGTTTATTTTTTAAATGTGTGGATCATTTGCTCGCAACAGGATCTAGCTTACGTTGTCTTAACCGGGTCCGCGCTAGAGAGCCCCTCACCCTCAATACCTAGTAGGAGGAGAAACCTCCAACTAAACCGCCCGAAAGCACGACATTTAATTGTGACAAAACTATGCCCCCTCTGCAGGACTCACACATGTTTCACTGGAGGACTTTATTTGTAAAATACCTTGAAATGTCATTCCCATGTCTTGAATTCGAAACCTCCAACATGAAAAGCTGGTGCTCAGCCATTGAGCTATTAGGGGAAGTACGGAAGTCTACTTATTCACTACGTTAAACAACTATCTGTTTTGACACTTTCTTTTAAGTATTATTTTATTAAACCTTTTAAAAACAAGTAAATATGAGTACAACCAACATTTGGTAATATATATGTTTGATGTTCTTGAAAATAAATTACTTCTTATAGAATTTTAATCAATAAAAACGAATGTACCAGCCTTTTCCAATTCGATAATTCAGATCTAGTGGTACAAAGTCTATAAATTATTATTTTTTTTTAACTTCTATCTTGTACTATCTCGGGAACAAATAGTCAACTCGAAACGTTTGAATATGTTGACAAACCTTACTACACCACTTTAGCTACATCAATATTTTTGTTTAAACTTGAGGTCTTGTAGTTAATTTATTACGAGTATAACAAATACAAATATAATATTCTAAAAAAAAAAACAATTTGTGTTGTTCATTTTTATTTTATGATTGCTGTCTAATAGAACTTTTCTCACACCATTCAAATGTGAGGTTTTTATAAACCAAAATAGTCGGTTGTTTTAGCCGAATCTTGCTATTTGTTAAATAGCCATTATTATTCGAGATCTATAGCTTTTGCAGCTATAAGGGAACAACAAACTACAAGTTTGTAGAAGTGAAATCAAAGGTAGCATCATTGATACACAACAGATGTTTAACAACACTATAAAAATCAGATTGTCTTCGGTTTAGTCCATGGCAGGTCCTTCTTTTTCCATAAAGCATCCGCGCCCCTTTTGATTTCTCGTAAATTTTATAAAACGGACTTTCTAGAGACCCCCAACGACCAATCCTCGCATGAATTGCTAAGGATCCAATAATTCCAACATTTATTCCATCAGATGTGTCAATTGGGCAAATGCGCCCATAGTGACTAGGGTGAATATCTCGAACTTATTGTCAACCTCTTTCAGATATGAATCTATCTGATTCATTTCATTGGGATCTCCTTGTTTAATTTAGTCGTTGTCATTATTTTTCGTGTTTATCTCTTTTATAGTCATGTTAGAGTTTTATTTCTTATCCTGGATCAGTAGGTTGTATGTTCTGGATCATTATATGTTCTGGATCAGTAGGTTATATGTTCTGGATCGTTGTATGTTCTGGATCAGTAGGTTATATGTTCTGGATATGTTCTTATCCTGGATCAGTAGGTTGTATGTTCTGGATCATTATATGTTCTGGATCAGTAGGTTATATGTTCTGGATCGTTGTATGTTCTGGATCAGTAGGTTATATGTTCTGGATATGTTATGGATCAGTAGGTTGTATGTTCTTGTTGTAGCTAGTTTCTTACTAGCAATTTTTTTTAATAAAAATTTATTGCCGTTCAAAAAAAAGCATTGTAACAAAACACATAAGATCAACCTTTTTAGTGATCAGTATTTGATGATGTGGACCTTGTCTTTCTTTTTCTACAATTATCTATTATTATTATGAACTGCAAACAGCAATTGCGTTGTTTCAAATATACGTTGTCTCATACTTGTAATCAATCACTTTTCATTTTCCTAATTTTCGTTTGCAAATAATTATAAATAAAGTTTAGTCAATAATTTTACTCGTTAAAATCACAAAATGATGTTCTTTTGAAGCAAAACTTGAGAGGTACTCATCATCATAAAGATTGCCCAGATTCTTTTCGTGTCGGGAAAAAGTACCAAGACTTCTAAAGCATAGATTTCATATGTGCAATCATATATGATAGCTTTTGATTTCAATTTGACAGCTTATATTTTTGTTTTTGTAAATAGACATTTATTCGAAAACAATAGAAATACATTTGCACTCGAACGTTACAGGCAAAAGTGTATACAAAATTTTGAAACTTCACATGATTTAGATAGTAATCTCGTGTATCAAACTATCAATACATGAAAATTGGTGTGTATAAAAGGACCACCTTGGTTCTTAAAGATATAGATGAAAAACACATACATAGCAAACTCACTGCAATTCTAAGAATCAACGTCCCATCCCCGTGTTCCCTTCATTTTTCAGGCATGTGTTTAAGTCTTGTATTACTCTGCTTCGAGTCAGTGTACCCTGGGAACAGACTATGAATCTGTATAAGGGAATTGTGTCTGTTTCGTTCATTTACCACAAGCCAGGTTCCTTTTACGGTTATTGTTTCTGTTTCGTTGTCTTCTGCAGGATTCGGACCTGTTGCTGCTCATCTTCGGTTTCTCTTCATGTTCTTGTTATTGTTTATTTACTTTGCATATTTACTTTTATTGTATCGTGATTAGTTAAAACAATGAGAAGTGTATTATTCAGTTTTCAACAAGAAAGTCGTCTCACTACCCGGCCTAGTCCCAACAACATCACACCATGATGTATGGCCTCAAAGTGGAAACACCACACCGGGTATATGGTTGTGTATTTTGTTTAGTTTTATTTAAACATATAGTCGTTTTTTTCAAAACATGGATAGGTTTGTGAAATATTTGGCATATCCCATGGTATGATACATTGTACATCAAAACCTTTATGAAAAAACCATGAACCAAACACATTGTTCGGTCCAAATGTCCAAAATAATGAATCCAAACATGTTTATATTGTTGGTGAAGTGAAGCATGTGGGTGGGTTCTACAGTATTACCTTTGCACCAACAGATTCTTGGTTCCAAGCGATGAGAAAACTAGTACAACTTCTTTATGATCTGAGATAGGAGTATATATTTCGCTCAAAAATCTATAATTTTTTTTTCCTAACGATTTTTTGATAGTGATAATGCGTATGAATATCGTTAATACCTTATTAATACTTCATATGTTAAAAACCCGATATAAGGTATTATGGTGTATGGTCATGCCTAGTAGTCCAATGCGTTACTAGAATGTGTTTCTACTTTCTAGTAATTGTATATCGAGTACAATCACTTAAATTCACTTACAGGAAGTCTTAAATTTCTTAACCACAAATTATAAATTTTCATGTACTTAATTTCTTTTTAACCCCCTAAACTTTCTATATTTTAACTTTTGCCCCACATCAAAGTTTCGTTTTTATTTTCTTGACACTAAATTTTTGGGTTATCATGTCTTCATCAAGTAACTTTCACATGGTTACGATTTTACTTTTAAACATTTGGTTTTGACTATTTTTATCCGTCTTTTTATATATAACGTTTTTAAATTTGCCCCACATCAAAGTTTTCGTTTTTATTTTCTTGACACTAAATTTTTGGGTTCTCATTTATAATATACTAAAAAGGTATATGAATGTACAAGTGCCTTATGCGTGGAATGTACAAGTTCTTATAGCACATAATAATTTTTACCATTTTTCATTTTAACCCCCTAAACTTTCTATATTTTAACTTTTGCCCCTCATCAAAGTTTCGTTTTTATTTTCTTGACACTAAATTTTTGGGTTATCATGTCTTCATCAAATAACTTTCACATGGTTACGATTTTACTTTTAAACATTTGGTTTTGACTATTTTTATCCGTCTTTTTATATATATAACGTTTTTAAATTTGCCCCACATCAAAGTTTTCGTTTTTATTTTCTTGACACTAAATTTTTGGGTTCTCATTTATAATATACTAAAAAGGTATATGAATGTACAAGTGCTTTATGCGTGGAATGTACAAGTTCTTATAGCACATAATAATTTTTACCATTTTTCATTTTAACCCCCTAAACTTTCTATATTTTAACTTTTGCCCCTCATCAAAGTTTCGTTTTTATTTTCTTGACACTAAATTTTTGGGTTATCATGTCTTCATCAAATAACTTTCACATGGTTACGATTTTACTTTTAAACATTTGGTTTTGACTATTTTTATCCGTCTTTTTATATATATAACGTTTTTAAATTTGCCCCACATCAAAGTTTTCGTTTTTATTTTCTTGACACTAAATTTTTGGGTTCTCATTTATAATATACTAAAAAGGTATATGAATGTACAAGTGCCTTATGCGTGGAATGTACAAGTTCTTATAGCACATAATAATTTTTACCATTTTTCATTTTAACCCCCTAAACTTTCTATATTTTAACTTTTGCCCCACATCAAAGTTTCGTTTTTATTTTCTTGACACTAAATTTTTGGGTTCTCATGTCTTCATCAAATAACTTTCACATGGTTACGATTTTACTTTTAAACATTTGGTTTTGACTATTTTTATCCGTCTTTTTATACATATAACGTTTTTAAATTTGCCCCACATCAAAGTTTTCGTTTTTATTTTCTTGACACTAAATTTTTGGGTTTTCATGTTTTCATCAAATAACTTTCACATGGTTACGATTTTAGTTTTAAACATTTGGTTTTGACTATTTTTATCCGTCTTTTTATATATGTAACGTTTTTAATATAAAATAACTTTCATTATCGTTACGTCTTACGTTCATGTAACATTTAAAGCATTAATATAGTTATTGTTTATGTTTTTATACAAAAAGTTTATACAAAATTACAAGTCTTTTATGCTTGAAATGTACAAGTTCTTATAGCATATAATAATTTTTACCAATTTTTTCTATCTTTTAACTTTTGCCCTACATCAAAGTTTCGTTTTTATTTTCTTGACACTAAATTTTTGGGTTATCATGTCTTCATCAAATAACTTTCACATGGTTACGATTTTACTTTTAAACATTTGGTTTTGACTATTTTTATCCGTCTTTTTATATATATAACGTTTTTAAAGTTTGCCCCACATCAAAGTTTTCGTTTTTATTTTCTTGACACTAAATTTTTGGGTTCTCATGTTTCATCAAATAACTTTCACATGGTTACGATTTTACTTTTAAACATTTGGTTTTGACTATTTTTATCCGTCTTTTTATATATATAACGTTTTTAAATTTGCCCCACATCAAAGTTTCGTTTTTATTTTCTTGACACTAAATTTTTGGGTTATCATGTCTTCATCAAATAACTTTCACATGGTTACGATTTTACTTTTAAACATTTGGTTTTGACTATTTTTATCCGTCTTTTTATATATATAACGTTTTTAAATTTTGAGTTCGAATATTTGACACAAATTTGGGTCCAAAACTTTGTCGTGTAGAAAGCGTACTCCGCGGCAACGCGCGGGTACACTAACTAGTGTTTTTCTAAATACAGGGTTATATTTAAAATATATAAAGTATATAATTAAAATAAATTTAAAAGTGTGTTTTTATATGAAAATTATATTACCATTTTTTTATAAATAACTTTTTATTTTAATTTGCCCCACATCAAAGTTTCGTTTTTATTTTCTTGACACTAAATTTTTGGTTAATTATATTGGATTTTGGATTAAGAGTGTATAACTTTTTAATATACTTATGTTGTAACCTTTTTAACATATTTTACGTTGTAACTTAACTGATTCAAAATTTCCATATATTAATTACGGGTTTCATTAAATTTAATCAATAACATTTTTTATTTTGTTTCCATTTTTTATTTTATTTTTTATCTTCTATTTTATATTACTTACTATTCTTACTTTCCATAAATTCAAATTTAATTCAATTACTATAATCCCATTATGTTCTCCCTTGCTCCCCACGTAATAAAAGAAACGTTCCTATGGATTCGCCATCGTCTCAAATCCCAAATATTATAAAAAACCCAAAAACCTATTCTTCACCCATTTACGGAAAAAATATTCGATCATAAACCCTAACATTATTCAAGTGAAGTAGGTTGCTGTAAATGTAACTGATGTAAAGGCAGTGATAGAAATATATTAAAAGATAAAAGGATACCCGCGCAATGTGGTGGTGGCGACGACTGGTGGTAATGGCGGCAAGTGGTGTGATAACGGCGGCGAGTGATGTAAATTAATTGATTAAGAGTAGGATGATCATTTCATCTACTTTTTCTTTTTAACTTTTTAACAAGAGCGTATAATTTTTTTAAAATAAAATAGCCGTTATTAATTTAAGATTAAGATTAAAAATGAAATTAACCAATGATAACTATGAAAATATAAATGTTTCTAAATACAGGATTATAGTTAAAATGTATAAAATAATTATATATTTAAAATAAAATTTAAAAGTGTGTTTTTATATGAAAAATATTTTTTTTTATAAACAATAATTATAATTAGGTTGTATCTAACATTTTTGATAATATAATTAAATTGGATTTTGGATTAAGAGGTGTATAACTTTTTAATATGTTGTAACCTTTTTAACATATTTTACGTTGTAACTTAACTGATTCAAAATTTCCATATATTAATTACGGGTTTCATTAAATTTTATTTCAATAACATTTTTTATTTTGTTTCCATTTTTTATTTTATTTTTTATCTTCTATTTTATATTACTTACTATTCTTACTTTCCATAAATTCAAATTTAATTCAATTACTATAATCCCATTATGTTCTCCCTTGCTCCCCACGTAATAAAAGAAACGTTCCTATGGATTCGCCATCGTCTCAAATCCCAAATATTATAAAAAACCCAAAAACCTATTCTTCACCCATTTACGGAAAAAATATTCGATCATAAACCCTAACATTATTCAAGTGAAGTAGGTTGCTGTAAATGTAACTGATGTAAAGGCAGTGATAGAAATATATTAAAAGATAAAAGGATACCCGCGCAATGTGGTGGTGGCGACGACTGGTGGTAATGGCGGCAAGTGGTGTGATAACGGCGGCGAGTGATGTAAATTAATTGATTAAGAGTAGGATGATCATTTCATATCTACTTTTTCTTTTTAACTTTTTAACAAGAGCGTATAATTTTTTTAAAATAAAATAGCCGTTATTAATTTAAGATTAAGATTAAAAATGAAATTAACCAATGATAACTATGAAAATATAAATGTTTCTAAATACAGGATTATAGTTAAAATGTATAAAATAATTATATATTTAAAATAAAATTTAAAAGTGTGTTTTTATATGAAAAATATTTTTTTTTATAAACAATAATTATAATTAGGTTGTATCTAACATTTTTGATAATATAATTAAATTGGATTTTGGATTAAGAGGTGTATAACTTTTTAATATATGTTGTAACCTTTTTAACATATTTTACGTTGTAACTTAACTGATTCAAAATTTCCATATATTAATTACGGGTTTCATTAAATTTTATTTCAATAACATTTTTTATTTTGTTTCCATTTTTTATTTTATTTTTTATCTTCTATTTTATATTACTTACTATTCTTACTTTCCATAAATTCAAATTTAATTCAATTACTATAATCCCATTATGTTCTCCCTTGCTCCCCACGTAATAAAAGAAACGTTCGTATGGATTCGCAATCGTCTCAAATCCCAAATATTATAAAAAACCCAAAACCCTATTATTCACCCATTTACGAAAAAAATATTCGATCATAAACCCTAACATTATTCAATATACTCAAAACCCCAATATTCATTATTCTTTCGATTTTTATCATCTTTATTTCATTAAATAATCAATAATGCAGTATGTACATTGTCAAGCAGAATACAAACCAAAATCAGTATTGAATTCTTATTCATGTGGTGTTCAATCTGGAAGAATAACAAATCCAGATGTTAAAAACATGATTTCTAAGATTGAAGAAGGACTAAAAGATGTAGAAATTGTACATTATCAACCAATATACAACCCAGCAGCAACTATTATCTATTGTTCAAGTGGTACTAAGATTGGCAGAAGCAAGAATGATGGAGATGTTAAAGATATGATTTTGAATGCGAAAAGCCATCTTTCTGCGCTGGGTTGGACGTTCTTTTTCGTCTTGAAAAGACCCGGTAAACGGGAACTGAGATACCGATCTCCTGCCGGTAGAAGCTTTGTTACTCTTCGGGCAGCGTGTCAATATATCATTGACAATCCAGATCTTGATTCGGGTTGTACCAAGATTGGAGGAATTACAAAACGCGGAAGGAAACGGAAGGAACAGAATGGGGTTTTGAGTGGGAATGAGTCCAAGAAAAGAAACTGCAGTCAGGATGTTAATATGGGTTGTGATGATATTGAAAAACTTGCAGAACCCAGAAAGGAATCGGAGAAAAGCAATGAGCTTTCTACTGGCAACGGTGACTGCGATCAGGATCTTGACGGGTTTGCAGATGACCTGACAAGAATGTTGGAGACGGATGAGTCTTCAGATCCTGATCTTGTTTCGGGTAGTCCCAAGATTGAAGGATTTACCGGAGAAAGAAAAAGAAAGAAAGAAATCGACGAGATTGACGATCAAAATTTTGATTTGGGTAGTCCCAAGATCGAAGGGGTGACGGAAGAGGGAAAGAGCGCGGAGAAAATCGATGAGATTTACAATCAGAATCTTGATTCGAGCAGTACCAAGATTGAAGGGTTTACAGGGGAGGTTAAGGAACTGGATAAAACTGATGGGTTTTCAAGTGATATCAGGCCCCAGAAAAGGATTCGAATTGAAGATGTTGGTAATTTATGTTTAAAAGATCTGGGTAAAGATGAAAACGAAAAGAAGGGTTCTTTGAGTAATCGGCCGCAGAAAATGATTCAAGATGTTATAAGATTGCTAAAGAAAGAGAAGCCCCCAAAGACACCTAAACAAAAGGTAGAGGGTTCATCAATCCGTCGCAGGTGTATGCGGCTTTCTGCACTAATCCAAAAGAATATAGTGGATCAGGGTGCAAGAGTTCAGTATCGTACAAAACTTGGCAAAGTTCTTGCAACTGGGCGGGTTTATGATGAAGGTATTAAATGTGATTGTTGTGGGGAGTTCTTTTTGTTAAGTAAATTTGAAGCTCATGCAGGAAGTACATATCATAGACCAGCAGAATATACCTTTTTTGAAGATGGAAGGTCTCTAAGCAGTTGCCAGAGACAGTTAGAACTCGGAAAGGAACAGCATACAGTCCCTAAAACACCAGAATTAGCCGATGATCGTGCGTGTGAAGTCCCTGAGTCGCCAGAAGTATCTAATCATGTGACAGGCCATGACGAATTCTGTTGGGTATGCAAAGACAGCGGTGAGTTGTTGTTATGTGATTCTTGCACATCATCTTACCATCTATCCTGCATTGGATTAAAAAGAATTCCAAAATCAAGTTACTGGTTTTGTCCTACCTGTTCTTGTGGTATTTGTGATCCTGGTAAGATTGGTAACTTCACTGATGAAGCTAGCCACGCTCGCAGCAAAGTTAAATGTGGACAATGTCGGCACCAGTACCACATTGATTGTATTAGAAAGTTGGGCTTTTCAATGTCTTCCGATTCAAAACATTGGTTTTGTAAGGAAACGTGTGAACGAATATTTCACGGCCTTCACGGGATATCTGGCCAGGCGATTCCTTTGCCCATTGATAACTTAAATATAAGATTGTTACAGCTTGACTATGAACACAGCATGGAGGAGTGTGCAGAAACGTATGGTAAGCTAAATGACGCGTTAGAGGTGATGCACGAGTGTTTTCAGAAGGTGAAAAATCCGTTGTCCGGAAATGATATCATGGAAGATGTGATCTTTAGTAGAGACATAAAGGGTTCGAATTTTGCGGGGTTTTTTACTGCAGTTTTGGAGAAAGATGAGGAAATAATAAGCGTGGTTAACTTTCGGGTGCATGGTTGTAAAGTGGCAGAGATTCCATTAGTTGCAACAAGATTTCAACACAGAAAATTAGGGATGTGCAGGATTTTGATGGATGAGCTTGAAAGGAAATTGGGATACTTAGGGGTTAAGAAACTCGTTTTGCCTGCGGTTTCGGAGATGGTTAGTACTTGGACCGAGTCGTTTGGGTTCACCTTGATGTCAGAAGCTGAATGTTTGGATGCTGTTGACTGCAAGTTTCTTGAATTTCCTGGTACTGTAAAATGTCAGAAAATCTTGAAGAATACGTGAGCAGATTTGTTTATTGTAGTTGTTTATGTAAATTGGAATCTTTGTAATCGTGTTGGATGTTTGATGACTTGCAACCCATCTGTGGTTATTAATATTACAATCAATTAACATGTTCTGATTTATATTGTTTCACATAAAGTTTATACCTTTAGCTTATTAATTCTAAAACTTACAAAACATGTAAACTTTTTGAATCAGACACTTTTTAACAGCTCTTGGTCATTATAGGAACCAGCAAAATCTTTATGTTTATTCATGTATCTAACTAAGAATTATAAATTAAATTCTTATAAACATGAACAATTACAACATTTTTGTCCAACTAAACCAAATGAACATGAACAATCTAACAGAGATAATATTAAGGCTATACGGTACAAGGCGTGAGAAGGCTTTTCTTTTCCACTTTTTTGCTAGGGGAAGCCCTGGAAAGCCCAAAGAAGCCATGAATATTGGCCCAAGGGGCGCTATTGGTCAAGAAAAGGCTGCAGGCGTGAAATTTGAGACGCTCCATTCAAGACTCCAAAATAGCCGTTGTCAACTTGAGCCCACCACCGAACGGCTATGATCTATGTTTGTTAATGTTTTTTTTTTTTCATTTTAACCCTTTTTATTTCTTATATATACTCATATTTCACAACCATATTTTCACAACTATCTATCTATCTATCTTTCTTACAATTTTTTATACAATTTACACACAATTATTCACCCTACCTTTCATCTATGGATCCCAATGATATTTCTTCCTCATCTTCATCATCATCATCTTCTTTTAATTCTATGGGCTCCGACGAATACGATGATGCCGTCGAAAGTGCGGTAGTTTTAGCCATTAACTTAGTTAGACAAGTTGTGGCCGAAAATGAAGATGAAGAACCACCACCGAGGGGATTTCATCGTAGGGTTGTTATTGATAGGCGACGGGAGGAGGCCGAACAACGGTTGATGCAAGACTATTTTGTTGATGCACCAACATTTAACCCGAGGCAATTTAGGCGTCGTTTTCGTATGCATAAAGGTTTATTTTTAAGGATTACCGGTGACTTGGAGAGGGAGTATAGGTATTTTCAACAAAGATATAATGGTGCCGGGAAGCTTGGTTTCACCGCGATACAAAAATGTACGTCCGCAATACGACAACTCGCATACGGTTTGGCTAGCGACCAACTAGACGAGTATTTGCACATGTCGGAAAGAACTTCAAGAGAGTCACTCCAACATTTTTGTATAGGTATTTTACTAAAAACTTTATATATATATATGGTTAATTGCATGTAATTCAAGTACTAGATAACTAGATAACTAGCTATTTTCGATTAATATTAAACATATTTCAATTCTATTTGAAACCAGTGACAGTGACTAAATGTTCTATCAAGGTGTAAAAAGATGAGCACTATTTAAACATATTTCTAGATTATAGTGTGTATATAATCATGGTGTCTTACCACTTTTGGGTTAGGATCGACCCACAAGTAATCATGGGCTCAAGAGTCAAAATGGGCTAGGAATATATAGTTTGTATTGTTAGATTGTTTGAATTCTGTTGTTTGGTTACAGAAAATATTTTTATTGATATAACATTATTATCATTTTTTAACTTCATATATATGTGTGTAATAAAGTGTATATATATGTATGTTTTAATAAATTATATTCGTTTATATAATTTTAAGGTATAAGGGAGTTGTATGGACGTGCGTACCTACGTAGACCCACTTTTGTTCAATTAGGTGACAAGTTGGAGGGTTTGATTGGAGTTGGCAAGGAGCGGGTGGAATTGGGGAAGAAACGGGTTGATTATGAACTACAAAAAATCAAGATGAAACAAGATGAACAATATAACAAAGATATGAAAATGTTGGCAATGGACACGTCACGACTTGATGAAGTCAATAGGGTGGCGTTGGAGACTATGAAGCAAAGGATTCGCGAAAAACATAACCTTGTTTGATTGATTCCTGATGGTTTTTGTGATATTGTGATGAAGTTGTGACAAGTTTGGGTTGATGTAACAAGTTCTGGTTTGAAGACTATTTGTTTATGAAATTGTGATGAAGTTGCATAATTCTGCTTTGAACTGGTGTTGGACATGTTGGTCAATTTTGAACATTTTGATTTGTTTAGTTGTTGCCGGTTGGTGTTCTGGGTATAATGGTATATGTTTAGTGAGATTGTACTGTAATGTATTGGAGCCTTGGACTTATTTTCAATGTGATTGGTCTTTCTGTATTTCATTAGAAACATAGTTCCAAGCTTAAAAATACAAAGATAAAAACTCAAGGGTAAAGAATTGTAAAAACAAAGTTTTATTAAACAAAACATAAAACAAAAAAATAAAAAATACAAGTTTGGCCCACAAAAAGGGCTTTCTTTTGAGAAGCCTTGCTCCAAGAGAAAATGGGAGGAAGCCCCTTGATGAGTGGATTGCCACTTGTCAAGAGATGCCCCTATGAGGGGCTTCCTTGGAAAGTCTGGCTCCCATTAGTCTAACATCACAACCATTATAGATCATTTATGACGTGTAATTTGAATAAGATGCAACAACATGAGGTGATTGTTTTTAAAAAGTACAGAATCATGAAAAATTTGGTAAATTTTGGCTTAAAAGCAGCTTAAATGTACCTGAACAGGGGACCCTAAATTGGCAAGTGAATTCAGAAAATATCCATTTTGAACATGAAAATTAACCGTATCTTGACTTTCATCTAAGGGATTAAATGCTGCAATGTAGAGCTCAATCCATTCTTCTTTAGCTCAGCCTCCTCGGGATATAACGATTAGCACCTAGAGAACATTCCTCTGCTAGCAAGGCAGATACAGCAGGCTCCTTGCCAGACTCACACTTCAATCACGAAATCTCCCAAGGATCCACTTTCATTCTGAATTCATATCCATACTAGTCCAATTGATATCGGCTCATCACGGTATAACTGGCCTGGCCCCTTCCAAAAAGGGAAACATGTGGTGCTTTGACGGACACTTAAACAGTTAATTATAACACCTAACTTATTGGACAGAAGCATAGCGCAATAGGGATTCAACATCCAGTATTCCTGTGGGCGACCGCCCTCGGGATAAGACAAGTGCAGCAAATTATGTACCAGTGGCCCTTCAGCAGCGAATGCTTCCTTATAATATGCTTGGTTGGACTCATACTCCGAAAGCATTTCAGTACGAATCCACTCGAATTTGGACTCAGGTAGACCCAAAGCAACAGCCAGTGCTCGAAATCCACAGTTACCATCAGCTTTTATATTTTTGATTCCGACGACGTAAGGTTGAAATACAACTGGGAGATGGGTTAGGAACGATCTCATGTCAGACGACGTTGGCTCCGTCTCAAAGAAGTTGTGTGTCTGTGGTCCCCCAAAGATTCGTTCAACAAAGCTGGACGTTTCTCCTTGCGTTTGGTTATCAGGGTCTCCGAATAAACATTGTGTGTCTGGAAAACGTGATTGGCTGACCACATATTCACTGTGTCTGCCACTTTGAGGCCATTGTGGTTGGCTATCAGGGTATCCAAGAAACTTGTAGTGTCTGGGAAACGTGGTTGGGTGCCCACGTATTCACTGTGTCTGCCACTTTGAGGTCATTGTGGTTGGCTATCAGGGTCGCCAAAGAAACTTTGTGTGTCTGGGAAATGTGATTGGGTGCTCACGTATTCATTGTGTCTAGCAAACTGGCCCTCTGCAAAGAATGACGGCTCAGAAAAACGATCGGAAAACGCCCCCATGGAATCCTGAAAAGTCGGTCGGGAAAATTGCACCAACTTGGAGTTTTGAAGAGCGGAAGGTATTGTATTTTCCGGTATGTTAATGTCGGGCACCTGCAACAAATAATAAATCAATTAATTATACTTCGAAATATACTAACATATATGGTGCACTTACATATAAGAAACCAATTAATTGTACTTCGAATTATACATCACGTACTTGAGGCATTTTTTTTTTACCCGATTGGTCTTCCACGTGATTTTTTTATAACGGAAGGGTCCTTGATTTTGGTTCTCCCCGGATAGATGATGTCTTTTATTTTTGACATCCAGTTTTTCCTCTGGGGCTTCGGTTGTTGCTTCATTTGTACCTTAACATCCTCTACTAAATCGTCGATATATTCGTCATCGTCGGAGTCTTTTCGATGATCATTGTCTGGTAGGCACGTCGACGGTGTTAAGTCTAGCTTTTTCCAAAAGTCATCTATCTTATCCACCTCAACACGTTTGCCTACATTTTTTAAAAGTAAATATAAATTTTTTGCATTTAAAAAAAAACATCAAATAATTTCAAAATCCATAGTGCATTTTGAATTTAAGATTCATTGTTTCGTGAAACTGGCCACCACTTTCCAAAAACCCCAACTAATAATGCTACTTTAATAAAATTAAGCTAAGTTTTCATTTATAATTACAAAATTCAACTAAGAAACAACAAAGTGGCTGTAGTTTAGTGGTAAGAATTCCACGTTGTGGCCGTGGAGACCTGGGCTCGAATCCCAGCAGCCACACTTCATTTTTTTTATTAAATGTTATTTACTTTTTGCTCAGAAAGTTTACATGGATTTAATTTATTAATCGAAGTATTTTATTAGCGATTTCATTTATCTAACGACTAGAACTCAGATATGGTTGTTAGAAGTTTTAGAATTAAATCAAAATCTGAATAGTGAACACTTAGTAAATGCATCTTTATTATCATTATAATTTGATTTTCATTTTTTTTTTTTTTTTTTTTTTTTAGAATTAAATCAAAATCTGAATAGTGAACACTTAGTAAATGCATCTTTATTATCATTATAATTTGATTTTCAAAAAAGTGAGTAACTGCAGAGAGAAAAAACTGAGATCCATTGAGAGTCTTCATCCATTCATGTAAGTATGTCTTTGGAGATACAGTTATGACGAGGATCCTTATATTATTGTATCTATTCCGTTGAGACTGACGTTAATGAGCATTCAAAGGAGTGTTCATTCTTGTAATCCGGTTGTAGTTAGTGGTTTTGTGGTAGTGGATCAGGTTTAATAAACCGAGCCAAGTTAATCATTATGTTGTGTTTATTTTTTCCGTTTATGCTATTATTAGTCATTGTTGTGTTGATCTCCTGTTAACAGATAAAGATATGACTACTTGTTGTTTAAGTTATGCAACAAACGTGACAAGTTAAGTTGGTTAATGTGACTGTGAATTAAGTTTAACTCGTAAATTCAATTACATTAAGTTTTATTCTTATGATTATGTTAAAATTTGTTTAAGTTGTGTCTATGTTTGGTTATATAACAAATGATGTTTGATTTGAAACTAATCGATGAGAGTAAACAAGTTTGGACTTATGAGCATGATATCGATATTTTAAGCCTAAACCCATTTGCCAAACATTTGTATTAGAAAAAGTCATTCCTTCATACTGACTCTCATTCTCATTCTCTTGAGCCAAACAGTTAAACACTACCGAAACAAGATTGTGGATCTTTGTAATCAATTAGTTACATGCCTAACCGTTTTTGGCTCGGTTGGATGAAAGACGTGGGAAACCTTGTGGTCTTTGACACACACCAGGCGAGAACCGTTTTAAGACTAGTCGCATTGGAAGAGGTTGTTTGTCCGGTTAGACAACAATAAAAACATAATATATTGTTATATATGCCTAATATTCATAACAATAGACTAGCACAATACCCGTGCGATGCAACTATGATAGGAACATCTGGAGATTTTTAATTTGTCTGAATATACTATGAGTCAGTAAAAGTAAGAGTTACACTAACTTTTATTATGTAGTTTTTAGCTTGTTAGAATTTAGTTTGTTCAAACTTATAAAAAATAAATGATATTTTAAAATAGGAAATGTGTAAGTATAAGTTGATGATAATAAATATGAAGATTTCAAAAATAAGTTTACAACTAACATATATTGTTATATCTATCTGATTTAATAATTATTAATATATATGGGAAGTGATATTGGTACCACAAAGATTGATTTTTTTACCACACAGTACAACTTTTATAACACACTGTACAAGTCAGTAAAGCATATATGTGGTAAATAAATCAACCATTGTGGTACTGATATCACTTCCCCATATGTTGTTATATCTATCTGATTTAATAATTATTAGAAATGTGATCAAGACACGTAACAATTTGAAGGTACAAATAAGAAAGGAAAAAAAAGAAGAAAAGAGTGCAATCTATAAATTAATATCGAATTAGTTATGCATGTTTAGACTTATGTATTTTAGGCCTATAAATCATTACTCATATAGATGTCACATTAAGTTAAATGTGCAAGGCCTCTGAACTTGCCCAAAGATTACGAATCAGTTTTAGATCATGACTAACAATTCGTACGAGGACAATGAAAGAACAAAAATCATAGTGAATCTGTTGGCTTACTTGTCGATTTTGAAAGTTAACCCGAAGTTTATATTCAATATATCTTCAGTTTCAATGGTTGACACACTCATTCAGTCACAATTAATTACACGAACACACACAAGTTCAAAACTCGTAATCCACAATAACTTCATTCCTTCCATATTTCTGCTATTTTGCAATCAGTTGTTTCAAAAGAAAACTTGTACCAACAGTTCACAACGAGCATATAAAACATTCTACAACTAAACATATAGAGTTAATTACTGAAATGGTACCTCACGTTTGGCCCATATTACTGGTTTCATACCTTTCCTTTCGAAATTACGCTGATCATACCCCATGTATTCAATTCTCCACTCGCACGATACTTTTGCCCAACGCCGTCATGAAGCCGTTAAAACCGCGAGGGGTAAAAATGTAATTTCGCACCTGCAGCTTTTCTTAATTACTTAAATGGTACCTAACGTTTACACGATATTGCTGGTTTCATACCTAATATTTCTTAATTACTTAAATGGTACCTAATGTTTAGTTATTAATTTTTTTTATTATTATTTTTTTTTACATTTTGAAAGGTGAATTCCGCTTTAAGCCAATGTCTTAAAAACTGGTATTTTAGTCATACTGGTGTGGAAAAATTTCTGGTATTATCGGTATTACCAAAAATACCAAAAATATCGGCCGATATTTACCGGTATTTAAAACATTGCTTTAAGCTTCGTGTCGCAGTAAATACTGACCGGTATTTCTGGTATTCCTGGAATATTCCGGTATTACCATTGCGGTATTTCCGGTATTTTCGAAAAAGAAAATTTGAAATTTTTTTAAAATTGTTTTTATGATACTTTATTGCTATTTTTGGTTATTTGTGAACTTTAAACTTATATTTTGTTATGAAAAACCTATTTGGTATTATTTTTTAGTGGATTATAAGTGCATTTTGACTATTTTTGTTAAATTGTAACAAGTTTTTTGAAAATTATCATAAAAGAAAAATAAAACAAATTAAAAATAGTCGTACCGGCCGGTATTTTCGGTAATACCGATAATATCAGAAATTTTTCCACACCAGTATGACTAAAATACCAGTTTTTAAGACATTGGCTTAAAGCGAATTCACCTTTCAAAATGTAAAAAAAAAATAATAATAAAAAAAATTAATAACTAAACATTAGGTACCATTTAAGTAATTAAGAAATATTAGGTATGAAACCAGCAATATCGTGTAAACGTTAGGTACCATTTAAGTAATTAAGAAAAGCTGCAGGTGCGAAATTACATTTTTACCCCTCACGTGCAAGTCACGTGAGGGGGGTTTTAACGGCTTCATGACGGCGTTGGGCAAAAGTATCGTGCGAGTGGAGAATTGAATACATGGGGTATGATCAGCGTAATTTCGAAAGGAAAGGTATGAAACCAGTAATATGGGTCAAACGTGAGGTACCATTTCAGTAATTAACTCAAACATATATAACCAAGGCAAGAAGTAAGTTTTGCCTGAATCTTGTACACCCAATCACAATTCATCAACAGCTAGTACCGTGGTATTGTTTCTACTTTCTACAATAACTCTCATCTCGTTATATAAGGTCATATAAGGTACCAGGTAATTCATGGTAAAGAGTATAGACGAATAAACAACAAGAGAGCATACATTTCCACAATAGTTAACTTCTTGCTTAGTATTTGTTCTAAAATGTCCAATCAAAATCTTGTCTAGCATTTACTAAATTACCAGGATACAACTAAAAGACCTAGCAAATGTGATCATAGAGAACTCATATACGATACGAAGTAGCACAAACATAGAGACTGGTCAATGGAGACCAAAAGCAGCAGCAAAAAGCCACATGCTGATAGAGACTCGGTTACTTGGCCTCACTAAGAGTTGCAGATCGAAAACATCATTTATCAAAAACCAAGTGAACCCATGGATGGAGGAAGTCCAGAGAGGTCTCTAACATCATTTCCAACACTATTCATCCTTTCACCTGAGGTTTGGCTGAAGGTTTCCAACTCTTGTTTCCCTAGTTTCTGCACATCCTCGGGAGAAAGTATCTTGATATACCAGACACTATTTACAAATGCCCTGCACATGATGTATACACTGTTAGGTTTATTTGAAAGAAAATTACAGTAACAATGGAAACATAGGTAACTTTGACATACTCCCAAGGTCCGTCTCCAAGGAGAAGCATCTCATTCTCCCTGTCAACGAATACAAGCTGCCAGCCTGATCTTTGAGGGTCGTCAAGCAACCCATCAATATTAAACATCTGACCCAGTTCTTCTCGCAGCTCTGGATAGCTGTTGAACCGGGTGATGTCTAAAGATCTCCCCACCGAACCTGATTTATAAACCTGCACATACAGACACCAAAATACAACTAACATTAATAAACATTCTAAAGGAAGCTTCAACAGTACACAATAACCATTTCAGTCCTTGCACCTTGACAAATGTACGATTAGGGTTCAGTGGGCCAATTTGTCCTGTAGTGGGCAATAACTCAGAAGAGTCCTGCATGTAGCTAAAGTATGGAGAATTCTGAAACCCAGAAGCCCCTGAAGGCATGGTGGTAAGGTCAGTTTCAGATGATGAAGTACCAATGTTTGAAACAGAAGCAGGAAGTAGAAGCCCAGATGAATCCATACTGGTTCCACCAAATAAACCCTGATTTTGTGCATCCAAGCTTGAAGTCTCCTGTTCCACACCAGCGTTTTTCTCAGGATATGGCAAAACCGATGGTGTACCCGAAGACACATTGGGTTGTGATTGAGCAAACCTCGACACCCAGGATTGCTGGTTCGATTGCTGTTCAGTAAGTGTGGGCTGGCTTGTTCTTGAAAAACTCAAAAGGTTACTACTTCCTTCAGAGTTTAGAGAACCCAACATATTCTGCATAGCTGAAGGGGTAATGTTGGAAGTGAATTTGGCATTCGGGTCCATGAACTCGGTTTTCTGAAATGAGTGAGACGGGGCATTAGACTGTGGCCTTGTTTGAAGTTGTTCTTGTTGGATCAGATAAGATTCAGGAAACGAATTTGGTGGCTGTTGACTACTGACTTGCTGCTGTTGTGGTTCCTCAGGGTGATTGTTGACTTGCTGTGGTATCTGGGTTTGACCATGCATAAACTGCTGAGGTATGAGCTGTTGAATTGCTTGTTGCTGAGAATGTTGGAAAAGCGGGTTAGAGGTGCCTGAAACTGAATGCTGCTGAGAGAATGGAACAGATTGCTGTTGCTGAAACTGCATCAATTGTTGTTTCAAAGCATCTCCGCTTCCTAAATTCTGTAAACCCGCAGCCAATGCAGCTTGGTACTGCTGATTAAGATTATTTTGAAGGAAGGATGGATCGACCCGCTGTTGCATCCAAGGGAACATCCCAACAGATTGAAAATTAAGAGAATGGAGTCCTTGCTCCCCGGTTTCACCTCTCATCCATGCCATCCCATTAACTGCATCATCTCTGCCATCTATGCAAACAAATGCACAAAGAGTAAGTTCAAATTTGAACAAACACCCAAGTAGGAGAATTAACACAATTATATCCAGATATAATTTTAGTATCAAAGTTCAGAACCGCTTTAACATAGTTTTAGGACCAGTAATGATATATCCAATAGTTATACCCTGAAAAGAAGAAGCTCCAGGATACCAAGGCCTTTTCAGACGAAGGGGAAAGAGCGATGGATACATGGGAAATGTTGTTAACGGTTCAATTTCCCATAACGATACGCGGGGCTGCCTCTCACCAGCAGTTGATTCATCCCAACCGACCTACCAAAAAGAGATTAAAAAGATTAAAAAAATGTGAATGTGGTAAATATGAAATGCATGTACACACTTTTACTTGTACCCATAATTATACATCAGCATCTTTTTTTTTTGTAAAGTTAGTTTCGATTCAGACGTGTTGGAGGCAATTTTAACCAGCGATTTGCTGGACCTCCAACCCCCTCATGGAAAATACCTTGAGATGAGAAACCCAAGACTCGAACCCGAGACCTTGGGAAAAACTCACCTCCGGGGCCCACATAGTGGATTTAGAAGATACCCCTGGCCAACCCACATAGTGGAAAAACTCACTTCAGCATCTATGCTTGTATAAATGAATAGATATGTTGTATGTATATATGGGTGTGTATCAGTGTTTTATGTATAAAGTATACAATCATCTATTCTTCAAACTTCCTCTATCAAGAAAAAGATGCATCAAGGTGACAGCCAAACAACTAAAATATGAATATCATAAAAAAGAAATTTTAATGTGACTAACATGTAGCATCACTCAAGAATTTTTGTGATTTTGCATTGCTTGTAACATTGAATATATAATAATATAACTTCAAAAAGGCTGAAAATGAAACCATCCTCTAATTGTGTAAATTGATTATTTAGAGATAACTAAACAAAGCTGGTTACACTTGTTAAGAGATGAGCCAAGACAAAGCAATACAAAAACATCCAAAACAGCTTCAACAGATCAAACCCTAAACGAATGATCACCAAATTTTTGAGGAAACTACACTTACAAGACCATGCTAAAAGAATAGAGGCTAAAGCAATAAAATAGAGCACCTGTACAAAGAATTCAGCACAGATTGTACAAATCGATTGATTAACATTCAAATAAGTTATCTAGTCATTTTAATAAACACAAAGGAAAACTGTAGTCCTAAAAGTTTTCGACCTACTGATGCAATCAGACAACTTGGTAGACATAAAATTCTGACACATATAAGGTGACCTATACCCAATAAATTAGTCTAAAAGAAACACGGAGCAATTGATCCATTAAGGATCTTCCATATGTTAATACTATAGAATCAACACTATCTAAAAGCTAAGTACTTAGATAAAATAACAGATTTAGGAAAAAGAAGATGAAATGACAAAGCTTCTCTCGTCCTGCAAGACATAAAAATCTTCATGTATCCATTTGAATGCAAGGAAAACCCCCAGAATATAAGTGCATACCAAACACTTGATTAACTCCAAAAAGAAATACTCCATTCGTTCAAGTTTTAATTACATATAAGTCAGTCTATAAAGTTCAAAATCGCCAAATTGAAATCTTAATTGAAATATACAAGTATAAAACTATGACCACTGTGATTCTGTGAACTATCTCAAAAGTATCACTAATTACCAAAGTTATCCAGCTTTCAAAGGTTTTTGAACTATGAAAAGGTGCTAATGTTCAGGTACACATGTCAACTAGTAAATTACCTGTAAGGTACTAAGATAGTCCGTACCTACATGATGTTCATTTTAAGTTTTTGCAAGGGTAAGTATGTTATATATGCATATAATATAACCTTCTTCATACTAAGAGGCAATCTACAATTCCATACATCCAACATCGTATACACATGGCAATTATAGTTTTGAAATCACTGCTTTACCTTGACAGATCGCCAATGAGAATTGGGCCAGCGAACAGGATCCAAATCACCAATCCCAGTAATTGTACCCATGTATCTAGACAACGGTAAGAATCCATGTGTGAGATATAGCAAATCACAAGGAAATAACCGATGCTTAGTAATTAGTATTGCATCTTCTCTAATATTACCATTAAGAAAAGAACAAATATATTGCTAATGTTGCTCGCATCAAATAAGAATAAATGGAATCTTAATATTACCTACGAACACTGGATTCTTCAGTTTCAAAGAGCATACGGAAACGCATCCCAACAGAAACACGGGTATGATACACAGCTTTTACATATTTTGAAAGTGGTATAACAAATTCACATGGACTTGCCCTGGATACAAGTACATAAATGAGAAGATATGATATATACAAAAGAGTTAACATGGTTTATCATCTGTTAGGCACCTTGGATTATAGAATATCGTGAAACAACTATTTGTAGCAGCAGCATGAGCAGCTGCAGCAAGGAGTCCAATGTGCATGCTATCGCTTGATAAAACAGATGATGGCATAACAGTTTGTGGTCGAGTTGCACGACGGATCCCCAAAAGGAGCTGATTTTTTTCATTCCTAGTTTGTAAAAATATATAAGGCAATTAAGCAACATAGCTACATGGACTTTATATATACAGTAATATACGAAACATTCAGACCAAAATGTAACATTAATTGAATAAATACCAGATAAATAGCACAGAATCGCCAGCAACAAGTCTCTTCGCGCTCACAAACACACTCCACCCCGTGGTAAGAAGATGACGTTTGGGCTGCCCTGCATTTGAAGAACAAAATATGTAAAATAAAGATTCAGATAACAAGGATATCAATGAATTTGTATCGTATCATTTTGCCAAAAGTCGCTCCTTACTCACTTGTACCCATACTAATTATATCAATAACAAAAACCTATTTTACAAAGTGCACTATTACAAGTGTCTCTCTTGAAGTAAAATTTTAAGTGGCAATATAGTTATTTTGCTATTTAAGTCTCCATCACCAATGGTGCAATCCATCCTACTAAGTTTATAACACATGAATTTTTATCTTCCCAGCAGTAAACTTAGTCGTATATAATCCAAACAATAGTATGAGAGGTGGGATGATAAAAATGAGTTGATACCGCGAAATATATGCCTGAACTTCCATTCTACATCATGGAGATCCCGTGCAATAAGTTCTTGTGCTGGTGGCTGCTGTGAGAAATCCTGTCGACCCGAAATAAAATGTCACCATCCAATTCTGTTGGTAAAAGCACAAGTAAAAAGATGCAAGTACCAGTGGAGGGAAGACTTTTTCAGCCGCACGACGAGGAACAGAGAATCCTCCATGGGTACTCGTGTCACTTGCTGTCAACGTCTTGCAAAAATAATTAGTTGGTTGTCTGCTAGAAGTACCCAACTCAACAGGAAGAAAAGTATCCTTTTGTTCTTGCTGAGAAGAAATCACATGCAAATAATACAAATCTTAATTAACAAAGACTGTTAAAAGCCTATCAAGTATCAACATGATAAAAATCGGAATTTTTTTTTTCGACCAGCAAAAGATTCAAACTTTGTGCACAAAGATTACCGGGGTCAAGGGCTGCAATGTCATTTGGGCATACACTTCATCGGTTTCAACATCTGCCTGAAATTGCACAATTGGGCAACCTTTCGTATGAGTAACTAAACCAAAATTTTATACTAACAATTAATCAATTAATTAACTATTAACGTTAAACGAATAGAACCCACATGCATTGTAACATTGTGAAGTTGGCAGATCAACTGGGGAGGCAAACTTGGATAATTAGGTATATGGGCATCCACTTCTTTATTAGTAGTGGCAGCAACCTGGCTTCCAGTTTCAATTCACATCACTTAATAGTTACTGACAATGCATACATATAAATTAAAACAAACATAAAAACAAATTGTTGAAAACCTGCTCACTATGACCCTGGGGGAAGTATACAACTCGACTTCCAACCATCGGTAACGACACAAGTGGACCGGCACACGCATGCCATAGCTCAGAATTCAAGCATTTCTTTTCTCCTTTCATATATTATTTCAAAAACAAATAAGGAATAAATTAAACTAACAATAAGATCATACATACACAAATGTCAGAACTTATAAAACACTAATTAATCAAGAATGAAATATACATATAATATATATGTATTATGTATGTATGTATATATAGGGATGCTAATACTAGGATACAAACAAGAAAGAATAAATGAAAAGGAAACACACACACACATGTAAAAAGTCAGATTAAAAAACAAAAAAGCTACCAAAAAATACATAAAAAAATATATTTTAAAATATCAAAAAACATATAAAAAACAGGAAAGATTTGAAGAAGATACCTTCAATAGACTGCTGCTGCTGCTGCTGACTCAACCCTGATGTTGAAAGTTTCATTTTTTTATAAATAGTGTAACTAACACGACTTTGGCTTTTATATATATATAGATATAGATAGATATAAAAACTATATCTATAATTTTCCAAAACCTTAATTCACTAGTACCAAAATGAAAATCCCCCCACCATCCCACCCCCACCCCCAAATAATTCACCCAAATTTCTAACTTAACATTTTATTTCTAACTAAAAGTAAAATTAACATGCATTATACAGCAGCTGTTAAAAAAATTTTTAAAAAAATTTAATAAAGGAAAAGCAGCAAAACCCTAGCCTAGCTCAGCAAACCAAAAGTCCATGGAAAAACCCTAAATTCAGGAAGAAAGAAGAGAGGTTTCATGACCCGACCCGACCGAAGGAGACCTGAAGGAGCAGTAGTTAGAGAGAGAGAATGTTGAAATATAAAAAGAAGAAAAGTGAAGTGTGTGAGAGAGAAAGAGATAGATATAAAAGTGAGAGAGAGAGAGAGTATATGTATAGATTTTATCTTTTTTTATAAGATTATTATATAAGATTATAGATAATTGTGTGTGTGGGAAGAGAAGAGAGGGGGGGAGAAGGGTGATCTGGGACCGTCGGGAAGACCGTACCTGGAGATCGTAACCGTTGATTTTGGAGTGACATGACAGTAGGCATGTGCGACCATCCTTCAGTGGTCGTTGTCAGAGTACGAACACTCCCTTCTTCCCTTCTTTTTTTCACTTATTTTATTTCCTTTCGGGGCGGAGGGGGATAGGGTGAGATAAAAAACACGAAGCAGGCGATGAGAGAGCGAAAGGGAAAGAAGGAGGAGGCGAGCCAAAAAGCGCAACCCGCATGCAAAGGGTAACGCAGTCAAGCGTGCTCCAAGGCAGTGTACTTTTTCAACCTTCCCAACCATTTTCTTTGCCATTCATCACTTTCTCAACCGTCCTAAAAAAAAAAATTATTTTTCATTTAATTTAATCAAACATTTATTTTTCTATTTTCATAAAAACTTAAACATTTCATTAAATTAAACTAAACATTACATAAACATAATTTAAAAAGTACATAACAACATATTAGAATTTAAATTCTACATGATAATAAAGACACCTAAATCAAACTCTCAATCGATGGTGGCTGCGTCGCTGGTCATCAAGGTATGATAAGTCTAGACCCGATATATGCGCCGTCAGATCATATCGGAGCCGATGATGCACGTCTTCAACCTGTAACTCCCGGTTTGCATTCCGGTTATAAACTCTTGGCACCGGTGGATCCATAATATGAACCGGTGATATTACCCTCCCGTCGTCTTTTATGATCATGTTGTGCAATATTGTACACGTGGCGACGACTTTTCCGATCTTCTCCTTTGTCCAGAGCCGGAGGGGACGGTTCAAAAGCTTCCATTTTCCCTTGAGATTACCAAACACCCGCTCAACATCCTTTCTTGCAGCCTCTTGTAGTCTTTTAAATTTCTTTTCATCTTGTTCTACTGGATGCAGATATGCCTTAACAAACACAGCCCACCTAGGATACATTCCATCGGTAAGGTAATAACCACGTCTGTAATGTCATCCATTTACAGTAAATGAACTGTCTGGTGCGGATCCATTACGCTCGTTTTGAAACAATGGCGACTGCTGCAAAACGTTGACATCGTTGTTCGATCCAGCAGGACCGAAAAACGAATGCCAAATCCACAAGTCATGGGAAGCAACACATTCGATCATAATAGTCGGCACCTTATGATCACCCCCGTGTATTGCCCTTTTAAGTATTTAGGGCACTGCCTCCATTCGATTTGTGTACAATCAAGACTACCAAGCATTCCTGGAATGTGGTGTCTTTCTTCATGCGCTTGTGTGATGAGAGCAACGTCATGAGATGTCGGCCTACATAAGAACTCCTTTTGATATAAAGCAATGACCGCATCACAAAAATACTCGAGGCTCTCGCGTGACATTCGGGCAGCCATGCATAAATACTCGTCAAACGCATCTGAAGGTTCACCCATAGACAGTTGTTTGATCGCCGTTGTGCATTTTTGAAGAGCCGTGCAACTTTTTTTTCCCCCGTGTGTCTTCCCCTCTTGAAAGTACTCGAATCTAGCTTCGATATCACCAACAATCTTCAAAAACAACCTCTGGCTCATGCGAAAACGATGACGGAAAAAGGGTTCGCCAAACTTTGAGTCTTCAACGAAGTAGTCACGCATTAGTGTCGCGTGAGCTTCTTCTCGGTCTCGATCGATATACCTACGAGTGTCGGAAGAGGTGCTGGTGTCTTCAAGCTCAGCGAACACTTTTTGAAAAAACTCAAAAGTACCCCCCTTAGATGAGACGGATATCTCAGGCGGCACACAATATGAAGAAGACGAGGAAGAGGAATCCATTTTTGGGGTATAAGTGATGTTTTTGGTGAAAGTGTGTGAGATATAAATTTGTTTGGTAAAAATAGAAGTGTATTTATAGGTAGAAATTAGGGGAAGTTTTTTTTTAAGTTAACGGTCAAAAAAGGAGGTCCCCATGCTTATCACACACGCTCCTAACGGCTTTCTTCTCCCAACCCTCAACGGCTTACAAACCAGCCTAACCCCAACCCGAACCCGCCCCTAACCAGTTATGATGGCGGCGATGTTCCCCAACGGGTTCACCCAGCCAACCAGCCACCACTCCTCTCCCTCTAAGTTTGAGTATGAAACCTTTTACATATTAATTTTTAATATTTCCTTTCTTTTCTTATTTTTATATTTTAGATAAAAACAATAAGCAGCTATTAGATATCTAAGGGAATAAGGAGTCGTCTAGCCAAAAATCTCAACCCTCTCAAATTTCACCAATCACATTTCTCCAATTCATTTTACTTTTTCAACCTTCCCAACCATTTTCTTTGCCATTCATCACTTTCTCAACCCTCCCAAAATTAATTATTTTTCATTTAATTTAATCAAACATTTATTTTTCTATTTTCATAAAAACTTAAACATTTCATTAAATTAAACTAAACATTACATAAACATAATTTAAAAAGTACATAACAACATATTAGAAATTTAAATTCTACATGATAATAAAGACACCTAAATCAAACTCTCAATCGATGGTGGCTGCGTCGCTGGGTCATCAAGGTATGATAAGTCTAGACCCGATATATGCGCCGTCAGATCATATCGGAGCCGATGATGCACGTCTTCGTCCTGTAACTCCCGGTTTGCATTCCGGTTATAAACTCTTGGCACCGGTGGATCCATAATATGAACCGGTGATATTACCCTCCCGTCGTCTTTTATGATCATGTTGTGCAATATTGTACACGTGGCGACGACTTTTCCGATCTTCTCCTTTGTCCAGAGCCGGAGGGGACGGTTCAAAAGCTTCCATTTTCCCTTGAGATTACCAAACACCCGCTCAACATCCTTTCTTGCAGCCTCTTGTAGTCTTTTAAATTTCTTTTCATCTTGTTCTACTGGATGCAGATATGCCTTAACAAACACAGCCCACCTAGGATACATTCCATCGGTAAGGTAATAACCACGTCTGTAATGTCATCCATTTACAGTAAATGAACTGTCTGGTGCGGATCCATTACGCTCGTTTTGAAACAATGGCGACTGCTGCAAAACGTTGACATCGTTGTTCGATCCAGCAGGACCGAAAAACGAATGCCAAATCCACAAGTCATGAGAAGTAACACATTCGATCATAATAGTCGGCACCTTATGATCACCTCCCGTGTATTGCCCTTTTAAGTATTTAGGGCACTGCCTCCATTCGATTTGTGTACAATCAAGACTACCAAGCATTCCTGGAATGTGGTGTCTTTCTTCATGCGCTTGTGTGATGAGAGCAACGTCATGAGATGTCGGCCTACATAAGAACTCCTTTTGATATAAAGCAATGACCGCATCACAAAAATACTCGAGGCTCTCGCGTGACATTCGGGCAGCCATGCATAAATACTCGTCAAACGCATCTGAAGGTTCACCCATAGACAGTTGTTTGATCGCCGTTGTGCATTTTTGAAGAGCCGTGCAACTTTTTTTTCCCCCGTGTGTCTTCCCCTCTTGAAAGTACTCGAATCTAGCTTCGATATCACCAACAATCTTCAAAAACAACCTCTGGCTCATGCGAAAACGATGACGGAAAAAGGGTTCGCCAAACTTTGAGTCTTCAACGAAGTAGTCACGCATTAGTGTCGCGTGAGCTTCTTCTCGGTCTCGATCGATATACCTACGAGTGTCGGAAGAGGTGCTGGTGTCTTCAAGCTCAGCGAACACTTTTTGAAAAAACTCAAAAGTACCCCCCTTAGATGAGACGGATATCTCAGGCGGCACACAATATGAAGAAGACGAGGAAGAGGAATCCATTTTTGGGGTATAAGTGATGTTTTTGGTGAAAGTGTGTGAGATATAAATTTGTTTGGTAAAAATAGAAGTGTATTTATAGGTAGAAATTAGGGGAAGTTTTTTTTTAAGTTAACGGTCAAAAAAGGAGGTCCCCATGCTTATCACACACGCTCCTAACGGCTTTCTTCTCCCAACCCTCAACGGCTTACAAACCAGCCTAACCCCAACCCGAACCCGCCCCTAACCAGTTATGATGGCGGCGATGTTCCCCAACGGGTTCACCCAGCCAACCAGCCACCACTCCTCTCCCTCTAAGTTTGAGTATGAAACCTTTTACATATTAATTTTTAATATTTCCTTTCTTTTCTTATTTTTATATTTTAGATAAAAGTAATAAGTAGCTATTAGATATCTAAGTTTGAGTATGGAACCTTTTACATATTAATTTTTAATATTTATTGTATAATGGATAAATGATTGAGCACCGTGTATTTTATGTTTTAAATATTAAGATGTTAGAGATTATATACCCAAACTTAGGTATCTAACAGTCACATAATTCATATCCTCTAAAATTTTGTTTTTTTAACTTTAAATATACTGGGCATGTTTGACAAGAGCTTTTCAGGAGCTTTAGTTTTCAATTTTGAACAATAAGCTCTTATTGTTTTAAAATTTTTATTTGAATATAACTAGCTTTAGCTTTTTATTTGAAAAAAAAACTCCAAAATGAAACGTTACTAGCTTTTAATTTGTATGGAGCTTTTACTTTTATAAATTACACAAATACCTCTTGGAGTTGCAGCTATAGCTCCCATATCAAACACCTAAAAAAAATAAAAGTTCCAACTAACAGATTCGCTTAAAAGCTACAGCTTACATTTACAATTAAAAGTTACATCTACTTTTGTCAAACATATTCATTATAAAAGTAAGTAACCTCAAATGTCGTCTTCCACGGGTTTTGGATCCCAATATCGTCTTCGGCGATGTATGAAGGAGTTTGAGATGTAAATAGTCTTACCATTACCAAATGTAGAAAGACTGCTTTCAGATCTTACCAAAAGTAAAAAAGAACCTCATTATGTAAAGTATTATTTAAAAAAAATTTGTACGTATGTTACAAAATATATTAAGATTAATAGTTTAAAGTTTTTGTGTACATACGTACATGACTTAAAATCTAACTATGTACATGTTAAAAAATTGTTAATGAGAAATGATGATGATTACGAAAAAGTAATGAATTACAATTAAAAGTATTTAGACAATTCAAATAAAATACTATGTATTATATTATTTTAAGGGAAAAATGAAAACGGTGTTGTCTCACATTAAAACGGATGAAAACTCACTCATATGGTATTCTTTTAATCTGTTAAAAATTACAATATGAGTGAGTTTTTATCATACTTGAATGAAAATACCACCTTCATTTCCCCCTTCATAGTAAGGAAATATATATATTTATATATATATATATACTATGTATATAATAACGTAATAATATTACATATAAACTTACAAATATCATTTGTGTAATATATATCAGTGTTAAGGTTATATGTTATATTTGAAAGTTAATAGAACAAACTGAAACAAAAATGTGGATACTTATTTTGGTGGAAAGATAATAATGAACTTTATACTGCATAATTTAACAATGATATTTAATCTTATCAAAAATTAGACTAAGAAAAGTGAGATATAGACAATCATATTATAAAGATGACTATGATAAATAAAAGTGTATTATGTGAAAAGAAAATATTCTATTCACTGTACAATTGGTTGATTATTGTAAAACAAATATTAAAGTAAAATAGTTAGGACAGGATCTTGACCCTTAGATTATGATAAAATTGATGCACAAAGATTCACGAAGCACAAATATATATAAGATGAACGATGCATGGTGATTTTTAATGAGAAAAACCTATTGTTTTATTTTTTTTTACTTTAATATGAGTAGTTGTTTTATTTTATGTAAATAAAAAAATGAAAAGGATATGTATTTCTTGCAAAAGCATGTAATGAGTGGAGAGAGGGAGGGAGAGTGAGGGCGTGAGGATCGAAGATAGTGAAGGGAGAAAGATTTTTAATTTAATAATGGGTTTATGTAACGAGATATGTCACCCGGGCGTTGCCCGGGAGACATTACGTTTGTTAAATTTATAAGAAAAAAATTATTTAACTTTATTAAAATAATTTTGTTAGTAAAAATAACTAAATGTCTAAAAATAAGTATATTAATACCGATAACAACACTTTTAGAAGAATGAGAAAATATGTTACGAATATAATATCAATAATAGAAAAAGATATGAAAATAAAATATTTTTAATATTAGTTACGACATTTCGATAACGATGAGATAATGCGTTACAAATAGGTATACAGTAGAAGTTTTATGTGAAAGTGAAATTAGTCCGCATAAAAGTTTAGTGCTAAAAGTGTAAGAGGTTAAAATGTTGTGGTGAAATCAAAATTATAGTGCTAAAAATGTAAGTGGTTAAAATGATGTGGTGAAAATAAAAGAATAAAAAGGTTATTATATTTTGCACGCGACAGTTAAAAAACGAACAGTAATTTTTTTTTGTGACAGTGGTTTGCATAAAAGTTTAGTGCTAAAAGTGTAAGAGGCTAAAATGTTATAATGAAAATAAAAGAAAATCAATATTGTGGTGAATATAAAAAAAATAAAAAGTTTGTGGTGAAAATAAAAGAAAATCAAAAAATATAAAAGTTTAGTGCTAAAGTGTAAAGTTTAGTGTTAAAAGTGTAAGTAGCTAAAATGTTGTAGTGAAAATAAAAGAAAATCAAATAATATAAAAGTTTAGTGCTAAAGTGTAAAGTTTAGTGTTAAAAGTGTAAGTAGCTAAAATGTTGTAGTGAAAATAAAAGAAAATCAAATAATATAAAAGTTTAGTGCTAAAAGTGTAAAGAGTTAAAATATTGTGGTGAAAATAAAAGAATAAAAAGTTTGTGGTGAAAGTAAAAGAAAATTAAAAGTATAAAAGTTGAGTGGTAAAAGTGTAAAGAGTTAAACTATTGTGGTGAAAATAAAAAGAATAAAAAGTTTACTATTCTTTTCACGTTTTTCCGTATCTTCTTTTTTAATATATATATTAATATTAATATTAATTTTCTTTTCTTTTTTGGGTCATACATGTACTACTCTGAACACTTTTTTACTGTATTATTCAATGATTTTGTATATCTATTTGCAAGACTAGCTCTCCTCCACCGCCATTCACCATCAGCATCACCATCCATCTTGGTCCCAATATATCTCTTGATTACTAGCATGACACTAATGCTTTGTATTATATCTTTTGATTACTAGCATGTATTTGGAAACGCTTTGTATTATTCTTATGATTAGTAGCATGTATTTAGCCACTTGTTAGAGGCATATGTATGTTAAATAGAAAGGCAATGATAGATCCTCCTAACTCATCTTCCTAAAGCATCAACTTCATGCCAAGTGTATATAACTCACTAATTCTCTCTCCTAATCTCATCCTTTGATTGTGTTATGTGTCGTGATCATATTTTTAAGAGAATTTTTAAGAGGATAAGTTATGAGGATTAATCATTTTCCTTTACGAGTATAGGTATATTCAAATTTAAATCATGGTATAGGTATATTCGGGGTAACTTTAAGAATAGATACGGTGTTATACTTTCATGTAAAATCATTAATTTACACATCTGAAAGTTCGTTCCAACTTTAAAACTATACAGAATTATTTATAACTACGCACGAGAGGTTGCCAACTCGTAATAGTTGTTTGTATGGTCTACCCCGTAAGATTACAACAACGCTACTTTGTATATAAACTCGTGGTTATAAATGTGTCTACCGAACAAATGCATGGATTTATGCATTTAGGTAGCTAAGGTCTTGCACTATTTGCTACAGTTTAAATCAAATGCTCATTAGAAGCATGTTTGACTTGCCAATGAGTCTTTAATCAACTGATAAATGTATGGAAATTAACGTGGATGCGTGAGAGTTTTTACCCACAGTCCAAGATTCAAACCCTGATTGGATCATGTACGATTATTATTCCATAAAGATTAACAGTGTATAATTCTATTGTCTTAAAAAAAATGTTTGACTTTAGACATATTTATAAACACGTTAAATATCATTTTATTTAAAATCTTAAAACCAATTAAATGCATTTGAGCCCCTTCTTTTATTTTGTAACTTAACTTAAGTTTAAGATAATTTGCTAATATAGTTGGTGACCATTTAGTAATTTTTCATTATCTTGGGGTTTCTCATTTAAGTTCGAGGCTTATTAGAGATGTTTGTGAAGATAAGGTGAAAGGAATCAAGGATATTTCGGAACTTTTGAGTTTATCCAGACACTTGGGTAGCTAAAACTTTAAAACAAGGATAGAATAATTTGCATTAAAAATATTAAAAGATTATCGTGAATCCAAATTCTCTAGATTATACTAGTTGCTAATGAGTGATTGATTAAAATAGTTTTTTTCTTTTTCTTTTCTACCTTTCATTTCAATTTTAAGGGATAACAATATTAAATCTCTTGCTTAAATAGGGAAATATGAAATTTTAGATATATCTTGATCGAGGATTTCAATCGATGACACTAAGATAAGCTCTTACTATATTAAATATATTCTTACTATATTAATAATAATAAAAAATTCTTACTATTCATAGACATACCATTATGTGAAAAGTATTGATTTAAGTGAAAATATTAAGGTTTAAGTAGTTAGTTAAATCAAATATAAATGATAATACAAAACGAGACTATACAGACATTTATGTATGATCCATGAAGGGTTACACACGAAAAACAATGAAATGCCAGTTGTATTTGTAAATATAAATGTTATAACTAAAATACAAAACTTTTCATAAATAGATTTGAAAAAGACGAACCGGCTAAAACCGCAAAACGGGTCAAAACCGGGTCGGACACCACAACCCTATGGTTCAACCGAGTTGACCATGGGCCAAACGAGTTTGACACATGGGAGCCCCTAGGGCAGCCAGGCGCAACGAAGGAAAATGGAAGAGAGATATTTTTGGAAACTCTCTCCCATCCCACATTGGAAAGTTAGAAAACCACAAGGGTTTTTCACCCTTATAAATAAAGGATTTTTCTATGATTTTAATATCGCACTCTTCTCTCTTTGAAGCCTTGAAATTCACTCCCATTGTGGATAAACCGACAAGACTATTCTAGTTATATTTTTGGTTTAGAATATTCGTATTCGATTTAAGTTGTGGTAGCACCTAGCTAACAAGTGGTGATTTGTTCGTGTGTACCTCTTGGCGTCCTACACTTTGATTTTTGTTCGTGGTAAGAAGTCTTCAGTTCTCCTTTATTTATTTTTTTGTTTATCTATTTAAGATTACTATATTTGCATGCATGTAGATCTTGGTTTATGAAATTAAAGTTAGTGTAATTGGTTTATCAATTATATTCGCATAATAAGATTAGTCTTTGTTAGGTCCAGTTTATCGATAAACTGGAGCGTCTCCAGTTGTATCTGGAAACCAGATGATTTGTCCATAAATAATAAAAGTCCAGTGGCCAGTGTACAGTTGATGCCACTGAAGACTTCACTCCACTTTAGATCTGACCAAGACCTGAAGCATTCCAGTTGAAGTCAAAGACAACAAGTGGAAGATAGAGAATGACCATGGCAGCGAAGCCCAGTGGACATTCTGCCCAGATCAGACTGGAGATCATCAGTGTAAAGTACTTACAAAGCTTTACACTGATTACGAGGAAGACCTTTTTACTTTATGTACTATTAACCGGACAATACACATTGTCTATGTTTAAAGTACAAAAGTGCATAAATTAGGTTGGATAAAGTGACTTTATGTCTTACTTTATCAAGCATGTTCAAGGAATTAAATGCAATTCCTTAAATGCTCTCAACCATATTTGTACGGCAAGGTTGATATCCCAATGTCAACCTTTGCCTATAAATAGAGGTCTTTGCACAACCAAGAAACAACTTTGCATATTCAGACATTTGCTTTCTTGGTGAACTTGTGCAATATTCTCTCAATCGCAAAAAGGAACATTTCACAACTTTAAGTGTTTCGATTGTTAAGAGAATTTCCAAGTATAGATCAATTGTATTTCATAGGTTGTTAGGATATTTACATATTTGTATTATCTTGGTTCCGCAACAACCTTGTAATTTATTTAACATTAATAAATAAATTACACTTGAAAATTACATATTGTCTCACCAATTTACTTTACAAGTACTTTATTATTGCATTGTCTTTACTTATTTACTTTGTCACCTTAATAAGTAATCCTCTAGTTGACTTGGTATACGTTTCATTGCAACTGGCAGATTGTCTAGCTCCTTGTACGTATTGCAAAGTAAACTCACCATTGACATAGAGGTGTCTTCACTAGTACCATCTCTTGAGTTGGGACTTACAAGTGGTATCAGAGCAGGCAGGTTGAATTGAATCAATTCTATAACCTAGATCTGCTTCGATGTCTACTACTGAAGGTGAGAATGGTTCTGGTCATGATGAAACTAATGTTAATAATCCACCTATTCAAAATGTTAATACCAGCCCTCCTCCACCTCCTACTGTCTCTCCCCATGTCCATGTTCATTATTCTAACACTCCTGTTCCAAAATTTGATGGAACTAGTGAGTCATTTGGTACATGGAAGGCCAGGATGCTTTTACATTTTGGTGGGATAGAGAGGTATATGTTGAAAATCTTAAAGGATGGACCACATATACCTATCTCTCCTGGGATAAGTCCTCTCCTTGATCCAACTGGATCTAGAAGAGGTTATAAAGAGAAGCCTGAAGACCATTGGTCTGATGAGGATCGCAGGCTTGTTGACTTGGACACCAAGCTCAAAAATATGATCCTTGGGGCTGTTCCTGAAGAATTAATTCCATCCCTTGTGTTGTTCCCAAATGCTAAGGCAATGTGGGATGAGTTGGTTCTTCAGTTTGAAGGAGGTGATGACACTATTGTCACCAGAAAAGTTGCCTTGAACAAGAAGTATGAATCCTTCTTTGCACTCCCCAATGAGAGCCTAACTGGTACTTATACCAGGTTTACTAGCTTAATTAATCAATTAAGAGGCTTGGGAGTTGAAAAGGATAAGGATATTCTTCTTGAGAAGTTTTGTGATATTCGTCCTTCCAAATGGGCTAACATGGTTCTTGTCCTAAGACAAGGTAAGACCCTGCACAGTCACACTCTTGCATCTCTTTATGGAGCCTTCAAATTCACTAAAGATAATAATGCACAAAGACTTGTGGCTGAGCAGGATGCTATAAACCATGCTCAGAGTTCCAAGGTTGCTAGTCTAACTGAGAAATCTTGTGCTGCTTTAATATTTGCTGAGAGTGTCCAGTCACACTCTATGAAGGAGATGCTAAACAGTTTTCTAAACTCTGGCCTGACCACTGAAATCAGTGATGATTGTGTTGAAACTGACAATGATGATTTGGTCGCCATGATTGCTAAAACCGTTAATAGGTTTAAGAACAAATCTAATAGATTTGGTGGACCCAACAATGCTTACAGCTCCAACTCTCTTGGACAAGGCCAATCATACATGCTATAAGTGTGGTAAGAAAGGTCATTTCATGAAGGAATGCAGATCTAGTCAGTTGAAAACAACCAAACTGGCCCCTCTGTCCCTAATTACAATCGGCTGATGATAGCTACAAAGCTAAATATAAGAAGCTTAAGGCCCAGATTGCCCTCCTGTCACTTGAAAAAGAAAAGAACAAGTGCATGATGGCACAAACTGAAGGAAAATGGGAACACTCTGATGACTCATCAGTTGATGATGAAGAGGAAATGGACATGTGTTTTATGGCCTTGGAAGACCAACAACATGTGGTGAAAGATGATGTTATCACTGGAAGATGGGTGGACATCATACTCAAAAAGGTGTGTGATTATGATCATCAAATTGATACAGAACTGAAACTAGACCTGGCTGAATCACTCAATTGTGATTTGTTATTTGTTGAAACTGTGAGAAATGACAGTGAAAGATATCTAGAAACAGTTTTAACTGAGCTTAATAATGTAAAACCCCATTTGAATGATTTACAAAGTGTCCAGTTGGCTCTCAAAGTGTCAGTTTTAAGATGTGAAGCTCTTGAACTTGAAAAACAAGAGCTAAAAACTGCTTTGGAAAAGGAACAAAAGGTGATCAAATCCTAGATTAGGTCATCTGGTTTAAATTATGATGCTTTTTCAAAAACTATTGATGCACAACAAACTGCTTACAAAACTGGAGATGTGCACATGGCATGCATTATACCTGATATCCACAGTTTGCTACCAGATGTTAGGCCAGAAACTCCATATGACCAGCCTAAATCTGTTAAGACCACCCCATCTGAGGTCAAAACTGGAGCTGAACAGGCTAAAGCTCCAGTCAAAAAGGTCAATGGTGACAAACCTTTGCCTCAAAAGTCTAAAGAGCCCAAGACTCAAAAGACCAAAATCCCTGCTGAACCTAAGTCCAAGGTTCAGATGCCAAATGAAAAAGACATTTTGTTTAAGCTGGAGAGTCAAATTCAACTGTTGACAAGGCAGGTTCAAAGTTGTACTGCCAGAATTAAAAATCTGGAAGGAGCTTCGTCTCCTTCAGTTGTTAAACAAAATGCACCCCCTTCAAAACAAAAACAAAAATGCTCAATCTGGAGCTAAAAATGAGAAGAAAAAGGGGAAGAAACCCATCAAACCAGTCGTTTTTACTCCTGAAACTGGAACCGACAAAAAGGCTCCAGTTCCAGTCTCCAGTTCTACACCACAACAATCTACTGTGACTTCCCAGGGAGAGTCCAGTGAACCCATCAAAAGATGGGTTCACAAAAATAACTAATGATTTTTGTGGGTGTGCAGGGCGATCGAAAGAAGAATACCTGGTATCTGGACAGCGCAGCTGGCCGGACTATGACCGGATGTAAGCCCCTGCTGGAAGAGTTCACTGTCCAAGATGACCGACAATGACGTTTGGTAATGATGAGAATGAAAAGACTGAAGGATATGGTGTAATCAATAATGGACAAGTCCAGTTCACCAGAGTTGCATTTGTGAATGGTTTAAAATATAACCTGATCAATGTAAGTTAACTTTGTGATGATGGATACAAGGTACTGTTCGATATTGCTCAAGGCACCATATTTAACAAGGATTGGAAAGTGGTGATGATTGCACCAAGAAAATAGAATGTGTACATCATGGATATGGAACCAGCTCCAAAAGAGCAGTGCTTCTATACCAAGGCAGATGAAGACACCAACTGGTTATGGCATAAAAGGTTATCCCATCTTAATTTCAAGAACATCAACAAGTTGTCTCGCAAACAACTGGCTGATGGGATACCTCCAGTTTCTTTCAATAAAGAAAAGCCATGTCCAGGGTGTGAGATGAGTAAGCAGAAAAGAGCCAGTTTCAAAACTAGGCAAAACTTCAGTATCACTGAACCTCTTCACATGCTTCATATGGATCTTTTTGGTCCAGTGAATGTTCAAACTAGAGCTGGCAAGAAGTATACTCTAGTTGTGGTTGATGAATTCACCAGATACTGTTGGGTGGTTTTCCTCAGATCTAAAAGTGATGCTCCTGCTGAAATCATCTCACTCATCAAAAGAATTGAGCTCAAATACACTCGAAAAGTCTGTCAGTTAAGAAGTGATAATGGAACAGAATTTCAAAATAAGACTCTTGAATCCTTCTGTACTGACACTGGCATCTCTCAAAACTTCTCATCTGCACACTCTCCAGAGCAAAATGGAGTTGTAGAAAGAAAAATCGTACACTGATAGAAGCTGCCAGAAGTATGCTATCTGAATCTGGTCTTCCCACCAGTTTTTGGGCTGAAGCAGTGGCAACTGCATGCCACACCCAAAACAGGTCAGTTTATGTCAAAAGACATAGGAAGACTGCCTATGAAGTGCTCAGGAATCGCAAACCAAATATTGGATACTTTCATGTATTTGGTTGTCCAGTTTATATTCTAAATGATTCCAGTCAGCTTGGAAAATTCGATGCAAAAGCTGATGAAGGTGTGTTTCTAGGCTATTCAGATATTCGAAAAGCCTTTAGAGTTTATAATTATAGACTACAAAAGGTTCATGAGACAATTCATGTCACATTTGATGAATCAAGTGAAGCAATCAATAAAAGGCCAAACCTTGATATATCTCTCCAGTCATTCCAATAAGCTTTGGTGAAACTGACCAAGTTCACCAGTCAGAAGTTTCACCAGAAAATGTTTCCAGTCATACTGACGTGGAACCAGTTCAACTGAAGAAATCCTCCAGTGACACTCCATTTTATCCTTCAATAAGTTTTAAATTACCACAAGAACTTACTATTGGATCTGATGTACGTGTCACTCCAATATCAGCACCAGTTCAAACTACTCCAGTTCTTCAAGAAATGCCTTCAACTAAATAATTTCATGATGCAAATCGTGACCTCATTGACTCTGATGAGGATGTTGAAATAGTTTGGGTTGATCCTCTTCCAGATGCAACAACTGAAGAGGTTCCTCAGGTGACTTGCACTGATATTGTTGTTCACCGTCCTAGTCAATACTCTAAATGGACCAAAGCACATCCAATTGATCAGATTATTGGAGAGTCCAGTAGAGGGTTCAGACTAGAAGAGCCACCAGCGAGCAATGCTTGAATGTCACCTTCTTATCACTGATTGAACCGAAGAAGATTGACGAGGCTATGGCAGACCCAAGCTGGGTAGAAGCAATGCAAGAAGAGCTCATACAGTTTGAAAGGAACAATATATGGGAACTTGTTCCTTGTCCACCAGGGTTGAATAAAGAACCCATTGGTACAAGATGGTGTTTTGGTCAAAAATTTACCTAAGATAATCTACGATGAAGACTTAGATCAATAATGTAACCAAACTTTCGTTCGTGAGGTTAAGGGCTTGTAAAATATGTTGAGATTCAAAGATGCGTTTAATAAAAAGATTTGATAAACGATTATGTCAACTAAACAAGAAATTAAGGTCTAAAGCAATGATAATCAGAATTATAAGTATCGAAATAAAAGAACTAATGATAAATATTGCTAATCGAAGTAAAGATATAGTAAATAATGCTTGAAAAGTAAAGAGTAAAGAGCAAGAACACCGAGATTTGTTAACGAGGAAAAGCCCTTAATCCTTTAAGGATCGCCGGCATAAAAACCCCGGGAGGAAGCAATCGTCCATGCCTTGTTCTTTTATTAATGATTGTTGAAAATGTTTACAAATGGTGGAATTCGGTTGATCGATGTATCTAAGTGTGTGAATGAAAGTAGCAAGAGCGGTGTGTGTGAATACAAGTGAGTAGTATGCAGTGAATAAAAAATACGATATCCTAAGATCGATCAGCCTCATTCATTATATAGACCTAAGATCTAACTAACTATGCGAGATTGTAGGGATCTTCCAGGTCTTCGTTGATTTGAATGTTGGAGCATATCTTGACCAGTCTTGTGAACGTTGAAGTTTTTCCCCTCATGCTGAAATCAACTTGAAGTCCGAATATCTTGGCAGACTAAGTCTTCTTTGCGTGTTGAAGATTAATCCCATGTGTGAAATCCTTTCTTTACCGTTGGAGATATTTTCCTTGGCTTTATATCGAATATTCTAGAATCTGAATGCTTATCTCATGTGGAAATGATAATAATAGTTGAAACATAACGTTAGCAAAATATTAATAAGTAATCAGAATATTCAACTATGTCAAGATCCTAGTATGTCAAGATCTTGGACCTTCAGGATATTGGTACTTGAAATTTCACCCATAACAGATGGGTCTACCGAAACAAGATGAATGAAGATGGCAATGTTGTTAGAAACAAAGCCAGATTGGTTGCCAAAGGTTATTGTCAAGCAGAGGCTTGTTGATTTCTTGCTCCCTCATCAACCTTTTGATTGAGATTGCTTATTTTCTCATTGAGCGACTTTGTATAGCTTGCTAAGGAGTCGTGCCTCTTGTCATTCATTTCAATGTACTTCTCCATCATGTTGGTGAGCTTGAAAATCGAATCCTCCTTGACTTCATTCTCCACCTTTGGTTGCTCGGGTTGACCATTACTCCTTTGCCACCTATTTTGAAAAAAACCAAAATTATTTCTAGCATAACTAGAATTAAAATTAGAATTACCGGGGTTTCTTTGGAATAGTCCTCGTTGATAGCCTCCTCGATATTGGTTCTGGACAAAATTGACTTGCTCGGTAGCCTCCTCTTCACAATCCTCGGTATAGTGCATTCCTCCGCAATTGTTGCACCCGTGTGCAATCACATTGAGGTCTTTGTCCATAATGTCCAACCTATCTTCAAAAGTAGAAAAACGGTTAGATAAAGCTTTAAGTTCATGAATTACCTCATTGTCGGAGCTGCTCTCGATGCTAGCCACGGTTCTCCTCGTCCTCCTATCTCGATCCTTATCATCCAATCTCGAGCTAAGCTAGCTTGCACCATATCCTCCATCATTTTGTATGCGTCATTGGTAGACTTGTACAAAAAGTTACCACCGCCGGCTAGGTCTAAATCTTTTTGGGAACTCTTGATTAAACCATAGAAGAAAATCTCCATGATCTCGTCCTTGTTAATTCCATTCCCGTGACAGTTTCTGATCATTTCCCTAAGCCTTTTCCATGCATCAACTAGTGATTCTCCTTCGTCTTGCTTGAAAGCCTTGATGTCTCGAAGCATTTTCCTAGCTAAACTCGGGGGAAAGAATCGCGAGATGAACTATTCGCGAAGTTGATTCCATGTAGTGATGGTACCTTAATCGAGCTCATCGAACCAAGCACGTGCCTCTCCCGTGAGAGACGACGGAAATAAGCTAAGTTTCACATCGTTACCGGTGACGTCTCCTCCGTATTTGAACATTTTGCACTAAACTGGTGAACTTCG
>CM067169.1:10435099-10479273 GCA_034093135.1 Erigeron breviscapus | reverse complement strand
GAATAATTCAATTGGGCATCCGATAAAGTCTTGCTTGCATAATAAATCACAACGGGTTTCTTGTCCACCCGTTGTCCCAAAACAGCCCCAATGGCAAAGTCACTTGCATCACACATGATTTCAAATGGCATGGACCAATTAGGTGATTGCAAAATGGGGGCTTCAACCAATTTCTCTTTCAAGGTTTCAAAAGATTTTAAACATTCATTATCAAACACAAATGGCACATCTTTCAACAACAAATTACACAATGGTTTGGTAATGACACTAAATCCTTTTATAAACCTTCTATAAAATCCGGCATGTCCAAGAAAAGAACGGACACCCTTGACATTGGTTGGAGGGGGTAAAGTAGAAATGACTTTGATTTTGGCCCGGTCAACTTCCATACCTTTACTTGAAATCACATGACCCAAAACCGTCCCCTCTTGAACCATGAAGTGGCTCTTTTCCCAACTTAGGACCAAATTCGTTTCAACACATCTTTTCAAAACTTTGGTTAGCTCATTAAGACAATTATCAAAGGTTTGACCAAAAATTGAAAAGTCATCCATAAAAATCTCTAAGGAATCACCGACCATATCCGAAAAGATACTCATCATGCACCTTTGGAAGGTGGCGGAAGCATTACATAACCCGAATGGCATTCGCCTAAAGGCAAAAGTTCCATAGGGACATGTAAATGTGGTCTTATGTTGGTCATCGGGATGAATAGCAATTTGATTATAACCTGAATAACCATCTAGAAAACAATAAAATTGCTGACCTGCAAGCTTTTCGATGATTTGATCAATGAATGGCAATGGGAAATGATCCTTGGAAGTAGCGATGTTCAACTTTCGGTAGTCAATGCAAACCCTCCACCCGGTGATGGGTCGGGTCGCAATTTGCTCACCACTATCTCCTTTAACCACTTTATGAGTCCCAAATATATAGATGGTTAATTAAACCCGACTGGCAAGTACAACTGATCTTGATGGACAAGTTCAGTTTACGATCCAGATATGGATAACAAGAAACAATTGACTAGATATAAAATATAAGAACAAGTTGGCAGAAACTATATAAAGATATATATAAATATAATCAAGTATGTAGCATTGAGACACGTTGTTTTCTTTTCAATGTATTTGATTTATTGATGTATAAACAAATACAAGGATTGTTGCGAAACAAAGATAAACACCCAAGTGTAAGTATCTAAACAATCCTGAAATACAAGTGATCTAATTAACTTGGAAATACTCATAAGTTTACTTAGAGTATATCTCACAAGTTGCAATGCTAAAGTTTCTAAGCTCTTTGCAAGTTGTGAGAAGACTTTGTATTTATAGACCAAGTCCATGATGATGTGGACAAGATCGTACAAATGTGGTTGTGAGCATTTAAGGAATTAAACCATAATTCCTTACATGCTGCACTTGGAAGAGTATATAAGTCACTTGATGTGACTTATAGTACTAGGTTCCAAGCCTATACTTTGTACCTTTTGTTAATAGATAAATCTATTAACCGGATAAAGGTGTAAAGTAAAAGTCTTCCTCGTAATCAGTGTAAAGTGTTGTAAATACTTACACTGAGATGCTTCAGTCTTGATCTGGTAGAATCACTCTTTGCTCGCTTCTGAGATGATTCTCTTCTTCATACTTCAGTCTTTGACTTCAGAATGAATGCTTCAGATTTGTCTCGATCTGAACTGAAGTGAAGCTTCAGTGAAGGAATTCTGAGACATCTCAGAATTCTGTTCAGACGTCTTCACTAAACTTCAAGCTATTTCTGAACAAATTATACTTGGTCGATTTCGACCTAACAAATTCCCCCTATTTATTCTGAAATAGTGCATGCATCTCAGACTTCTATCTATACATGTTTGTAAGTCTGAAATGCAAGTTTTTGTTTAAGTTGTAAAAGTTTTCTAAGTACATCTTATAGATCATTGATGTCTCAGAATTTTACTTGTTGTTTTTCTAACTTAACCTTATCATCTACTTATTTGTTACAAGTTGCAACATATATATACAAACTGAAATGAATGTTACAAATGTAAATTCTTTACAAGTACATGATAGTCTGAAAAGAAAACTACTTCTTGGCAGGCCTTGAACCAGAAGGTGCCTCAGTAGGTTTTCTCTTCAGTGGAGAATGATCCTTTTTGCCAAACAATCTGCTTTCAATTTCCACCTTGGCTTGCATCTTTTGTTGTATTCTTGCTAACCATGCACCAGTCAAGGCAGATTTTGGTTTCCCCTTCAGAACCTGGATCATCTCCCTGTGCTCAGAAATCCCAAACTCGTGCACTGAAACCTGATGGTATTCTTCAGCTGCCCTTCCTTCTCTTTTAACAACCAAGTCAAAAAGCTTCAATCCATCAGCTTTTGCTACTTCCATATCAACTATCTTGGCTGGATGAGATCGATGCTTCATGTAATGCTCATATTGATCCCTTTCATGTTTTCTTTGAATTTCAACAGCATCATCAGACATTGGTTTGAAGGTAGAAAGATCAGCATCACGAACACTCTTTCTTGATGATCTAGGTCCAGTCACTTTGGGTTTAGAGGTTGGTCTGAGCAACTCTTTCTCAACATTCTGAACTTCGGTCAGAATTTCCTTCCTTTTTATCTCCATTTCTTTTTCTCTATTTTTCTTTAAGTCTTCAATGGATAACTTAAAGGTCAGACTTTCCAACTTTTGTTCTAGAGGAGAGTAGTTCATCCCACACTCATATTCCAGCATATCAACTATAGCCTTTTGCACTCTTGGGTCATTTTTGATTTTCTGATATCTTTCCAATGATAACCCAAGAGCTGCAGCATCTATGTGATCAAGGGTCCCTATCTTTAGATGTTGTTCCCTTTCTCTTTCTTTGTTCTCCCTCCACATAATGAATTGGTTAGAAACCTGCTTTTGCAATGTTTCCAACTTCTTACTATCAGCTTCAAGATTATGTAAGGGATAACCTTGCTCGTCTATATTTTCACCAACAACCATTCCAGAACCCTTATCACTTTTCTTTGGTTCTTCTTCTTGAACCTTGCCTTTTCCCTTATCCTTTTTCTGAAGTTGTTCCCCCTGAACTGAGGCACTACCAGAAGGTACCTCAGTTTGCTTCTTGGTTGCTTCAATTATCTCTTGAGTACTAGCAAGCAAACCAATAGGCACACCACTTCCCCCTTTGGGAATCTCTGAAGGCAATCTAGCATAAAGGTCAATTGTAGATTTAATTGCCTTCAGTGGTTCCCAACTTTGTTGTTCTAGGCACTCACAAATACCTTTTGCCATTGTAGCAAACTGAGCCTTTAGTCTGAATGAAGAACTAAGGTTCAGTGCTTCTTTATCTTTTAAGTCCTTCAACATTTTTCTGTCTTCTTCAGTGAAGGAAGCAGGGGGAGGAGGAGTAACAACATTATCTTTCTTCAGAAGTGTTAGAATTTCATCTAACTGCTTTGACTGATTCTGAACTGAACCTTCAAGCCTGGAAACTGAATCTTTTACTTCATTGACAGCCCTTTCCACCTTGTCATTTGTGTCTTTGGTCAGTTCAGCAATCATTATTCTAACTTCTGCACCAACTTTCTGACAGACAGAATCTGAAATCTGAGCAGCTAGATTCTGAGATAGCTCAGACTTCAGATCTTCCACAATACCAGCACTAATAGAAGTCCCAAGTTCTTTCTCATTAACACTTGGCTTCTGAACCAACTCACGAACTTCATTTCCAACTACCATAAACTCTTGCTTCAACAACTCAACACTAGATGTCAAGTCCGCAACCACTGAAGCTTGCACATCTCTCTTTGTCAACCTAAAGGCTTCTCTGATTGCAGAGCTCACCTTGTTGCAAGTCATCACCAGCTCATTTAGCTTCCCAACCACTAGTCCTTCATTACCAGCAACTTTGGTCAACTCAGTTCCAAGGAACATCTGAGCACCTTTCATATCAGCCAAGGAACTAGTGTTGGCAGTTAGAGATTTGGTTAAGTCCTCCACCCTTAAAATAAGGCCTTGGACTTCGGTTTGTGTTTTCTCTAACTGTGTTTCTATATTCAAAGGAGGTGGGGGTTGTGTAGAAGCAGGAGCCACAAATGGTAAACTACCAAGCCCTTTAAGTACTTTGTTCATTTGAATGTCAGTAGGACTCTCAGATTCTGTCTCAGAATCCAAGTCCTTCTCTGAGGGAGCATCATAGTTGATTGGTGGTGGAATGTTGTGAATTTGAGGGTGAAGAAATTGAAGTGATGGAGTGAAAGATGGATCGGTTACATATGCGGAGTGGTACCTGGTGGAAAGATTGGATTTTGGTGAGATGGTGGTGGTGGAACATAAGGCTCATTTTCTGGTTGGATTTCTGGGGGAGGAGGAGGGGCGTTTGCGAGGATGGGGGCTGGCTCAGAATCAGATTGATTCGCCTCCAATAGTTCCTCGTCAAACTCAAAGTCAGCAAGAGAATCAAGATTCTCCTGAGGTAGCTCATCGTCATCCCAGAAAGCATTCACTTTTACGATCTGGTCGGATATGCCCTGGTTTGGGTCACTAGTACCCTCACCAGATTCTGGTTCAACATCTGCAGAAGCAGGTGCATCGTCACCAGATTCAACGATTTGTTTAATCGTAGGTACACTAACGGGTCCCACATTCTTTTGTGGCCCACTTAGTGACCTTTCTGGACCAGCTAGTGTGGCTGAAACAGTTTTAGTAAATACCTGAAGCATAGCAGAGGAGAGTTCAGGCTCATCTTCAGTAATGGTTGCCTTTGAGAAATCTCTGCCATATTCAGGTACAGAAGCTTCAGGTCCAGCTTGATTATAAGCTTCTCCAAGGATATCCATAAAACACAAGCTTAAAAATCTTGGGAAAGCAATATGCAGACTTCTCTTTCCTTTTAACTTTGTAATCAACTGAGCAAAGAGAATCTCAGCGAAATCTGCTTGCATCCCATTCCAAATGTAATACCCCATCTCAACTTGGGGTAATGAAAGTTGGTCCAACCCTCCATGGTTGCCACCAAGACTCTCCACAATCTGGGTCCAGAAGAACCTCCAGCAATTGCCAAAACCAGACATGAAAATGTGTCCAGAGGTCTTCAAATTACCATCAGCATCCTCCATATCACCATGACCAGTGGCGACTAGAACCTCCCTGAAATTGACTCCTTTGAGTCTCTTAGCAAACACCTGGGGAGGTTCGAGGTAGTTCAGATGAAGGGAATTTCTGAACCCCTCTAGAGTGATAACACACTTCTTGGTGCCCTCATTGAGAGTGAAGGAGATGGATTGTTCATCCTTATGCACCACAGCAGTGTACCAGAATTCAAGCAAGTATCGATGATACAATGCTTGAGGATTTGCAGTCAACGCATAATGGAAAGGGGACTGCTCCCAAAAATTGTTGATTTTTCCCATTAAGGTTTCGGACTTCACATTTAATTGAGCCAAAAAGTTGCTCATGTTGAATCGGATTTGAGAAGGTGTGAAGTTCTTTGGCCATGTGGCAGATGTTTTCACATCACTCGATGGAGTATATTCAAAATTTATGAGTGATTTGTGTGAAGAAGAAGATGATGATTTAGACATTTTAAGAATTGAAAAATGAAAGTGAAAGGAATATGAAGAGTTAAGGAATTTTGAGAGTAAATATGAGAGAGATTGATGATTGGGAAGTAAATGAAAAACGAAGTAAATGAAAGAATGAGAAGGAATTGTGAATTTAAGATGGAATACAAAGTGATTTTCCAACTTAAAACAATTAAAAAATAATTTTTGAATTTCGAAACCCAAGACTCATAAAATATTTTATATTCGAAAATGATTTTGATTGGGTTTGAGATCCTAAAATGATTTCTGGGGTCAAATCAGCATTAAATGCAAAGCCGTTTGAGTGACCCCACCTTGCAACATTTTTCAGAAAAAGTACTCATTTCTTTTCCTTAAACGGCGCAACTTGTGTGACACAAAAGCATGACCAACGTAAGTTAAAAACATAGTATGCAGTAGGTCACGTGTACACACAATTGACCAAGTATCAAAAGGAAAATATCTTGAAAGGTTGTTGTATTTCAGTGATGACTAAACAATTTCTGAGAATGGTCAGTTCCAAAGAGATCTGAACCATCTCAGTCAATAAAATTCAACTGAAATATTTTTTGATTTTCTGAAGTGCTTCAGTTAAATACATTTTTCTGAGCAAAAAGTTCCTTCTTAAAAAAAATGAAGGTTTATTTTAATGTTTGAAAAATATTTAACATTCCCCCTGAAGTGATGATCCATGAATTAATAAGTGCCAAGATAGTATCACAAAGGCGTTCGATAGCTGAAATACAAGTGATCTAATTAACTTGGAAATACTCGTAAGTTTACTTAGAGTATATCTCACAAGTTGCAATGCTAAAGTTTCTAAGCTCTTTGCAAGTTGTGAGAAGACTTTGTATTTATAGACCAAGTCCATGATGATGTGGACAAGATCGTACAAATGTGGTTGTGAGCATTTAAGGAATTAAACCATAATTCCTTACATGCTGCACTTGGAAGAGTATATAAGTCACTTGATGTGACTTATAGTACTAGGTTCCAAGCCTATACTTTGTACCTTTTGTTAATAGATAAATCTATTAACCGGATAAAGGTGTAAAGTAAAAGTCTTCCTCGTAATCAGTGTAAAGTGTTGTAAATACTTTACACTGAGATGCTTCAGTCTTGATCTGGTAGAATCACTCTTTGCTCGCTTCTGAGATGATTCTCTTCTTCATACTTCAGTCTTTGACTTTAGAATGAATGCTTCAGATTTGTCTCGATCTGAACTGAAGTGAAGCTTCAGTGAAGGAATTCTGAGACATCTCAGAATTCTGTACAGACGTCTTCACTAAACTTCAAGCTATTTCTGAACAAATTATACTTGGTCGATTTCCGACCTAACACACTTGAATTCCGGCTTTCTTAGGTACCGTTTGTGTTGGACTCACCCATGTACTATCCGAAATTGGGTAAATAATTCCAGCATCCAACCATTTTAGCACCTCTTTCTTCACCACTTCACGCATATGAGGATTCAATCTCCTTTGAGCATCACGTGAAGGCTTTGCTTCAGAATTGGTGATTATCTTATGCATCACAATTGATGGACTAATGCCTTTCAAATCGGCAATTGTCCATCCAATAGCCGCCTTATATTCCTTGAGCACCTTAAGTAATGCTCTTTCTTGCATTTCTTCCAAATTTGATGCAATGATCACCGGCAAAGTTTGCTCATCTCCCAAAAATGCATACTTCAAGTGTGATGGGAGTTCTTTCAATTCCACTTGTGGTGGACTTTCAATGGATGGCTTGAGATGGGTGTCAATATGGTCCGGTAGACTCTCCACCAAATGAGTCCATGGTGGTCTACCTTCTTGAATTGCCATAATCTCCCAATCCTTTTCCTCCTTCTTCAATGTTTCACTATGCTCCAAGATTAACCTATCAACCAAAGCACAATTCTCCCGTGTGTCTTCCTCATTTTCATGAGGAATGCACTCATCAATGACGTCCGCCATAAAGCATTCGTCACTAACTACGGGGTTAGGAACACTAGCAAAAACATTCAATCTTATCTTACGGTTGCCAAAAGTCATTTCAACCGTACCCCTTCTACAATCAATTAAGGCATTAGCGGTGGCCCAAAAGGGTCTACCCATGATGACATTGGGTTGCCTAACATTACCGCTTGGTGAAAAATCAAGTACCAAAAAGTCTACGGGGTAATAGAAGTCCTCCACCTTAACAATCACATCTCGGACAATTCCTCTAGGAAGTTTAAGGGACAAATCAGCCATCACCAAGGTGGTGTCGACTTTTTCCAACGGTCCAAAGTCATATTGGTCATACAAACTTCCCGGAAGAATGCTCACACCCGCCCCCATATCCAAAAGTGCCTTGTTCATTTTGAAATCACCAACTTGAATAGTAATTAAAGGCGCTCCCGGATCTTGGAGTTTAGGTGGAAGTATACCCATCACAACGGCACTAACTTCCTCATTTAAAACAATTTTCTTTGGAAGCTTATGATGCCGTTTTTGGGTACACAAATCCTTAAGATACTTAGCATAAGCCGGAACTTGCTTGATTATGTCAATAAGAGGTATATTGATTTTCACTTGTTTAAAAATTTCCCACATTTCTTCCTCATGGGGACCTCTCTTCTTAAGTGTAGGCCTAAGTTTTGGATCAATCAAAGCCAAAGGAAAAGGAATGGTATTATCCTCCATATCCCTTCCTTGTTTTTCAGAAAATTTACCACTAGACCTATTGTTTTCTACCTCTTTAAAAGACACTTTTTTATTTGATTTAGGTAAAACAAGTTCCGGTTCATGCTCACTATCTTCATTCTCATCAACATCCTCCACCACACCATCAACAAGTGATGATGGAGGCACAACTTTATTATCATAAACTTTACCACTACGAAGAAGGCTTACATTGTTTATCTCCACATTCTTGACATTCTTTGAGCTGCCACTTTGATGTTGTGGATTGATCTTCGTATCACTTGGTAGCTTTCCCGGCTCTTTCCTCATTGATGCCACATCCTCCGCCAATTGACCAACTTGCTTTTGCAAACTCTCAACCGTTTTATCCTGAATCTCATTCTTTCTATCCATTTCTTTCAAATAATCCATAATCTCCCGGGTTGACACATCGTTACCACCCAAAGGCCCACCTTGGTTATTACCTTGTTGATAGTTCCTTGGGTAGCCTCTATTGAATCCTCCTTGATTTTGACCACCTTGGTAATTCCCTTGGTTGTAATTTTGGCCTTGAAATGGTTGAGATGGTGCCCCACTGTTTTGGTTATTTCCTTGAAAATTCGGGTTGAGTTGGTTTGAAGAATTGCCATATCTAAAGTTTGGATGATTTCTCATCCCCGGATGATAAGTGTTGGAGTTCATGTCATATTGCTTTTTCTCTCCATACACTTGATTCACTTCTTCAAATTGATCCAAGTCTAATGGACATTCCATAGCCAAATGTCCCAACTCATCACACCTTTCACAAATCGGATAGTCTTGAGATACTTGATAAACACCCCGATTTTCAGCCTTCCCCAACTTAGCAAACTTTTTCTCCAAGGCTTCAAGTCTATCTTTTGTAGCTTGATCACTAGTTGATGAAGAGGCTATTGGACGTCTTGCTCTCCTATTCGATTGAGCTTGCCTTTTTGAGTTCACACTCATCTTCTCCAAGAATTCCCAATCAACATCTTCGGGATTTGTCAAAAAAGTACCATTGCTAATGGAATTCACATCTCTTTTCTCTTCCGATAACAAACCATCATAGAAAGCCGTGATCAATTCCCATTTAGCAATTCCATGATGAGGACACACTCTCAACAACTCATTAAACCTCTTAAAAGCTTCATAAAATGTTTCACCCGATTGTTGCTGAAAAGTTCTTATCAAATTCCTTGCATCACTAGTCTTTTGCATGGTGTAATACTCATCCAAAAATTGTTGTTGCATTTCAGCCCATGAAAAGATACTACCCGATGGCAATGTCAAGAACCATTGCTTTGCTTTATCCTTCAAAGTAAACTGAAAAAGAACTAGCTTAACCTCATCCGGTGAAAATCCTTGGCCTCCTATAGTTCCACATATCGCCTCAAACTCCGACAAGTGCAAGTAAGGCTCTTCCGCCGCCATCCCATGAAAACTTGGCAAAATACTCAAACATTGAGGTCTAACCTCAAATGCTCTACCCCTCAACACCGGTGGTACTATAGGTGAAGCATTAATGGCTATGGCGGGTCGAAAATGACTATCAACTCCTTGTGGTGGAGGTTGATAGTTCATATGTGGCATGGCCCGGTTATGCGGTTGGTAATTTGGATGCCCTTGGTAGTTTGGTTGAGCTACATGATGGTTAAGGCGATGGGGTGGACCTTGAGGACGAACCCTTGGTCCTTGGTTTATGTAGTGAGGTTGGTTATGTTGGGGTTGGTTGTATTGATGATATTGACGATTTTGTGGTGGCCCATAATCTCCCCCATGGTTCCAATCATACCCATCCGAATTATTATCAAACCTCCCGTCATCCCAAAGATTCACCCTATCATGAAGCCTATCATAAAACGACCCATCCGCATCCCGTGATGCATCTCCAATATGAGTTGGTGTTCTAGGTCGGTTTTGAGTTGTGTGACCACTCCTCATTGATGGGGTTGGGTTTCGTGGTGGAGTTTGATCTCGGTTATTTGGTTCAGGGTTGGTTTGTTCTTGAACTATGGGTTGGACGGTTGGTTGTGGATTTGATTGATCACTCATGTTTGCACGGTGAAGTTTCCTATTCCTTCTAGCTGCTTTCTCAATTTCCGGATCAAACAACAAAGGTGATGTCTTCTTGGAATACCTCGTATGCATACACGACCTATAACCTGCACACAATCAATACACCTAGCGTAATTCTGAAATACAAGAATGAGAAATGAAACAAACAAGCACTGAAACAAAACAAAACTAAGCTAAATATTTTTGGATTTTTCTGAAAATTTTACGAAACTAAATTAAAAACAAAATTTCAACACTTTGCACACCGATTCCCCGGCAGCGGCGCCAAAATTTGATCGTTATCGTTGGACCGATCAAAAATAAAACTAATTACCACTAATTAGCTAGGGTAAGTTGAGTATCGTATCCACAGGGAATCAAGGGAAAATGTTGAACAATTTACAAAAGATTAATGAAACTAGACATAAACATAAAATTGATTTGATTTGATTGATTTAATTAACAACTAAAAATGATTTTTAAACTTAACAACGAAATTCAATAATAAAAAGGTAAGACCATTCTTATGATCCCAATTATGCTTTCAAAAGTATAACCTAACTTATATCTGTTGGAAATCACATAGACATGATTCGTTTTAATGTATGGAATGAATGAATTTCAAGAACCGATTGATTGAGTTGTGATGATTCACGATAATTAAACCAAGGAATTGACACAACTAGAATATCTATTCAAAAATCAGATTACAAGTGCTAAGAGATTCTTCCAATAATTAATGATTAACAATAAATTGAAACCAAAAGATAGATGGAAATCATTCAAGGTTAAAAACATGTAATCATTCATTCAAACCAACAAACATTAGATGCAAAACACAATCAAGAATTAAACATCTAATCCAACATAAATATAAGAAAGGTTGAATACAATTGTCTTACATAATTGTTCACATAAGAATGATCTAAAGAGAGATTAGCCTTCCATGTTCATCAATGAATCTTCAATTTGGATTGTCATCTCCTTAGATTTGTGATTGAATGATGATTTGATGATGATTTTGGGGCTTGGGAATGGTATGTTGCTGCTCTAGATCTCAGAAATTAGGGCTTGTGTATGTGTTAATTCGTCTCCCCAAAAGTATATCTCAAGTTACAATTAAAACCCTTAAAATTCGACTTCTGATCAGTGGCTGGCGTAACCTACGCCCCATCTGGGCGTAAGGTACGCCCTTTGTAAATCTTCCCAGCGTAACCTACGCCCCAACTGGGCGTAAGGTACGCATGTTGTATCTTTGCACTTCACTTGGCGTAAGGTACGCCTCTTCTGGGCGTAAGGTACGCCTACTGAACTTTTGCCTGGCGTAACCTACGGCCATGACTGGCGTAAGTTACGCCTTTTGTAACTTCAGTTTCCAGAATTCCAGAATTTGACTTTCTTTGACTTTACGTTTCATTTGACTTCCTTCTTGATCCACTTAGTCCAAATAAGCACTTAGAACCTGAAACACTTAAACAACCATAAAAACGCCCTAATCGTCTATTAACATGCACAAGACAATCCGATTTTATCCATTAACATCATATATTCTAGGCGTTTATCAGGTTCCTCACTCGCAGAGTGACATAACTCAACTAATGGTTAGAGTTTATACCTTACATCAAGACAGCGGTGACAGGTCGGTGGTTCCCCATGCGCAAAGTGACATAACTTGATGCGTATAGATTTTACTCGTTATTAGTTCTTTGAACTCTTTTTAATTAATCTACTGATTGCCTTTCTTAAGATTACTACATTATTCATGCAATAGACATTATCAGAGACCCCAGATGACTCATACACTTACTCACATGCAACTAGTTCACAATCAATAGTGTAAGAATTAAAGCGAACCATACGTCTAAACTAGTTCCTACACAAGCACGTATATAATTAAGTCCAATTAATATACCCATACTAATAACTAGATAGCTCTAATTGCCAGGCATACTAAAGTCCGGTTAAATGTGCTATGGCAAACATAATCGCATACAGTTTCAGTCTAAGCTCTAATCCATTTGGAAAAATGAACAGCCACAAATCTATAGTTAAACTAAGAGTCCTAACTAACCGTTCATCTACCAAAGCTAATATTGCTTAGTTATCATCATCTTTTGTCTACTTGCAAAGCTTATATTCTCAAAATGTTTTCAGACACAAGAAAAATTTTAAATTTTGCATGAATTAAGTAGTAGAAAACTTATTATTTATCAAGCAATTAAACCACGGGTTTTTCCTATTCCATCCCCCACACTTAAATTGTACAACGTCCTCGTTGTACTAAACAAGACATAATAAAAAGGGTAATAGGAAAAACACGATAAGATAAAGGATTAACGAAACTTCCCGGGATTATATTGCATGAATTCTGTTGAAGATGGCATTTGTGGAGTGACTTGAATGTTTGTAGAACTTCAAAGACTTGAGTCGTCTCCGTTTGATGGCGATCCATTGATGCTTCTCCATCTCCTTTTCTTTTTGGTATTTTCTGATTTTTTTTTTTTTGGATTTTTCGCGATCTGGTGTGCAGACTGGACATGGGAGCGGCGCTGGCATAGTGGAAGCGGCGCTGGAAGTGCTTGAGCGGCGCTGGCTTGGCTTGAGCAGCGCTAGACTTGCACAGGTGCAGGTCCAACGGCGCTGGAAGATGGGGAGCGGCGCTTTGAGGTCCTGTACTTGCTTCGACGTCTGATTTTCCTTCACGATATGCTTCCGGCATTCCCCCACACTTAGCTTTTGACCAAGTGCATGGTTTCCTTAGAATACAAAGCTAAATACTCCTGCACACTTCAATCAAAATATCAAAATGGAAAATAACAAGCTAAAACATAAAAATAAAAATAAAAACGAAATACGATTGCAATAAGTTACTTGTTTCTTCGATCCATTGAAAGCTTGCATCTGTGATTCTATAGATATAACTCATATAAAATAGGTCACAAATGATAAAATTCAAAACAATTCACTTAATTGCAATTAGTCACATATTCCTAAAAATAAAAATAAAAATAAAAATACGGCTTGGGTTGCCTCCCAAGAAGCGCTAAGTTTAACGAGTCTTCAGCCGGACTCGGCCTAGGAACTAGGTTGAGGAAGAATACGGGGTCGGCCGGGGGCCGGTTCCCGTTGGGTAACGTTCGAAGTGACTTATAGCTTCTTTGACGTTCGGTCCTTTTCTCTCCTCCAAGTTTCCAGAGTTCCTTCGTGCTTCAGTAGCTTCAACCATTTCCACGTCGATCGGTGTTTGATTTCCAGGGCTGGTTCGGGTGGTAACGGATTTGATTTCGCGAATGTCGGAACTGTAGGTGGTTCCAGCGGCACTGGGCTTGCCCAGCGGTGCTGGACTGAGTAGCCAGCGGCGCTGGTGCCTTCGTGGCAGTACCCGATTTTTCGATTTTGCTTCCATATTCCTCTAAGAACTTCATTATCCTCTCGGGTTCTATTAGTATGATGTTTCTCACCAACCCTTCGTTGAATGCCTTCCTTGTTCCTATGTTCAACCCATTATAGAATGCTTTCATCTGTTGTTTTGTGCTCTTCTTCTCGGCTACTAATGCACTCGTCAGCGTTTTCATTTTTTTTTTTTTGGATTTTTGGGTTTTTCTGATTTTTTTGGATTTTTCGCGATCTGGTGTGCAGACTGGACATGGGAGCGGCGCTGGCATAGTGGAAGCGGCGCTGGAAGTGCTTGAGCGGCGCTGGCTTGGCTTGAGCAGCGCTAGACTTGCACAGGTGCAGGTCCAACGGCGCTGGAAGATGGGGAGCGGCGCTTTGAGGTCCTGTACTTGCTTCGACGTCTGATTTTCCTTCACGATATGCTTCCGGCATTCCCCCACACTTAGCTTTTGACCAAGTGCATGGTTTCCTTTAGAATACAAAGCTAAATACTCCTGCACACTTCAATCAAAATATCAAAATGGAAAATAACAAGCTAAAACATAAAAATAAAAATAAAAACGAAATACGATTGCAATAAGTTACTTGTTTCTTCGATCCATTGAAAGCTTGCATCTGTGATTCTATAGATATAACTCATATAAAATAGGTCACAAATGATAAAATTCAAAACAATTCACTTAATTGCAATTAGTCACATATTCCTAAAAATAAAAATAAAAATACGGCTTGGGTTGCCTCCCAAGAAGCGCTAAGTTTAACGAGTCTTCAGCCGGACTCGGCCTAGGAACTAGGTTGAGGAAGAATACGGGGTCGGCCGGGGGCCGGTTTCTGTTGGGTAACGTTCGAAGTGACTTATAGCGTCTTTGACGTTCGGTCCTTTTCTCTCCTCCAAGTTTCCAGAGTTCCTTCGTGCTTCAGTAGCTTCAACCATTTCCACGTCGATCGGTGTTTGATTTCCAGGGCTGGTTCGGGTGGTAACGGATTTGATTTCGCGAATGTCGGAACTGTAGGTGGTTCCAGCGGCACTGGGCTTGCCCAGCGGTGCTGGACTGAGTAGCCAGCGGCGCTGGCTCGTGGAGCGCGCTGGAGGGAGCGGCGCTGGCATATGGAGCGGCGCTGAGCTTGAGCGGCGCTGGCTGAGTGAAGCGGCGCTGGTGCCTTCGTGGCAGTACCCGATTTTTCGATTTTGCTTCCATATTCCTCTAAGAACTTCATTATCCTCTCGGGTTCTATTAGTATGATGTTTCTCACCAACCCTTCGTTGAATGCCTTCCTTGTTCCTATGTTCAACCCATTATAGAATGCTTTCATCTGTTGTTTTGTGCTCTTCTTCTCGGCTACTAATGCACTCGTCAGCGTTTTCATTCGTTGCCAACCTTTTCCCCAAGACTCATTTTTCGCTTGTTTAAAGTTTTTCACGGCTATCAATACTTCCTCTTATGGGGATTTAGCTGATGTCTTATTTCCTCGCGGTCTCCACTTTCCGATCGTTACTTCTTTCCTACCTGGCAGTGGCCTCAAATCAGGGTGTTTAATTGTGTCCGATGGCTTGTTTGACTGGTCAATCTTCTCAATATCTTTTCTCAAGTTATTCGGGGTCCAGAAATCTCCCCCAGCGGCGCTGGGTGTCCCTCCCAGCGGCGCTGGTTTCTCCGTTCTCGCGATGGGTTCTTCAAATCTGACTTTTCGGCTCGAGATCCTAGCTTCAATCCTTGCAACCATCTCTGTTCGTTCCACCTGCATCTTCTCTCGGTCCCTGATTTTCTTCATTATTTCTTGTCTTTGTCCTTCCAAAATACCGCAAGCTTCCTTAATCCTATATTCTAGTGGCAAACAATAATTACTTATCCGTTTGGTGTGATCATCCATCTCCTTGTATTTCCAAACCAAAAGCACGTGTTGCCCTAGTTCATCCGCCAAATTTGTCACCTCTCTTAAAGCTTCCTCGTGACTACCATAATTTTCTTGACGGACGTTGCCCACCTTATGCATTATTTCACAATGGCTAAATGACACCGTGAGCTCGTATTCTCCTTCAGTTAGATATAAATCCATTCCATGTCTGTTATTGAGCAGCCTACGAACGGTGGGAGCTTGCTGATGAGAATCTGTTTGCTGTGCAGACCTCCCCAGCGGCGCTGGTGTTCCCTGTGCAGATTCCGGAATTGATTTTGCCATGTAGACGCCTTTCTCCATTTCCGAAACGGGTATCTCAAATCGATTCCGATGCATTGTACCTGAGTTAAGCTGGAACACACTAGACGAAAATGAAAGAAAAAGAAAAACAAGAACGAAAACAAACACAAAACACAAAAACGATTAGTAACTTCAATGACAAAATAAAATAAACCTAAATGCAAATAATCTAAACTTAATAACTAAAAACGATAAAATGAAAATATTTTTGGATTTCTGAAATTTTAAGAAAATGAAATTACTACTAAACCCTAATTTTGACTACTAAACCTAATCTCCGGTGACCACAGTGCACGTTTCCATGTCACTGGATCGCGTCTGACATTGTTAAGCATCATGTTATATTCGTCCTAATTACTATGGTTCTGGATCCCTCAGTTATAAGTGAATCACCTTTTACATCTAGTTAAAGACCGACTAGTGTTTTCCATCCTTATGTATTAATCCTAGTGTATGATTATAGACCGATCATTAGAATTAAATCAATACATGCAGATATAGAACCGATAATAATATGAAGAACTAGTAAAACATGGATCTACGATAAACAGTAAGGCACGCTCCAACAGATCTAACAAATAAAGTAAAATAGATAAACGTCTACATGATCACATCGATCCAAACAAGTATTCAGCCTACTAGCCTACCATTATTAAAGGAATAACAAAGTTTGAAAAGATGAAAGACATTGTTTACCAACTGAAAGTAAAATAGATAAACGTCTACATGATCACATCGATCCAAACAAGTATTCAGCCTACTAGCCTACCATTATTAAAGGAATAACAAAGTTTGAAAAGATGAAAGACATTGTTTACCAACTGAAAGTAAAATAGATAAACGTCTACATGATCACATCGATCCAAACAAGTATTCAGCCTACTAGCCTACCATTATTAAAGGAATAACAAAGTTTGAAAAGATGAAAGACATTGTTTACCAACTGAAAGTAAAATAAAAGAGTAGATCTAGGTTGAGAATGAAGATCGGAAGGTGTTAGAAGCTCCAAAACCTCTTTGGAATCTGCAAGGTCGACCTAGGGTTGAATGTGGGCGACTAGGGCTGCTGAATCGGCTCTCTCTTAGGGTTTTGAGGGCTGCTTCGGCTTAAATAGGTGTTAAAGTTGGTTTGCTGAACTGGGCTTCCCAACGGTGCTGGATGGGCTCCAGCGGCGCTGGGACTGGGCCAGCGGCGCTGGAAAGGTGCCAGCGGTGCTGGCAGCTCCTGCTGCTTCTCGTTTCGCTTCGTTCGGCTCCCGAATCACCTCCTTGTGTCTTGTAACTTCATAGGCTTCCATCTTGAGTCACTTTATGCCATTTACCCTCACTCGCATCTTCCGTGAACCTGCGTAAACATAGAATCCATTAAGTACCGATAGTTCCCGAATATTAACTCATTTAGATATTGAAATGAAGCCTTTCGATAGGGGTTTTTATCACAAAATGAACGCTCATCAACACCTCACAAATCTTACACTCTTCTGCAGCACGAACTGATGAATTTTCTGATGTGACACCATTAGACACTGAAGTTCTAAACTCTACTGCCAATGAAGTAGTCCTTGACGATGGCACAAGGATTACTGAGGCAACCCCTGTGTCTGCAATCTCTGGCAGTGAAACTTTGGTTGAGCCAAACACTGGCGATGATGTTTCGACTGAGCCCATTAAATCTGGTGACGATGCATCTGCAGCAACAGTTGTTGAACCAGAAGCTGGTTCAGAACCTTTGGATCTGAACCAGGGCATATCTGATCAGACTGCAGTCTTGACTGCTTTCTGGGATGAAGATGAGCCAACTCAAGGGAACTTTGATTCCCTTGTTGACTTTGAATTCAACGAGGACTTATTGGTAGAGGATCAGTCGTCTGATTCTAAGCCAACTGCCAACCTTGTTGAACCCTTAGCCAATCTCCCCGAAATCCAAAATGTTGAACAACCATATCGCCCACCACCAACAAGTCACTCACATCCTTACTTTCCACCTGGCTTAACTCCAGCATATGTCACTTCACCAAAATTTCAACCACAACTTCAACACATTCACCCACAAATTCAACCTGTTCCAAGGCCAATCAATTATGATGATCCAGAAGAGATGGAATTGGACTCAGAAACTGAATCTGAGGGTCCATCTAAAGCACAATTGAATAAGACTCTGGATGGCCTTAGAACACTTCCCTTTGTTGCTTCTGCTTCTACACAACCACCTCCTCCTTTGAGTGTGGAAGCACAGTTAGAGAAATCAAATGTCGAAGTCCAAAACCTACTTCTCAATGTTGAGGACTTATCTAAATCTCTAACTGCCAATACCAAGTCCCTCACTGATATGAAGGGTGTTCAGGTATATTTGGGTATTGAACTGACCAAGGTTGCTGGAAATGAGGGATTGGTGGCTGGGAAGCTTAATGAACTGGTGTATGCTTGTAATCACATCAGTTCAGCAATCAGGGAAGCCTTCAGATTGACAAAAAGAGATGTGCAAGCTTCAGTTGTTGCGAACTTGACATCCTCTGTTGAATTGATTAAAAGAGATGTCTTGTCAGTCGGGCAGGAGGTGAATGAGTTGGTGAAGAAGCCCAGTGTTGATGAGAAGGAACTTGGGTCTTCAATAAGTGTTGATTTGTTTGAAAAGATGAAGTCTGAGCTGTCTCAGGAACGTGTTGCTCAGATTTCTACATCAGTGGCTGAAAAGGTTGAAGAGAGTGTTAGAAGGATGGTCTCAGAATTGACAAAAGACACTACAAAGAGAGTTGACAAAGCTGTTGATGATGTACAAAAGTCAATCTCTACTCTTGATGAATTTGTTAAAGGCCAATCCAAGCAACTCGATGAAATTTTGACCCTTCTCAAGAAAGCACCAGTTGTTGCTCCCACCCCTGCTGCTTCATTTACTGAAGATGATAGAAAACAGCTTAATGAAATTTACAATAAGGAAAGTCTGAACCTCAATTCATCATTCAGATTGCGGTCTCAGTTTTCTACCATGGCCAAAGGCATTTCTGATTGTCTTAAGCAGCAAAGTTGGGAACCTCTGAAGTTCATGCAAATGGCAATTGATGAATACGCAAAGATGCTTTCAGAGGTCCCTAAAGGGGGAAAAGATCAAGTGCCAATTGGTTTGTTGTCTAGCACTCAAGAAATAAATTAAGCAACAAAGAAACAATCTCAGACACAAACCAGTGGTGCTTCAGTTCAGGGGGAACAACAAAGGTCTGAAGCACAAGTGACTGAGCCACCACCAAAGAAAGACAAAGGCAAAGCTCAGTTGGTGGAAGAACCCAAGTCTAAAGTTCAAAGGGTTCTGGGCTTATGGTTGGTGAAAATGTGGATGAACATGGTTATCCAATTCATGATCAGTCAGCTGATGGAGAGAAACTGCTCGAACTTCAGAAGAGGGTTTCTAATCAATTCATGGCCTGGAGAGAAAATAAAGAGAAGGAAAGGGCACAACATCTTTTGATGGGGATCCTTGATCATGTTGATGCTGCATCTCTTGGTCTTTCATTAAAAAGATATCAGCAAATAAAAGAAGATCCAAGAGTGCAGAAGGTTATAACTGATATGGCTGATTATGAATATGGAAAGTTGTATTCACCTTTGGAACAGAAGCTTGAAAAACTCACATTCAAAATGTCCATTGAGGACTTGATCAAAAACAGAATGAGTGAGATGGAAATAAAGAAGAAAGCTATTCTAGCTGAAGTTGCCAAGGTGGAAAAACAACTTACAAGGCCACCACCAAAATCAAAAGTGACTGGACCCAGATCAACAAGAAAACACACTCGTGATGCTGATCTATCCACCTTCAAGCCAATCATTTCTGACAGTGCTGCTGAAGTCCAAAGAAAACATGTAAAGGATCAGTATGAGCACTATCTGAAGCATCGATCTCATCCTGCAAAGATTCTTGATGTTGAAATAGTTAAAGAGGATGGATTGAAGCTATTTGATTTGGTTGTAACAAGAGAAGGAAGAGCAGCTGAAGAGTACAAACAGGTTTCAGTCCATGAGTTTGGCTGGACTGAGCATAGAGAGATGATTCCCATCCTGAAGTCTAAACCAAAGTCTCATCAGATTGGTGCATGGATGCAAAGAATTCAACAAAAGATGATGGCCAAGGTTGAAATGGAAGGAAGACTGTTTGGGAAAGGAAATTCTCCACTGAAGAGGAAGGCTACTGAAGGTCTTTCAGGCTCGAGGCCATCAAAGAAGTAGCTTCTCCGTTCAGACTATCATTTACTTGTAGTTTTATTTGCACTTGTAACAAACATTTCAGTCTTGTATATATATGTTGCAAGTTGTTGCCAATAAGTAGATGATAAGATTAAGTTAGAAAAACACACAAGAAAAATTCTAAGGCATCAATGATCTATAAGATGACCTTAGAAAATTTTTACAACTTAATCAAAACTTGCATTTCAGACTTACAAACATGTATAGATAGAAGTCTGAGATGCATGCACTATTTCAGGACAAATAGGGGGAATTTGTTGGGTCGAAAACGACCAAGTATGATTTGTCCAGGAAATAGTTGAAGATCAGTGAAGAATACTTGTACAGGATTCTGAAATATTTCAGCTTCAGAATATTCACTGAGCTTCACTTTAGTTCAGATCAGCCTCAACTGAAAGCATTCATCTGAAGTCAAAGACTGAAGACTGAAGACTGAAGAAAGAGAATCATCTCAGATAGCAGAGCTAGAGAAGATTCTACCTGATCGAAGACTGAAACATCTCAGTGTAAAGTACTTACAACACTTTACACTGATTACGAGGAAGCCTTTTGACTTTACCAACCTTTACCCGGATAATACCATATTGTCCAATAAAGTACAAGGTTGAGTAAAAGGTTGGAATAAAAGGTGAAATGTCACATCAAGTGACTTTCAAAAATATTATTAATATACGCATGTATTTCAATTCCTTAAATGCTCCCAACCGTATTTTGTACGGTCTGGTCCACGTCAGCATGGACTTGGCCTATAAATACAAGGCTTCCCACAACTTGCAAAGTGCTTGAAACTTTGGCATTGCAACTTGTGAGATATACTCTAAGTAATTCTTACGAGTATTTCCAAGTTATTTAGATCACTTGTATTTCAAGATTGTTTAGATATTACACTTGGGTGTTTATCTTTGTTCCGCAACAACCTTTGTATTTTGTTTAACATAATTAATAAAATACATTGAAAAATACATCGTGTCTCAATGCTACATACTTGATATATATATTGTATTTATACAGTTTCAGTCATTTAGTTTCTTGCATTTACTTATTACTTGTTCAACCCTAAATCTGGATCGTCACATCTGAACTGGTTACCTTACCAGATCAGTGTTGCTTGCCAGTCATTGTTATTGATATAGAGGTATCTTCGGGTAACCCATCAAGTTGGGACTTACAATAAGTCGTTAGTTCAACTGTCTTATAGTATATATTAACACTTGTGCTTAAGCAACAAATTGTTAAAAGCTTTCGAAACTAAATTTTGAACTTTTTAAATTTGTATTTAAAATGATTAAAGTGTGTGATAGTTATATTCATCTCCTCTTAATAACTAAGTGAGATATTGTGAGAACATTTTTTTTTGTTATTCCTTTAAGCTTAACATTAACCATAAAAAATTTATTTTTTTACTGTGAGATAGTAAATTCTTATAAATGTTAATGTCATGTGGTTGTTAAATGCAAGTATGCAACCCATCTCTTCGATTCTTCAAAATCCTATAATGAACTTGTTTGTCAAATATTCCTTAGAATATAAGTAATTAATACGTTGGAAGTATTCTAATGTACCTAACATACAAATCATCCATAATCATATCATATCTAAAACAGAATCACACCAAATTGACATGATATTCCAGCTAGAGTTCACAATTGTGTCAATTCGATGAAACACGTAGTATATATGGATGACGGGTGATATTATTTTGAGTAGAGTTGTATAAAAACAAGTGTTTATCCGCAAGTTATAACATATGCATTCCTATTAAACAATTAAAAGTAGTAATTAAGTTGGGTTAACAAATAAGTACGACAAATCAAAAGTTCAAAACACATACACATCACCGTAGTCCCTACAACCTTTGCATAAATTTTGTGACATTATTTATGTGAATGATATATTTGTCGTTATATGTATGTGCTTGAGACCAAGTATAGACAATGAATAGAAAATGTACCATTACAAATGGACAAAAAAATTGATATCAAATTGGTTACGTAATAATCATTTAAGATATAGATACATTGTGATAATACAATGGTTTGCATAAAAGCTTGATAATAAGATACCAAAATAATTTAAAAGTGGCACATGATTTTGATAATATAATGTGTTTTTTAATTACTTGTTATAGGAATATAATAAGGATGTAAAGAAAATAAAGCCACAAATATGAGCGAAATTAATCAATTATTTTGGACGTGTGGTCCATGCTATTTAGGCAACATGCCCCTCCTCCATAACTAGTAGGGGGCCATTTTGTCAAACTCTTTTAGATGGATTTTGTGGAAAGACATAGTACCATACTACCATGTTACAACTTTTCTAATTCTTCTTTCAAAATCATAATTTCTAGCTTTTGTTGTAAGTTATTACTATTATTATTGACATACTTCAGGCTTTCTCCTTCTAAGGCTATTGTAGGATTTATTCCCTTGATGGGTCAAAGTGGTTAAGAAGATTATGAAGGCTATTTGTTTCGTTTGGTGTTGGTCTTTGTGGAAGTACATAAACGCTTCAATATTTAAAGCAATAAAAAGTTGTGTTTCAGTAGATTGTTTATGTATTGTTTATTTGGATTAAAAATAGGCGTATGAAAACCCATTTCATATGACCTTTATGTCTTATTAATTCTTGTCATATATGATATATGATATATAAGTATATAACATTGTTTCCATGCCTCCTTTGGCGCCTTGTTGGAGTCATGTTATGTTAATTTGAGTAATGTTAAGAATAATGTACTTGGTATAAAGTTCGCATGTGTTTATATATTAACATGTCACTAATTAAACAATTTCCAACATTTCATGCTTATTTGTTTATACACGGGCCGGGGGACGTTTCAAGTTTTTGTCAAGGATAAAACGAAAATCTAAAATAAGGTCTTTTGTCGTATATATAGAGTGGGTTAAAGTTATAGTTTCCTTTTGTATACGTATATGCTAGGTTTTCAGGGCCAACAACACACAAGAATAACAATTTTTGCACCACACAAAAAATAAACGAAAAGTACGGCTTAATAAGATATCATAACTAGCTAGAAGTCATAAATTTTGCTCTTAAAAAAAAGAAGATATCACGTTGATAATCGAAGAAAATTTACAAACACTAATATATAAACAAATGGAAGGCTTATATAAATGCCAATGAGGTTGGTGACCTATTGATAAGATCTTTAACCTTGGAGAACTTCACCTGAGTTCGAGTCTCACTTCTAACATTTGTGAAAGACGACGGGGGAGGGGGAGGGGGTTTCCGGAAGTCTTAGGTTGTATCCTAATTAAGCAGTCGTGTAAAAAAGACGGCTTATATAAATGATAAATGAAATCTTATTAGGCTTATATAAATGAAAAATTATATTAAGCTATTTTGACATGTTGTTAAGCTAGTATCAATCCTAAGAATATATATAATCTTTATTTCTTTATATTATATTAAAATTATCCACCATTCTATTTTTAGAAATATAGTTATATTAAAGTTAATTTTTAAATAACCCAATTGTCCTTAATGAAACCTCTATTTTGAAAAAAGTTATAGGAAAATTACCCAATTTACCCTTAGTAGACTTGTTTACACCTTAAGGGTTTCTTACTAATTTACACCATAAATCCTTACCTTTAAAATATCTCTACTATTCTCTTTACATCAACCTATACCATTACGCTCACGAGCAGAATCTTAGCTTGAGCCTACCTTCGCACACCTCCGTTACTCTTTAGGAGGCATCCGCCCCAGATAAACTACCCACCTCGCAGTGTCCCGCCACCACCAATAGTCGCCGTCACTGTCACCGCATTACGCGAGTACCGTACTAGTTATAATACAAAATATGAGGCTTAAAATAATTTCGTTCCAAAACACTAACTTTCCTAGCTTTACGCTTGAGATACCATTCTTATAATAGTTTAGGGAACTCAACACTTGGTTGTTTGTGAAAATCCAAAATCAATGGTTTAAGAATTCAATAACACTTGTCGAATTCTTATGTCTGTGTGCCACTGTCGATTGTGGTACCACTTAGTATGAAAAAGAAAGAAAAAGGGAGATGGTCCAAGCTCCCAATATTTTTGGAACTTATAGCGTGGAATTCATGTTTGGATTATAAACATTTATGTAAGAATGATAAGGATAGAAGATTCAAAGTTGTAATTGATGAGACGAGGATATATTTTAATTAATGTTTCATTTCTAACTATATATGAACTACGATTTTGTTATGTTGTCAAACTGAATCAAGGAAAACATTTAAATTGTCTATTTCATGATTAGGAAGTATGAACATTCAAAACAGATATATTTGCTATTTACATTGTGTTACACGTTGGGAGAAAAAATATATGTCAAATTATATGATATATATTGATAAAAAGTTTGAGTATGGTAAATCTAAGATCAAACTTAATACTCATGGCTTGTTTTTCGGTTATATATATATATATATATATATACACGACCCAGGTGGCCTAGTGATCATGCTATACAGTTGGCCGCGTACATTTGGAGTGACAATTTCTGACACAATCCATGACACCTCAAATTAGCAGGTTTGAGTTTAAGCTAAACATCTTTGGTCATAAATAGGTTGAGAGTAACTAACACGTTAAATATATAAGCTGAATTTGGATTAAACGGGCTGTAAACATGGTAATATTATTCCATTATTCAAATTATATTGCATATATTATAACAAAAATAGAAGAATAAAAACTTGAGAGAAATTGAGTCGGATTGTAGTACATTTGACTTATCACTTATACAACAACTTTCGATGAACATCATTGAGTTTGGCTCGTTAACTTTTTTTTTTCTAATACCCATTTTGATACTTAATCTACAATATGTTGCTAGATGCCATACCGAAAACAATAATACCGAAAAGACTATTGAAATTCGTCCACTAATTTCATGATCTAGATTCCGAAATCAGCCACACATTGCACATGGACTTCGGATAGAAGTGGAAAGGTGTTGCAAGGAAAACGAGTCCTCTTGACAAAATATTTACATTATTTTAAAATGTTTTTTTCCTTTTCTTTTCAAAAGCAAATTAAAGAGAAGAAAGAAAGGTAGACTATGAGAGTATAGAGTAGTTAGATACATAATTAGATACGCACAAAGAATGAAACTTGTATTGCATTTTTAATAGCTTGACTAAATGAATAAACAGAGGATTCTATATTTGAAACTATCATGTATAAACAATAAACTTTATATTGGTCATTTAGGTGACGAATACCTGGCTAATAATAGCGTCTCTGGTAATTAAATGCATGCCGGTGATTTATTTAGGTACATATATATGGACAAAGTCGGATCCGATACGTCGTGTCATTAGGTGCATCAGTTTTTTAACCAATAAGTCTGAAATAGACTAACCAAATACGAGTAGTAGTACTCGTAACACAAAGTAAATAGACCTAATACACTCTATAAAAATGGATTAAGATCTTTTAAATTGATCAAACTTTATAGATAAAGTTGGATCAACTTTAACCATTAGATTAAAATTAATGGTCAAGATTAAAATTTGATATTTAGATCTTGACCCTTCATTTTAATCCAAAGATTAAAGTTTATCCAACTTTATAGGTAAAGTTGGATCAATTTTAAAGGATCTTTATCGATAAAAAATAGTTTTTTTTATATGGAAATTTATGCTACACGAAAAAGGAACAATGTAGTCCATAACTCCATTTGAACCCTGTGGCACTTTGCACGATTCAGCAGGGATGCTTATTAATCTGGTTAATCCGACAACTATTGGGCTTGCGTTTGGGTCACCTGGGTTTCTTTTGATTTTGGGCTATCTGGACATTTGGTACTTATAATTTGGACATTTGGTACTTATAAACAGAATTGGATATGCACTGTTAAAAAAAAAGAATTTTGTTTGCATCAAATTAGAATTTGGTTAACCATAATTGAAGCATTACTGTTAGCATGTTTAAAAGCAGTACACATCAAAAAAAAAAAAAAAACCACAGATAAGTTATAAAAATAATCATTTTTACACAAGCTGATAGGGTTTGGGTCAAACCAGTCACAAAGAGTACCCGATCATTAATCATAGCTTTATAACATTACGATGAACAAAAAAGACTTTTAGGTTTTAACACTAGGAATCTACGATGAACAAAACAGGCTTTTATTCAAAAATAGACATCTCGAATAGGCTCGTATCACAAACTTTTATACGTGTCATTGTGTCAAAACATATTAACGGTAGCTTTTAACGCTACTATGAACAAAATATATTATTTGGGCACAGGGCCGACAAGTGAATTTCAAGGTCCATGTGCAAGATCAACAAAAGGGGCCCATATAACGAAAACGATCAAAAAGAGGCCCATATAACGAAAAATATATATTACGATAATTGCTATAAGCATACAAAAAAGGGTAATAATTGCTTATATCATTGAACGGGAAAAAAATGTTCTTATCATATAAGTAGTTAGAACTTACCTTCGTTGAATATTGTTCTTCGACTCGTCTTTGAAGCAAAATCATTGATCAAACTTTTATAATCAATACGATTTAATAAATCATTCTCAATTGCTATTAATATTAATATACTCCCAAACTTAAAATGTGTGAATATTATTATTATTATTATAAATCTTTTAATTTATATTGTAGATTTGTGGTTTATATAATTTTAGAACTTTAATATTAGTCTTCTTTTAAGAAATTACATTTAAGTTGCAATCTAATACTCCCTCCGTCCCATTTTAAGTGTCCTAGTTTGACTTTCAAAGTCTTTTTCTTTTAACTTTGACCGTAAATATCTTTGTATGTATTTTATAATTGTTGATGAAACTTATATCATTGAAAAGTACATCAAAAACTCAATCCATTCATATATTTTATATCAAGTGTTGTATAGCACAACAAAAGATAATTACGGTCAAAGTTCAAAGAAAAAGACTTTGAAAGTCAAACTAGGACACTTAAAATGGGACGGAGGGAGTATCTATAAATCCCTAAATTCATGGTTTTATAATAAAATGTTTATATAAACATATAACTACGAACTTTTAAAAATCGGGGGCCGTCTTAACGTCGGGGCCCTGTGCGCTGGCCTACGTAGCACTTGTCAAGATCCTCCACTGTTTGGGCAATGTAACTTAAAATTCTGTTTTAAAAAAGAGAAAAAAACAAACTTAAGATTCTGTTAGAAACCTATAAAACAGGTAGTATAGTAGATAACACATGAAACAAAAGCTGTATTCTCCCAACAATTATACTTTTCGAATTGAACACTAAAAACTAAGAAGACATCATCAAAAAATAACAGAATATATATACACATGATCATATAAATTTACTAAAACTATATATATAATGGGATCTCAAATTGCCTCCAAATATTTAAAATCAAGTAAGAAACCACTTTCCCTCCTAAACCAACCACACCTTACCCTCGCCCAAACCTACCAAATCCACGCCCATCTCATCATCTCGGGCTCGATATCCGACCCGTTCGCAGCCGGAAAGCTCTTATTCTCATACATAGCTTCCCCTCAAACCAACTTTCATCATGCACACACATTGTTTGAATCAATTCCTCATAGAACTACTTACATTTGGAACACCATGATCAGAGCTTTTACTGATCATGGTGCTTCTATAAGTGCATTATTGTTGTTTAAACGTATGTTCGGGTCCGGGTTTTTGCCCACGAATCATACATTTTCTTTTGTGTTAAAAGCTTGTGCTGATGTTTGTGAAGTTAAACTCGGGTTTATTTGTCATGGACAAGCGGTTAAGTTGGGATGGGAAAGTTATGATTTTGTACAAAATGGATTGATTCATTTTTACGCGGTTTGTGACCGTTTGGATAGTTGTCGTAGGTTGTTTGATATGAGTTTGAATAAGGATGTTGTTACTTGGACCGCGGTTATTAATGGGTATGTGAAAGCGGGACAAGTGGATATTGCGCGCCAATTGTTTGATGAAATGCCTAATAAGAATAACGTGACGTGGAGTGTGATAATAAATGGGTATGTTCAAGTTGGGTTGTTTAAGGAGAGTTTGGATTTGTTTAATGATATGTTGGAATGTGGGGTTCAGCCTAATCATTCTAGTATTGTGGTTGCGTTATCTGCGTGTGGTTTTCTTGGTGCGTTGGATCAAGGTAGATGGATTCACGCGTATGTTGATAAGAAGAAGATGGAGTTGGATGGGATATTGGGGACGGCGTTAGTGGATATGTATGCAAAGTGTGGGTGTATTGAATTAGCTTATCGTGTGTTTGAGGAGATGCCTTGTAGAGATGTGTTTGCTTTTACGTCATTGATTTCTGGTTTGGCTAATCATGGAGAAAGTGGACGGGCAATTGCGTTGCTTTCTAGGATGAAGACAGAAGGGGTTAAACCAAACGAGATTACGTTTATTTGTGTTCTAAATGCATGTAGTCGGATGGGATTAGTTGATGAAGGTGTAAATGTTTTTGAAAGCATGACGGATGTTTATGGGATTGAGCCTCGTGTACAGCATTATGGGTGTTTAGTGGATCTTTTAGGTGGTGCTGGAATGCTAGAACAAGCAAAGAAAGTGGTGACCGAGATGCCAATGGAGCCTGATTCTTACGTGTTGGGTGCACTATTGAATGCATGTAGGGTTCATGGTAATGTCGAATTGGGGGTAGAAATGGTTGATGGGTTAGCAGAAAGAGGCCTTGATCGTAGTGGAGTTCATGTTCTTCTTTCAAATATATATGCATCGGTTAACCAATGGGGTTATGTGGAAAATGTGAGGAAGAAGATGGAAACCGAGAAGGTGAAAAAGAACCCAGGGTGCAGCTTGATTGAAGTTGATGGCGTGGTGTGTGAATTTGTTGCTGGAAACAAGTTGCTTACAAAGGAGATTGAATTGTTGTCTTTAGGAATTGACAAGCACCTGCGATCATATTGGATTGATCACGATGTAACATTTGGATCATAGGTAAGTACTTGTTTTCCCTTCTTTTTAATAGATGAAAACATTTTTAACAATGAGGGTTATATAGTCAATACGTGTGTTATTCACTTGCATTGAATAGATTATGTTTCCTACACGGCTACAATATTCTGAGTTTTTTTTTCTTTTCTGTTAAACTCTTCTGTTTTTTCTTCAGTTTACATATGAAACACAACTTTAAAAACAAGATCCAGGCCAAACATTTGAAACTTATACTCAGATTGAACAGTCTTCGTCTTCTAAAGACAAAAAGCACTTCTTTGACTTGAATTCTCTGTTGACTGCATTACCCGATGATCTTACAGGAAAAACACTTGAGTGACGTGTTGATTGTATATACAAGCTTATAGCATTATACTACATTCTTTACCTCACCTGTTAATGTCCAAACGTTCGTTCAAGAAGCAGGATAATGGAACTTTCAACGGTACAAATCCGAAGATTTAATAATGCATTAAAATTAAGGACTATATCAGCAAAAAGATGGAAGTACTGGAGGTGCAGATAAAATGTTCAGTTTCAACTAGTTAAGGCATACCTTATGTAAGTGTTCAATTTTTTTATTTTTTTTTATTTTTTGTTTTTAATATTTACATATGTAGTGATGGTATTGAATTTTGATAAGGATGTCTTGACTCTTGACTATATATCTTAGTAAGTTTTTGCTTCATGACTGATTCTTCAGATAACATATTAGTTCGGAGGTCAACCTTGTTATGTTGGACTGCCTTCGTTGGACCTTAATCTGCGTTTTATGGTTTGTTTTGCAATCTATCTACGAGTATACAACAGGGTCACCATAGTTTGCTCTTAGGTTTCACATTTGTTTGATCCTTGTTCATTAATAGCTAGCAAGCTTAAAAATCAGGCCTGTTAAATGGAATAAATCCGTAGGGTATGTATTGTGGAGGGCTATCTTAATGGCATATATGTAGTGGCCATATACAAAACCTTAAGCTCATGTTAAGTAATGTTGCTTCAACTTAGTAGTGTGTTTATGGAAATCAGCTAATACAACTCTTCAAATGTAAGGAAAAAGTACCAGTGAGGACTGCGCAAAAGCAAGCAATAATAAAACGGTAAACAAACAGAGCAGCACCACTGTTGTTTAGCAGGTTTGCGGGTTACATGAATTTTATTGACAGTCTTTGACATATGATCCAATGGCTTCAATTTCTCGGGAGTTGCTAATTTTTGGTGCCAAGTACTGCTATAAAATCGCCTTCTTGGTGGATGCCAATCTTTCTACAAGTACACGACAGGGTTCTCGTCCGCATAACCAACTCTTGACGGTCTAGATTTTGCTGATTCTTGACATTTTAGTAACTAGCAAGCTAAAGTTATGAGATTAAGCAGACTCAGTGGGTGCCATAGTTGGTTAACAGGTATGTGACATATATATAACTTGATAGCCAATGAGTGTTTTTTTTTAATGTGGTAAAATTGTACACTTGCACGAGAATTTTTGAGTAGTAAAGGCAAACAAGAAATATTATCCAAAGTTTTTTATTACTATTATTATTAGTCATTTGAGATTTTGACATTTTGTTTACTCTTAAATAAACTAATTACAAAGTTAAATTATAAAGTAATTACTCTTTGCGTCCCACAAACAACGTCAACAAACATAAAAGATGTAATATTTAAGATTTCTTGCGTTAAAGATTGAAAGTTATCATTATCGTTGTACATATATTTGACTTGAAAAATTATACGAGTACTAATTATCAAGAAAGAACTCGCTTGTTATGACTACCAACTCGGCCGATTTAGGAGTTGAGAGTATTCAGTTCTATTTGGTGAGTACTTAGGGAGTCCAAGCGGCCAAGGTGAAAAGTACTCGACTGACTCAAGCCGACTCAAATCCGTCTTTAGCGAGTACTCGACAAGTATTCGACTCGACGGGGTAGTTTTGCAACACTACTAATTATACTTAATGTAGGAAATAACATGTAAAAATGTGAATGACTAATTCTTGTTAAAAGTATACATTAATTTTGAAAAGAACAAAAATGATAACAAGAATTTGTCATAACAATCCGATGTATAAACTAGACGCAATTTTTATACTTTATATTTTTAATTATTTCGTAGGTAAGACAAAGAAATCAAACAATATATATTTTATATTTATAATTTTTAAAATCTAAAAAAAAAAACAGAATATTCTATGGGATTTAGTTATGGAGGGGGGCAAAGGGGGAGAGGATGTCGAGTGGCACACGGTAACTTAACAAGGGATGCCAAGTTTGATTAAAGCGACACTTGTGGTCCCATCATCACACGCTAATACATAATTACGAGTAATAATTTATTTATTTTATAATTATAATTATACAGACACCCGTCACAATCAAAATCTCGAAAGTAATATCCATATTCTGAAAGAAAGAAATTTGGAACAGTAGCAAGGAAGGAAGGAATGGAAGAGATGAAGCAAATATTATCAAATAAAATCGATATATCACAAATTAAACCTGGCGATCACATCTATTCTTGGCGTACCGCTTGGCTCTACGCTCATCACGGTATATATATATACAAATAATTTTATATATACCTATATTTATATATTTTTATTCTTTTTCTTCCCGGAAAGCAATAATTATGATAGTGTGTTCAATTTGATTTAATTAAACTCACACTAATTTTGAATTTGAATCTGAATTTGTGTCTCTGTCACTTTATTTCGGGTGATAATTTATTTGGATAATTGGATCATACACTTTGGCTGTTATTAAATTTTTAATACTTGCAAATGTCCTCAGACTTGCACTAATTGTGTAAGTTAAACATAATTAGTCCATTTATAGAAAATGCCATAATTTAATACAAAAATTTGGGCTTGATCTAGTTCTTTTAAAATGTAATCTAATTTGAAGCTCTATATTTCTAGGAAATTATGAATATTATTAATTTATTATTATCTAATGAAAGGCAGTCCATGTAGTTTATACGAGTATGAGTGATTATTATCTGTTACTATTGTCAATTGTGTTGATGACCATGGTATCTTAATTCATATGAGGCACAATCTTGTTGACGGTGTAGAATTACTATTGTTTTTTGTGAAGGCACTTTGGAATATTATATCTGCACTAGTTTCCATCTATATGCAAATCGCGTCTTATGAATTTCATGTTTTCATCTATACAGTGACGGAACCAGGATTGTGAGTGACCCGTAGCACAAACTTTTTAACAATTACGACTAGATGGTTACAATTTTTAAGCATTTTTTATGGATTTTTCGCTATTTTTAGCATTTTATAAGAGTTTTAGTCTTTTTGTTGGTTTTTATATCCCATTTACATGCTCAAATACATCTATCTAACTTTTGTTCTTATAAATATCTTTCAAAAGTTTAAAGTTATCTACATTGACCGGTATCCCAAATTTCGTTGACCCGTAACATCAATAAAAAACTGACGTATTTCGAAAAAATTTACACTGCATCGGTTGAGATGACCCGTAGCCACGGCTACCCCTACCCTTAAGGTAATTCCGGCCATGCATCTATATGGTTTATCAGTTGACAACTTTGCTTATGCTTTCGGTTTGAAATTTTATTAAAATTCCGTTGCATTAAACTCTTGCAGAAAGAGGCCAGGGCCGACTCTCGAATCTATCTAGACATGTGTACTTGGTTGTAGTATGCTGCATAGCTAGAGGCTAAGCTGCTAATGAAGAATCATATTAATTGTTAACTTGAATTTATGGTAGTTAAGGCTAAGCCACATATATTTGTAAGAAGAACTACATGTTAATATGAAATTTATCAAATATCAGAGCATTTCACCCGGAGACATTTAATTATTTGAAAGTTATTTGTGGAGCGTTTAGTTTGTGGCAGTTGCTTATTGTATATTCCACATGTAAGACCTGCATCTGAATATGAATGAAGAGTAACTATTTTCTTGCCCCAAATCTTTCTCTATTTGTATCCACTTGACCTCTGCAAGGGAAGTAAAAAGTAACACAAGCAATAAGGCCACATGTCTCGCATACATAGCTTTAGGCCGACCTATCAGAACGCAGGCGTTTGCCTGTATAAAGAGTGATCGACTTTTGAAAAAATCATACTTCATGTCAAAGAACCATTGTGCTTGCTAAAGTTCAAAATTAACACTATGGTATCTTTGACATACATTACATCAGTTGACGTGTTTTGCTTGCATAGCATCACATACGGTTAACTATTAATTTGATTTATGTTAACTTGTGGATTATTAGAACAATTTGTACTATTATTAACAGTTGTTAATGCTCTAGGATTGTTATTTTACCTTGTAGGAAGTCTGTGATTTTTGCTCTGAATTATCACTTGAAATATCTCAGTCTGTCTTCAATTTGCTGCAGGAATATATGCTGGTGATGATAAGGTGATCCATTTCACTCGGGGTGGGGGTCAAGAGATTGGTACGGGAACGGTGTTAGACCGCATTATTTTTAGCACATCGCCCTCTAATTCCGGAGATCCTTGCTTGAAATGCGGTGATCAGTCAAATTCTGATGGTGTCATTGCTTCATGTTTAAACTGTTTTCTGTCTGGCGGCGATCTTTATCTATTCAAATATTCAGTCTCTCCAGCCATTTTTCTTGCCAAAGCTCGAGGTGGAACATGCACTCTTGCTCTTTCTGACCCTCCGGAGGATGTCCTTCATCGTGCTCAATTCCTCCTTGAAAAAGGCTTTGGAGTATACAATATTTTCAAGAACAATTGTGAGGATTTCGCAATCTACTGTAAGACAGGCTTGCTCGTGTTCACAACTATTAGTGTTGGTCGAAGTGGGCAGGCGGCAACCTTTTTAGCTGCTACTAGTGCTATTATTTCATCTCCACTTCGTTTTTTGACCGCTAGTGTTCCAGGCTTGGCAGTTGTGGGATGTGGTATATATTGTATAAGCAGGTTTGTTTCTGACATGGGAATTCGTCGTGATGTTATTAAAATCTCAGTTGAGAGGCTTGTTGGTAGCACAACATTAAGTGAATCTCAAGCTCTGGAACCTGAAGCTTTGATTGAATCGGCCATGGAGCCTGAAGCTTGTGTCAAGAAACCTGAAGAAACTCAAGCTTTGATTCCCAAAGACTCCCAAGTTCCTGTTGAGCGGCTAGAGGAGTCTCAAGCCTTGGTTGAGGAGCCCAAGGCGGATCAAGCTCTTGTTGCCACTGGTAAGGGAGAATGATAGCGTGCGTGGGATAAAAGCTGCGTCATGCAAATGGAAAGACAACCCTTACTATCATCATGACTACTATCATTGTACTGATTTGTTGTTGTTTACTTGTCGACCTTTAAAAACAAAAGGCGCTACATTTTCAGACTAGGATTGTTGATTGAAAACCGCCATTAGGCATGTTTGTGATATTAGTTGGCAATGTAAAGCTACTCTTGATGACATTATTACCATGTATGGGAGTGCTAGTTTGATTTTGTATAATCATACATGAAGCAATTTTTACTTTTTAGCTAAAAAGGCGTTGTTCGTGCAGATTGATACTTGTTTGAAGGGTTTAGAGATTGATACTTATACAATGCTCTTAAGCTCTTTACATCCTCCCGCGGGCTGCGAGAGGATGAAGAAACAATGGATTCTGAAACACTTGAGAATCTATAGTATTGGGGAAGCAAACACAATATTGAACATATTTTTGACCGATTACAGAAAATTCCCAGCAAAATGCTAAAGTTAATTTGAGAAGAAACTAGCTTTGGAACCACCACTGTTATAGCTCTGGTACTACTTACAAACAAATTTTTACGGACATAACTTCCACCCATGAAATGATGTTTATGTAATCTCTCTTCTTTCTTTCTCTTTGTTGATTGGTCCACCTCACATGTTATTTGTAAATTTTGGTTTGTAAAAAGCTTGTCATCTCTTTCTATTATACACTCCTTAAACTTTATGATATATATATAGATTACACTTATTGAATGCATGCTTATGCTTGTAGAAAACCTTTTATATGTCTTTGTCTTTGGATGATAAAATCAAAATATGTTTTCCTAAGTCTAATCAATGTATCAGAATATGTCAAATAAAATGTGATACAAATTTGAAGACTATCAATTTGGCATAAATGCAACGATTTAGTCGCTCATTAACAATGAGGTTCATAAACAATATTGACTTAATTTTTCTATTAGCTTTATGAATTGAGTTTTTGCCACGTTTTATCATCTTAAAATAAAACTTTTAACCTAGCAATATTGAAGTAGGTGAGTATAGAGGCGGTACTAATGAGGAGGCAAGAGGGCCAATGCCCTTTGAAAATTTGAATTATGTCATGTATTTTACATATCTCTTATGGATTTTAATATTTTGCTCTTAAATAATTTTTATTTTTTTTCATTTTAACTTTTTAATTTTGCCACCTCTTGTACATTTTTCTCATACCACCTCTAAGTCAGGGAGCAACATATTGTAAGTAACTAAAACAAAAATGTGTTCATCCTTTTAACTTTCAAGAAAGTTATACAAAATTAAACTAGGCAAAAATGTTAGCTCAATTTTCTAATTGATCGATAATACATCCCAAAAAAAGAAAACAAATTGATGTGTAATATCGAGTTTATAAATTTTTAAACAAGTAATACCAAATAACGACTACCACACACTATTGGGCAGTGGACCCAATCGTATATAGTATAGCTAAGTGGTAAGACCAGGTCGAACACAAGGACTTAATTAAGCAATTGTTAACAATAAAGTAATTCAGAAAGAAGGGGGGTTGTGACCGAATTGTCACGTTGCAAAAGTTAGTAAATAATTAGTAATCCCAAAAGATTAATCGAAAGAAATCTGGTATGACCGGGGCAGGGATCGTCCTCAAACGATAAGAAAATTTATGTGACAACTCGTAATTAATCTACATCGGGTTAGTCCTAATCTCGATTAGACAGCCATTTGACGTGGAACTTATTAGACTTTTGGACTTTTGACTTAGTCAAAATAGACGTATCTTGATGACGTAGACTATTAGCTATCTAGACGAATGCCGAGTCTTTAAAAAAAATAACTTTAAATAAATATTTAAAGATTATGTCTTGTACAAAATAAATAGACTGTCTAGACTTAATATTATAAAGTTCCCTTTGACGAAACTTTATTGGCTTGTCTTGACTAAAATGAGACGAGGAAAAATACCTTTACTTTACATTTTAACAAATTAGTCAAACGGTATTTTAATCGTAAGTATTTTACCAAAGTAGGGGTAAGGTATATATCTAATATTTGGCCACATGGGCCGAATTGAAATTGAAAGGCAGGGAGGGAAACACCAAACACCCCCATCACCCCTTTTCTTTTATTTTGCCTGACAACCACACACACACACACACAGAACACACACAAATCACCAAAATACTTTCAAATCCTCCCAAATATCTATCATATCATCATCAAGAATCTGATTTTTGTTGGGCAAAAGAAGTAATCATCTATTAGTTTCAAGGGTTTATCATCATCATATTCACCATTTTCTTCCTATTTCTCAAGAACACCAAATTTTGGTAAGTAACTTTCTTCTTCAAACTTTTGATTTGATTTAAATTCAACTAAGGGTTTGTTTTAGTTTTGTAAACGGAATTAGAGGCTTTAAACTAGTTATGTAATTAGGGTTCTTGGAAATTTATGAAGTTTTGATTTAGAATTTGGTCTTGAAATCAAAATGATTGAAATGGCGAAATGTTTTGGCGGAATGGTATGTTTCCAGGTCTTTTGAACATGTTTATACTTGTTATAATGAAAGGTTTTGAGTTGAAAAACGGTTTGGGCTTTCCTGCATATTTGCACCTGCTGGTGCTGGCTTCAGTTTTGGGCCACTGCGGCGCAGTGACATGGGCTAGCCCCACTGCGGCGCAGTGGCTAGGGACTGTTTTGTGAATGGTTAGCTCACTGCGGCGCAGTGAGCTTGGCAATGGCCCACTGCGGCGCAGTGCCATTGTACTGGTCCCTGGTTCGATTTAGCCCACTGCGGCGCAGTGAGCAGGGTTCTGGCTCACTGCGGCGCAGTGGATACCCACTGTAAAAGTTTTGCGCATTAATTTTTAAACATTAATAACTTTAAATCCGAAAGTCCGAATATGTTTATTTACTTTTGGTTGGTAAAATGAAAGTTCGAAACGCGTTCTCGGTAAAGGCATTCTAGGATTGATAGCTAAGTAGTGGTACGTAGGATACTTGTCGTTGTGAGATTTGATCCTCACATTCGTGCTCATATCCTAGGTTTTGGATAGACGTGGAGACTAGACTGCTCTTATTCTCTGACTGCTCATACTTTTAGCTCTGTTATCGCTAAGGTGAGTTTATGGCGCCCTTTTTTCCTTTACTTTGGGCCTGAAAGCATGTACTGTATACACGACTACTTTGTAAATGATTTGTCTTTGTCTACGCCATGAGATTTGGTAAATGAAATCATTTGTCTTATAATTGCCACGAGACGGCTGTCTAAAAATGTGTATACATGTCTTATAAAAATCGATCTATATGTCTTGACTTGCCATGTTGTCGGCTGACTAAACTGTTCCTTGTGTTTTGACGAACTAAAATGATCCCCCCTCTTGTCATTATATTTAGGTTAGACTTCGGTCTGAACCGTCTTGTCATTATATTTAGGTTAGACTTCGGTCTGAACCGTCTTGTCATTATATTTAGGTTAGACTTCGGTCTGAACCGTCTTGTCATTATATTTAGGTTAGACTTCGGTCTGAACCGTCTTGTCATTATATTTAGGTTAGACTTCGGTCTGAACCGTCTTGTCATTATATTTAGGTTAGACTTCGGTCTGAACCGTCTTGTCATTATATTTAGGTTAGACTTCGGTCTGAACCGTCTTGTCATTATATTTAGGTTAGACTTCGGTCTGAACCGTCTTGTCATTATATTTAGGTTAGACTTCGGTCTGAACCGTCTTGTCATTATATTTAGGTTAGACTTCGGTCTGAACCGTCTTGTCATTATATTTAGGTTAGACTTCGGTCTGAACCGTCTTGTCATTATATTTAGGTTAGACTTCGGTCTGAACCGTCTTGTCATTATATTTAGGTTAGACTTCGGTCTGAACCGTCTTGTCATTATATTTAGGTTAGACTTCGGTCTGAACCGTCTTGTCATTATATTTAGGTTAGACTTCGGTCTGAACCGTCTTGTCATTATATTTAGGTTAGACTTCGGTCTGAACCGTCTTGTCATTATATTTAGGTTAGACTTCGGTCTGAACCGTCTTGTCATTATATTTAGGTTAGACTTCGGTCTGAACCGTCTTGTCATTATATTTAGGTTAGACTTCGGTCTGAACCGTCTTGTCATTATATTTAGGTTAGACTTCGGTCTGAACCGTCTTGTCATTATATTTAGGTTAGACTTCGGTCTGAACCGTCTTGTCATTATATTTAGGTTAGACTTCGGTCTGAACCGTCTTGTCATTATATTTAGGTTAGACTTCGGTCTGAACCGTCTTGTCATTATATTTAGGTTAGACTTCGGTCTGAACCGTCTTGTCATTATATTTAGGTTAGACTTCGGTCTGAACCGTCTTGTCATTATATTTAGGTTAGACTTCGGTCTGAACCGTCTTGTCATTATATTTAGGTTAGACTTCGGTCTGAACCGTCTTGTCATTATATTTAGGTTAGACTTCGGTCTGAACCGTCTTGTCATTATATTTAGGTTAGACTTCGGTCTGAACCGTCTTGTCATTATATTTAGGTTAGACTTCGGTCTGAACCGTCTTGTCATTATATTTAGGTTAGACTTCGGTCTGAACCGTCTTGTCATTATATTTAGGTTAGACTTCGGTCTGAACCGTCTTGTCATTATATTTAGGTTAGACTTCGGTCTGAACCGTCTTGTCATTATATTTAGGTTAGACTTCGGTCTGAACCGTCTTGTCATTATATTTAGGTTAGACTTCGGTCTGAACCGTCTTGTCATTATATTTAGGTTAGACTTCGGTCTGAACCGTCTTGTCATTATATTTAGGTTAGACTTCGGTCTGAACCGTCTTGTCATTATATTTAGGTTAGACTTCGGTCTGAACCGTCTTGTCATTATATTTAGGTTAGACTTCGGTCTGAACCGTCTTGTCATTATATTTAGGTTAGACTTCGGTCTGAACCGTCTTGTCATTATATTTAGGTTAGACTTCGGTCTGAACCGTCTTGTCATTATATTTAGGTTAGACTTCGGTCTGAACCGTCTTGTCATTATATTTAGGTTAGACTTCGGTCTGAACCGTCTTGTCATTATATTTAGGTTAGACTTCGGTCTGAACCGTCTTGTCATTATATTTAGGTTAGACTTCGGTCTGAACCGTCTTGTCATTATATTTAGGTTAGACTTCGGTCTGAACCGTCTTGTCATTATATTTAGGTTAGACTTCGGTCTGAACCGTCTTGTCATTTATTTAGGTTTGACTGTCCAATTTATTGAACTTGTATTCTGTGGGCCCAGTTCCAAATGAGGATGACTTGTATCCGTATTTTGGGGTCCACACTTTGAACGATTGTACTTGTATTGACTTGTATTGGTATAAATGGATGTAATCTCTATTAACCTTCTGATTAGTATGCAATTTCTTTGTTAACCCTGTATTTCCGCTACAACGGGGTGTGACATTATGACAGAGAAATTTAAAAGTCATCCATCTTGAGTTCGCTCAACAACATATTCGGATTGCACAAAAATGAAGTTCAAATCCAGTTAAGTTGATAATGATAATCGTGACAAAATAAAGACACAAACTGGTACCACCAACGTTTGTAAAATCATTTAAATCACCTAATTAATCAGTTCCTTTGTAAAATCCGGTACCACCAATGCTTAAAACAATTTCCCTAACCAACTAGTTTGTTTGACTATCAAATTAACAATTGTACCTATGTGAAGATAACGTGGTACCACCAACCGTTATTCAACACGTTGACAAAGTAATTCCTTTTATAAAAATGATGTTCACTATCATACCATGAACTAGTGACAATTTATTAAAGATAATTAATTGAAATCACATATATGTTCAACTAGTACCACTAACGAAGAACATACATATCACCAACATCATAAAATAATTAATAAAGAATTAAATCATCAAGATCACGACACAAGATAATTGAAATCACATATATGTTCAACTAGTACCACTAACGAAGAACATACATATCACCAACATCATAAAAATAATTAATAAAGAATTAAATCATCAAGATCACGACACAACGATAATTGAAATCAACTTTGAATTAATAAAATAGTGCAATCCTTACATATTGTCTCACTCCATCAAGATGGATGATAAAGTATTTAGCTACTCATAATTAAATAATTGAAACAAGCAAAAATAGAAGAAATCATGTTATACCAATGAATTGAAAAGAATTCGGTAGCAACAATGATTGTAATCCAAGGCTTCAAAGATAAAAACCCTAATAGTTTGTTCGCTCCAAAATACTGAAAACTATGAGTTGTGCTAAGAAGAAATCTCTCCCAATTCGTCCCCCCTTCAGATCCAAAATCAAGTATATATATAAAATTCGCGTGTAACACCCGTTACAAAATTTGCGTGTAACGCCCGTTACAAGGCCACTTTTCTGAAACAAACCCTAACGGCAGTTACGCACCCGTTACAGTGAGACACATGTAACGGGCGTTATATCTCTAACGGGAGTTACATGCTCCAGTTTTCGTTTTCTTCGTCTTTCACTTGATTTCAACCGAATCCTTCTCTCGTTTCTTCCATGGATCATCAAAATCAACCAATTCATCCGTATAATCATTCTCCAACCTGAAAACACTCAACACTACCTCAAAGCATCGAAAGTTGGATATAAAACTATAAAAATTACGAATAATTGGTACTAAAATCACGTGGGAAATGGGTATAAAATACGACACATCACAAACTTATACAATATACCTATACATAAACTCATAAGTTTAAATAACTCTAAGAAGATCAAAGACATGTGACTAGATTGTAGATGAAGACGAAAAATGAGAATGTATGAAATCCATGTCACAATGTGTCAAGTTTGTGTTGATTATGAATTTTCAAATTATCTAAGTTCAATTTTAGGTAACTTGTTGTAGAAATTTTTTTTTAAGAAAAGATTAACTTTTAAGTAAATTGAGCTTCTGATTTATCATTTATCCATTAAGAAATCTAACATTATAATTGATCAATCGAGTTTTAAAAACTCTCTTCTATTAAGATTAACCAACATATATATTTTTAGCTACCAACCTTATTTGACAAAATGAGTCTTGTAGATGATGACCATTAACTGATTTTTGGTACCTTAAAATTCCTTATTTATACTAAATTATATATACGAGAGAAAGGTACCCGCGCGTTGCGACGGTGATGGAGGTGATGGCGGGGTGGTGATGTAATGGCGGTGGCGGTGATAGGGTGATCTACCTGACGGGCTCCGCCCTCGAATTTAAAATTCGTCGAAAGTATATCGAATGACCTCTCTAATGAAAGAGCATGAAATTTTAAGAATACCCATATAATTTTTATAATTTATCGATGTACAGTTTTTGAGATAAATTTTTTTGAATAAATTAGAGGAATAATAATGAGTGTTTGAGATTTGAGGAGAGAGAAAGGGTATTATAGTTATTTTAGGTAAATTTAGAATAGATAGAAGGGGCATTTTTGGAAAGTGAATGTTGAAACTTAAAATTTAGACCGGGTCTATTTGCTTTATAATATAGTATAGATTATATTGCTTTCCACACCACAATGTATATCATATATCACCTATATATGGAGTAATTTGTTTCTATGGATAGAACAACATTAAATTTGTTAACGGATTACAACGACAACAAATATCTTGCGACACAAAACTCGTTATTGATTTGGACAACACCATTTGCGTTAATCCAGTGATTAACATTCAACATAAAATTTAATTGCTATAGCTAGTAATTAGTGTATATATATGTGTATGTTTAAATCTATGTACAGAACACAAATCACAACTGTTTTTCTTCTAATTATATTTCATCTCTTCCTGAAAAAAACACAAAACATGGATGCATTAACAAAGCCTAATGATGCAAAATCAAGCCCTCTAACTCCTCTTGGCTTCCTAGAAAGAGCAGCCATCATATACGATGACTCTCCTTCAATCATCTACAACGATCTTACTTACACATGGTCAGATACGTATCGTCGTTGTCTACAGTTAGCTTCATCTATCTCTCGTCTCGCAATAGGAAAGGGTGACGTTGTTTCAGTACTTGCACCAAATATCCCTGCCACTTATGAGCTTCATTTTGCAGCCACAATGACTGGGGCCATTTTCAACACGATCAATACACGTTTAGATGCACGAAACGTGTCAACACTCCTTGTTCATAGCGAATCCAAGCTAGTTTTCGTTGACTACCAGCTCATTCCTCTTATCCAAGAAGCGGTTTCTTTACTCTCAGATAGATGTCCTTGTCCACTACTCGTCGTTATAACAGATGATGCACCTGCATCATTTAGTACTACTATGGATTATAATATATTCATTAGTACTTATGAAACCATGGTGGAAGCTGGTGATCCTGGATTCATTTGGGCCCGGCCCAAAAGTGATTGGGATCCATTAACATTGACTTACACTTACCTCGGCCCCAAAAGGCGTTGTACATAGCCACCGTGGGACGTTTATTGGAACAATGAGTTCTCTTTTAGACTGGTTTGTACCTAAACAACCTGTCTTTGTATGGACATTACCAATGTTCCATGTAAGCGGTTGGAACTATGTCTGGGGTATGGCTGCAGTTGGAGGCACAAATGTCTGTTTACGCAAATTCGATGCATCTATTATATACAATTCTATACAAAAATTTCATGTGACTCACATGTGTGGCGCCCCGATTGTGCTTAATATGTTGACAAAAGTTAACCCTCTTTGTCACAAAGTTCATATTTTGACAAGTGGGGCGCCACCTCCACCTGCTGTGTTGTTAAAAATCGAGTCACTTGGATTTGAAGTGACTCATTTTTACGGAATGACTGAAGCAGGTGGACCGGCTACTGCTTGTACATGGAAGGAAAAATGGAATAAATTTCCAGCATCCGAAAGAGCTAGACTTAAGGCGAGACAAGGAGTTAGAACCGTTGGAATGACTGATGTGGATGTGGTGGATTCCGAGTCAGGGGTGAGTGTGAAACGAGACGGTTTGACTCAAGGAGAGATAGTGATTAAAGGCGGGTGTATAATGTCTGGTTACTTAAAAGATCCAGAAGCAACCACGAAATGTATAAAAAACGGGTGGTTTTATACAGGGGATGTGGGCGTTATGCACCCGGATGGGTATTTAGAAATCAAGGACAGGTCAAAAGATGTGATCATAAGTGGTGGAGAGAATATTTGTAGTGTGGAGGTGGAGTCGATTTTGTACTTGCATCCGGCGGTGAATGAGGCTGCGGTCGTGGGACGACCTGATGAGTATTGGGGTGAAACGCCGTGTGCTTTCGTTAGTCTGAAAGATGGCGAGGGAAAGCCACAGCCCACGGGCGAGGAGATAATGAGGTTTTGTAAAGGTAAGTTGCCCGGATACATGGTGCCAAAATCAGTTGTTTTCAAGGATGAGCTTCCAAAGACATCCACAGGCAAGATTCAGAAAAATGTGCTAAGGGGAATTGCCAAAAGTATGGGATTTTCAGGGAAAAGTCGAATCTAAATAAAAAGTATAAATAAGATATTTACTTTAGTTTAAATAAAAAGTATAAACTATTGCGATACGCGATATAGTTATACCTTTTTATGTATAAAATTTAAATAGTACCGTCTTTTTCTAAGGTTACATTAGTTATTTGACTTGATCTCATAGTTTATAGTTTATGAATGAATTGTCAATTAAGCTTTGTGTTGAGCTACGGACATGGACACACATTAAGGGGATATTGGGGGTTGGGGCCCGTCAAAATTTATCTAATTTTTACTTTTTAGTTGCAATTTTGGGCTCCAAACCATCATTTGATCATATTTGATTGTCATATCTATTTATTTAATTAAAACCAATTAGAGTTACGAATTGACGAGACGGTAGTTGGGCGACTATTTCTGATGCTATATAAACAACG